>VYXF01002460.1:747166-942819 GCA_013397295.1 Polioptila caerulea | reverse complement strand
GAGCCACCGCCGACCCGAGGAGGAGGAGGACAAGATGCCGGGGGGACGCTGAAAGGTGCGTCCCCTACACACCCCCGTTCGCCCGCACGGGCTCTTTCCCTGACCCCCGAGCCTGGCTGGCTCTCCTCTGGGGGCTCTCTGGGGCCGGGTCCCGGCCCCCACGGCTCTCGTGGCCCCGGGGGGTTGCCGAGGGCTGCCCGCTGCGGCCGTGCCCGGGGGCGGGCGGGGGCTCCGCTTTCGGCCATGTTCCGCAGCCCCCGCTGCCCGCGCCCTCTCCGCCTGACCTTCGGCTTACGGCTTCTCCCCCTTCCTCTGGGAGGGGCCAAGGAAACCCCAAATGCAAAAGAAGATTGCGATGGGCTGCCCTTATCCTACATGCTGGAAATTGTTCTAAATTCACTCCTCACTTTCTCTCTTCCACCGCGATTGTACAATTAGTTGTAATTTTTACGTTGATGTTTGGCAAAATTTAGTCCAAGATTGGTGCATCGGATCGGAGATGTGGCGTTGGAAGGAGCCTGTGGCCGTAAGCGACAGGGGTGCTATGTCTCTCCCCTCTCAGTGGGTCTCTGCTCTTTGGGGGTGCCGCAGGCCCTGACACCCAGGCATGAAGGGGCAATGCATTCCTCCCAGCTCCAGACTTCTCTTTGCCCCACTTGGTGAAGTGTTGTTGAGTTAGAAAGACTCAAAGTCTGCAAACACTTACAGAAGTAGTTTCGCTGAAGTGTTTGTAGGATCAGGACCAAAGTGTCTAGGTGTGATACTTATCTTTTCTGCTTCACCCTCTTGGGATGCCACCAGTGCAGGTGATAAAGGGAAGAGCCTATACAGGTGACCGTGAACTGGGCTTCTTCTGATAAAGGACATGAAAGAGCTGGATTAAGAGTGGTAGAGAAATGCCTGAAGGATCAGCTGTACTTCAAGGCACAGGTTTTGTCTCAAAGTGCGGCATTTGCGTAAGGAGCAAAATTGGCCTTGTTGTATTTATTATCCTAAAAGTTTGATAAAGTTTTCCAAGTATTTCCATCCTCTATGTTTGTATGACAAAAGTTGGCTAAATATTTCCATCTTTTATATTTGTATATTTGAAAGATGATCAGAGAACCTGCCAATTATGAAGCAGCCACTTAGTAATCATTGCAGAGCCATGACTACTATGTAGTTTAAGAAGTCATGTTTCTCCAGCTACAGATAATAATCTTTAATCTGTGGTATCACATCCCATAAAAAGTCAATGGCAAACAACCAATGTTTGTGATCTTTACAAAAACACCAAAACAAATATGTGAGCAGTGAAACATACAAGGTGAGTCCAGAAACAGACACTGTTTTGTGTATTAGGAAGTGCTCAAGAGAAATTCTCAAGACATAAAAGAGTATGTCCAGTCTGCATAAATTTGCGGAGGATTACTAAAAGTCTTGCTTTCTTAGTCATCTAAATAGAATTCATTCTTGCCATATTGAGGTAGTAACCTCAGATACTGTCATGCGTTCATTCGTGTTTTCATACATGGTAAAACGTTTGTTATTAAGACTGTGACTGTAGATGAGGCAGTGCAGTTCCTGTCCTCTCAGTTAATGTTCATTTCATGTGATACATCTTATGCAATGAAAGTGTTGTGATGTTCAAACCAGAGTTCCAAGTAGGAAAAGAAATGCTGCAAGGTGAAACTTACAGATCAAGAAACATGAAAGCTCTACTGCAGAATAAAAAATTTCTCAAAACTGTGTTTATTGGAGATCATAGAACAAGTTCATGGAGATGATAAGCTAATTTGAGATTTGGGAGATTTGTAATATGCGAAAAAGAAATTCTCTGTATTTAGGTTATTGAAAAGAATGTAATGAAACAATTTGAGCACTCTTTGTAAGTATCTGTAGAAGTGACTATTTCTTTTATCAAAGAGCTGTTTTATTTAAGAAAAATATGAATGTTGAGATCCACTAGTGACTAGAACCTGCATGGAAATCCAATATAGGAATAAGGCACATGTTGAAAAGTGATAGTTGTGACTGTTCATGAAAGATTGTAGATTTATAACCACTGAAAACATTTTGCTTATGTTAGCAGCTCTTCCTTCTTTTTGGAGAAGAGTAGCTATAATTTATCAATAGTTCTTGGATTTGAAATGAGAATTAGTTAAAGGAAAACTTCAGTTATTAAGGAGGTAAAAGTAATTGATCTATTATTTCATTAGAAGCCTATGATTTGCATTGGGATTTTTTTATTAAAATTAAACTAAGGGTTTTTTTAGTGATCATCTTAATTTATGTGCATATTTACAAAAGCATTTCTTAAGGAGTGTTTTCTTTTAAAACACTGATGACTGCACTTCAGAACAGAGGTTGTCATTTTGTTTCCTGTTTCTACAGCACTTAGTGCAATATGGATTTTGGCTCATGACTATGACTCTTCAATTTCATAAATGACAATTATACGTATTATTAGCAATAATTCACTTTTTTTTTATATATACTTCTTGAAAATAGCAGTAACTGAAATGTTGGGAAGAAACGTGCAGCTCCAGCGTGGACAGCCTCACTCATGCCTGTTCACAGTGCAGCCCTTGATGGTTTCATTGAGCTGTGGCTGTCATCTGATTGTGCAGACAGCAGGTTAGCAGCTGTCTGTACCTTTAATATGCAGCCTGATTCATTTGTAAATAACGCTTTTCATCATGTCTCTGTTTTAGAAAGCTGTTAGCATGCTAGCATGAAATCCGTGTTTTTCCTTAATTTTGTCCCTTCCTGAGCTTCCTTATGGATTACTTTTTTTTATGTTGCTTATGTAATTGAGGACCTGCCAGCAATTGGTCATATTTCCCTCCTTGATTTTTTGGAGTAAAACATCTATCTGCTGAAACAAGGTTTGTGTTTAAGAGCTGAGGATAAAGTGCTGGCAGACTTTCTATGGATTTTTTATGTTGAGAGGTCTCTGATATTTTTATTCTGTTTCGAGGCACAGAATTTTGTTTTACTTGAAAAAAAGAAGTTAATTTGGAAGTATTACAAATTATCAATGTGGGATCAAAGTCTGATCCTCTGGTTTGGTATACTCTGTCATGCTGACATCTCTGTGCAAGACATAATTAATGTCACTGATTTTAAACTAGACCATCCACAATACTTTCTTCTTAACTGCCCAGTCATTCATAAATAATCCAACATGTTCAAGCGTGAGCTTGATGTGGCAGCACCTACTGAAACCTGGTAACAAGAGCTAAGAGGAACGAGCTCAACTCCCCACCAGAACTGTCCTTCTTCCAGAGTCTGCTGCAGTGCTCCAGTTTATCAAGTGTCAGTGACAGTGCCACAGGTAATCCCAGCTCTTTCAGTAAATGATTTAGAGCAGCAGGGACACAGATCTTGTGGGGTATGTGCCGTGCCCTGCAGAGCTGCCTCCTGCATTTCTTTACATCCGAAACTCGTGTGTGCTTGGCTTAGCAGTGGGTATAGGGACAGTGCAGGCTTGACTCTTGTACAGGGAAGTGTATTCTGTGGGCCAGAAATCATACTGTGACATTTTACTTGCAGTGAGGCATATCATAACAGTTTAAATAGGCTGTCCACTGGGTGATACTTTTTATTCTACATTGCTATCAGTAAGTAGTATTTAATAACTTGTTACAACATTCTCAGTGGTGCCTCCTCATTAAAAGAAAATTAAGTATACTATTGTATTTGTCAGTTGTAACATTTCATAAGTAAGTAAAAAATTAAATGCTCAGGCATTTTCAGCGTTCTTTATGTTACTTATTTCAAATTTTTAAATGAGAAACAAAAAGTAGAAATACTGAGAGCGAAGTTGAAGCTACCATTTGAAAATATTTATTTTTGGGGTAATGGTTTTATTCTATTTGTATGCACAAGTGCTGCATAACTTGCATCTAATAATAGTGTGTTTTCTTAAACAGATGACTCTCCAGTTGCATTGACCTTGCCTTCTGTAGTAGGACCTTGCTGTCTGCTGTTTCAGACAATGCTCTGATTTGAGACCTCTCCTCCCACAGTATTTTTCTCTGTCTGTGCTACAGCATACAGCAAGAATGCTGCTGCAGTGATCTTTGGTATTTGAGGTTTTTGTTACACTGCATCTTCTTTCAAACATTTTCATAATGCATTCCTTTCCTCCAAGTACAAAACTCTGTTGCTTGGATTAGGTTAATTTCTTTCTGTAGTAATACAAATACCTTTCAGCAGTGTTTTGGGGAAAACCAACTTGGTTTCCCTTTGGAATTTAGCAAGATAAAAAGGTGTCATACCAGACCAGCTACTGCTTTGTGCACTACCAACAGTTCACATCAAAGAACAACCTGTAGATTTCTTCTTGAGGAACTTTCTTGATGTGAATGTCTCCTTTTTAATTCCTTTAGGGTTTTGGGTTTTTAGCTATGTACCAAATTGCAGGGGAGAAAGAAAACCCAGTGTTGTAATATCCAGGCTGGTTTGTGTTTTGAAGATGGTATTCTGCTTCTGTTCTAATTTTAGGTAATTTTCATACTCTGACATTTTTCAAATATGTATTTTCAACATGTTAATTATTGTTCAGTTTGGACAAGTATGTTAAAATACATTTATAATCAGATTGTTGCATTGGTGGGCAGAGATTTCTAATAATTGGTTAGTATTTTTCTAACTTTTTCTAGAAAAAGCCACACTCTGGTGACTTCCAGGTGTATCAGATGTTTTGTGAGTACATGCATTATTTCTACTGAAATCTGTGGGAAAATAACCTCATTGCAGGTATTTCTTGTGAAGTTTTTGGTCACTCAGTGTGCATCTATTTTAGTTCAGCGCACTCGTGGGAAGCTGTAAACATAGAGGAGTATCTCTGCAAGGCTGGAAGCCCCTGGATTTCTGACTGCAGGAGGGGCTGGCAAACAGGCTGAGTCCCTGCTGCAGTCAGGAGTTCATGTTCACTCCTTAGTTGGGCCACAGGCCACAGTTTTGGAACATATTCAGTGGCAGTGGTGTCAAAGAAGACCAGACAGATAATGCTTCTTGAAATCTTTTGTGTTATGGTACTTCTGCCTTGTTTAGGTGAAGAATATTTCTTAATATGGCTCCTTTAGAGCCCTTGAAGATTTTCAGTGTAGCATGAATAGGCTGTTGTTTGCATTTTTACCCCCAAACAACATACAAAAGGGGGACAATCTTGCATAATTACCTTTGTTTTGTTATGATTACACCTTTTCTTGTTTGTTTTTGTTTTTCTTAATAATCGATTCATGGAGTAGACAACAAAAATAGAAACGATAAAATCAAATAGTTGGACACCTGTTGGAAATATCTTTGTCTTAATAATAGCCACTCAGATTGTTGCTGTCATTATTGATTGGAATATACATGTCTTCTCATTCTGTACTTTTATTCAGGAAAGTATAAGCAAAAAGTTCAACTTCAGCAGTGATGTTCATTCAGTAGACTTAGAAATGAAATAAGGAGAAACAACATAAAAATAGATGGTTTCATATGTGTGTCATTTACTAAAACCTCCATGACAACCCCACTTAGAGGCATTCCTTATATCATTAGCCTGAGTAATTTAAGTACAATTATAGGTTTTTTTAATTTTGTTTTTTTGTTGGATGGATTTAGAAAGTAGCTATCAGTATTCCATAATCTCATGAAATTATATTAGTTTAGGCCAAGTCCTTGTGGCATTGGGTGCTGTTGTTTTCATTGTGGTACTTGTTATGCCTTTGTCCCTCTAGTTAAAACAGATTTCAGAGACTGTAGGACAAGATTCCAATACGTGGTTAAACTACTTGCAGTATGAAACAGAATTGTTTATTAATTCCTTATTTTTTTTAGATTTGTCAGGTTGAAGAAGGTGTTTTTATTTACCTAAGCCAAACTAGCCTTCTTGGTACTTAAGCAGAAAACACCTGTAGATAAAGGTCTAAAGTTGAAACTTGTTTGGAAATACAGTTGAACCCCCAAATGCACTGTTCAGTTGTTTCCATTCTCACCTAACTTCCAAAAGAAAATAAAATTTAAGTGTATACGTAGTACCCTGGTATAGGAATGCTGTCATCATTAAAAATCTAGCAGCCAGTTTCATTGTGGAGAAAGAAATTAATACAGTTTGGTTTTGTTTGTGTTAAACAGATATTGCCAATCTATTTGCACAGATTGAATTTGTTCATATATAGTTATGGAAACATTTAGGATTTGGCATAAAGAAAGAATATTCTTGTAAAATGTTAGTTTAGGCCCATTACTAAGACGGCATTTATGAGTCTCTTAAATTATTCAGTGCCTTTTTTTTTGTTCTTGGTGGTCAGCTGAAATTTTTTCATGTTCCAGCAAATTCTGAGCTATGGCAAATGTTTTTCACTGGATCCCTGTGTCACTCAATTATGAATAATTTTTGGAGAATGTTTTGCTTGCTCTGATTGTGTTCATGCAGCAAGTTCTGCAACTCTTAAAACTTCTTATTTCTTTGTAGTAGGAGATGTAAGGACTTGAGTGATCAGGGAAAATAGAGTCTTGTTTAAAATTTTGGAGATTCATTTGTATAGAGCAATATGAATACCTTGGAAATCAGCAACATTTTGGGTTGGAAATGGTCCTTCTGCTTTACCAAGATAAGGAAATAATAAAATTGTAGATTAACTTTGGGGGAGTTAGAAAAATAATGGGGTAATTTATTATATTAATAAATGGATAATATCTACAATTGAGATGTATTTTCACTGTTTTTTCTAGTCATTCCAGTCCATTCTGGGACAAGCTAACAAACTGATTTTATTATGAAAAATATATTTTCAGCACTGTTTAGAGCATCAAATTCCAAAACCTCATTTCCCTTCCGTGGAACCTTCCTTTTTGTCTTAGAATTATTAAACCATTATTGTTCCCATTTTAATTTTATTTTTATAAATAAAGGTTCTGTTTTTAAGGTTCAGATTATGAATAATTATATCACTAGTAAAACTGGTAATTATATAATAGTACAGCTAGGGCTTCTGGAAAAACAGTGCCTCTCTGAGTACATGGCTTTAAGAACTGGCAATACTGGGAATCCTCTTCAGGAATTAATTCTTTACACTTGGTGAACTGTGATTCTAGACTTGCAAGCCAGGTTCAGTAGTGGTGTGTAGAAATAAACAGTTCCCCAGACAGCAGGCTATAAAACAGGTCAGTGTTAAAATATGCAGTAACATCTTTCAAATGTCTGTAGAGTATTAGACTACTATGCTGCCTTAATTCGTTTTCAGGATTCAGATCATAGAATTTGTTTGAAGTTTTGTTACTTGATAGGTGTAGGAATGGTAAGATGCACATACAGCAATGGGTTTTCTGGAGATCTTCACTTCCACCCTCCCAGAAGAGGCAAGATTGTGTATTCTCTTAAAATTTGTGAATATCCTTCAAATTTGCCCAAAGCTTAACTTCATGTTTGTGTTATCCCCTCGTTTTGTTCCACGTACTCTTTATTCTGTTATGTAAGTTGATAATGAAAATGTTTATCCTTAACAGTCAATTCTCTTGTTGGCTAGTACAGAAAGTTTGTTTTGAGGCTAAAATTTCTGATTTTAGCCTCGAAAAATGCTGTACCACAGTTAAAACAATACAGCATAGTATTATCCTGTATAACAGCTTCAGTGCACCCCTGAACTTCATTTCAACCATGGTGCTTTACATAAAGCTGCTTAGAATTGACTTATGAGTTAGTGGGAGAGCTGTAAAAATATTTGAGAAAGGTGTGTGCAAAGATTTAAAGCAAAGAAAATTGTTTGGTATGACAGCTTTGGAGCTCTGAGGTTGGTTTTGAGAAGAATGGAAAGCCCTGGACAAAAGAAAAAACAAACCTTCCCTTGCTTGTTCTTGCTTGAATTTACATTTAGCAAAACTTTCCCATACATTTTCTGTGCATTTGACATTTGAGTCAAAGAAATCAGTGGATAATTTAAAAAAAAAAAAAAAGCTTTTGTGTCCTAGTTTTCCTGCTTTACCCATTTTGCTTAAAATAAAGCTCTATTCTGTGAGCAACCATATGCATCCCAATAAAGGTTTTAAAGTTTGAATTGAGACAGAGACTGTCTGAGCTTTTGGCCAGCAAATGCAAAGAAAGTTGGCCATGTTCCCTCCATTTGCCAGAAAAGCATGAAAGCTGGGGCCCCTCCTCTGTCAGAGAGAAAGGGAAGCTCTGATCTTTCTGCATACAGATTTTTGGAAGTATTGAGTCCTTGACATATTCTTGGTGTGACTTGTCTGTCTCTTGTTTGCTAGATGAGACCCAAAGGTATCAAGAAAAGACCTCTCATCCACAATGAACTTGTATAGATTAATCTGGGCTTTTTCCTCTGATTATCAGTTTGGTGGTACTTTTTTCTCCTCTAGTTGCAGTTGTAAATATCAACAATTAATTCCATATCTGCAGAATTACAGTTTTGTGCATGTGGCTTGTCTCTCATGCCACTATATCTAAAGACCTAATTGCTTACTTTTTCAATGTTTGATGTATATATGAGCGTGTAATTTAAAAAACATAGATATTGTACTGTTTATTGCATGTTTGTGTGCAGGAACTTCTAGTACTTGGTTTTCTCCTGTTCAGGGCTTTAAAACTTTCAGTGTTCAGATTATCTGACAATCCCTTGAATGATGTATGACTATATAAAATGAAAATATTAAGTTATGAAGGAGATTATCCATAAAATTTAGACTTATTTTTAGTACGTTCTGGTATGGTTCAAAAATATTTAATTGTCAAATATTTGAACTTAAAGTGTTAAAAGTCAGAATATGGGGCTTAGAATTAGTACATAATAATATCTCTTGCACATTCTTTTTACCATAACTGTACCTAAGATTATGTAAATGTTACTATGTAATATTTTTCTGGTGAGTGAATCATGAAAACTAAGCAAGTGCTTTGGTTTTTATGGTTATTATAGGCAATAATTATGCACACTTGGATTATGTACAACTATTATTAAGTTATATAAACAATGTACACCCAAACTGCTGCCTTTTTCTCTATAGTTACGACATATTTTCTGTAGTGTGTATGATTTTTATTTTTCAGTGTGGCCACATGTAAGATCAGAAGTGCTGAAATGCATGCATTGTATTTTCAAAAATATGTTGAAATGTTGCAGTACTACTAGCCTTGTAACTTCCATAGCTGTTTCTGCTTTTATAAAAGCATTAGATCACTTAAATAAAACCAACCAGCATTAATGAACGAGTAATACACCAGAAAACTGTACAGAATCCTTGAGTACTTCAGTGTGAGGAGTGTACAGTCTGTTTCTAATTTGATTTGTACCTGTTTGAAGTTCATCAAATACTATGCGAGGTCTAAGGTAGATTTTTGTGTTTGAACCTAGAGCTTGCCTTTCCTAAACCAAGTTTCATTTTACTGATTGTATTTTTCTTAAAGGTAGGTAAGAGGGGAAAGCAGATAGTTTAGGAAATCAATAAGCAGGTGTCTTGAATACAGTGGGTCTGAGTGTGACACAATCCCCACTAAATTAACAGGAACAGCTCTGTGAGGAGGTACTTGCAAGATTGCAGGATAAGCTCGTAATAAGAGGACTACTGATAAAAAATTAAAGAATCAAGGGAAAAGAAAAGGCCTAGAACTTGAAGAAAAAGATGGAAATGAAAAAGATCTACAGGAGCAGCTAACTGTTTTGAGGTGTGGCAGTAGCATGCCTAAGAAGACGGATGAACAATATTTCATTTGAAATCTCAAAAGACAGGTTAGTCTGCATTCATTTACGTGTGCTGGTTTTATATGCTCTTTCTTCAGAGGTCATCTACTGTTATCCCTGAACTTTATTCTAGGTGTGCAGGTACTATATCTTTATACCTCATCTCCACATTTCTCACACAACCTTGTGAGAAATTGGCTTTTCCTTGTTGGCTTTCTATCAAACAGAAAGTATCAGAGAGGAAAGCAATACCATCCACATTAGAAACTGTTACTATTTAAACAAAGATCTCCCTACAGTATACAAGATATTGATTTGGAACAGGGAGAGCTTGTGAGTGCTGGTACAGGTGGAACCCTCACTGAGCTACCATTTGTAAACACTTTCTCTTCATATCATCAATTAACTTGACAGTTCTGGCAAGTCACTGATAGGCATCACCTTGCAAACTGTCTTGAAGCAGATTTTTGGTTTTGCACCGTAGGTTTTTGTTGCAAGCAGAGCACTGTTGCCAGCACCAGCCGTTGTTTTGTTCAGAGCTGTGTGGACTGCACAGACCATTAGTTTTCCTCGCTGCTTTGCCTCCCTCCCTTCAGGGATCTCTTCTTGTGCCAGTTATTACTTCATAACGCACTCAGCCGCCTGCTGGGGTCGTCACTGCTTTGAACGGTCTGTCCTGCAGGTGAGCTCCTCCTGCACTGGTCTGCAGGGTTTTCCCCTCAGCGAGATGAAGTCACTGTTGTCATCTTGCCCAAGAGAAATCCAATTACAAGGCCTTGGACTGCTTCTTATCTTTCAGTTTGCTGCTTCAGTACTGGCCTCATAGTGTTTGATTCAGAGTACATTCAGAGTAATGTCTTTATCCCTGCTCTTGGTGACATCGGAAAGTCCATATTCATAGTGCTATTTGAGTGTTAATTAATTTCCCTCAACTTCTTTTTATCATTTGTGGTTGTGCCTGATGGTGAGACCAATGACCTCTCATACTGGGGAGTTGCAGGAGGGGTCACTAGGAGGACAAGACAAGGACTGAGACTCTGCTGCAGTCCACCTGGGTCTAGAAGGGTGCCAGTGTGTTAGCTGGGTCCTGACTCTGATCTGATGAATCTGATCAAATGGTCAGGAGCAGCAGAGAGCAAGGCCTGAGCCCAGAGAAGCCAACAACATAGCTCAGCCAGAACTGGGGGCAGTCCTGAGCTGAAATGGCTCCTGGGCCTGCTGTGGGGGGTTGCAGATGTGGCTGGTTATGGTGTTTAAGGACTTGGTGTTCTTGCAGCCTTGACAGCGCCTCTGATAAACACCCACACTGATGCCATCCTGGGTTAATATCATGGAGTGCTGTGCTGGTTGCAGCATTCGTTCACCATTATCATGCCCAAGTACGTTACAGAAAACAGAGTGGTTTGATCTTAAACTGTTACAGCAGAAATAACCTTGAGCGTTTCAACATGTGTTTGCTGGCTCGTTATCTTTTACAGTCCTTTTGTGGTTGTGTTCTTTGGCTTGTTTAATTGTGGCACCAACTCTATGGTGCTGTCCCTTCTCTGCTCAAGTTTAGAGCATGAATTCGGCATGTGTGCACACCTCCTCCCTTCTAGGACCTTTTGACCTAAATACAAGGAGCAGAGTTGTATTGAGTTAATGTGATAGCAGCAGGGATGCACAATCAAATGGATGCAAACAAATCTTTCTGCTTGACTGAGAAAGTATATACGTAACACCCATTTTTATGTAATATGTTATTAGAGAGGCATATGAATATAAGAATGTGTCCTAGGGTAAAAGAACCAAGATGATTTTCTTGCAGCATTTTCAGGATTTTAATGAAACAGTTTTGTTTGGATACTAGCAGACTCTCTGGCACATATTGCCAGTTAAGTCAAAATAGAAAAAAAGGTGTTCTGGAGAAGGAAGTGTCATTTTCCAAATTATGACTGCAGTTTTTAGCCTAGTTTCTTATGGAAATGACTTTGCAAGGGCACACTGTGTGTCTGTACACGTTTTCTTCCAACTTTTAACTTGGCCTGTAGCAATTTGGTTTATTACAAAGTGCAGATCTTGAAAATGCTGGACTCAATAAATTTCATGCAGATGTTACTCATGTACAGAAGAGAAGTTCTGTAAATCATTTTGTCTGTGAAGAAGATGCACATTAGTTGAGGGTCCGTATAGGAGAAAGTCTTTAGTAATACTAATGCTTCAGCTCTAAGAAAAGCTTTAGTTGCAAGTGGCATCATGATTATTTCAAGTGCATTGCTTCTAGGAATAACTAAGATATATAATGCTTGATTATCGTGCATGTTTTTGTTTTAGATTGTACCTTTAGCTAATCTACATGAACCTTAAATATCCTCTGAGATACTTGTCCATTGATTGTACCAACAACTTCATTGGGTTAAAAATCCATCCATTCAGCTGAAAGTACAAGAACTTTTAAGAAATGTAAGAAACTTTGAACAAGTGATTGTGTTAGATAATATAGAATTAGCTTTTGCCACACATTCTTATCCTTATTATCTATATTGTGCAGACTGAAGTTAACTAAAATCTGGCATGAAGTCCCATCTCATCAAGGAGCAGATTTTCATGTTTAGAATTCTATATTCTTGCTATTCTTGAAGCAAGGAGCTTGACTGTACTACCCACGAGTGAGCTGTTTTATGATGACTGAACTTAAATTGAATACTTGGTGAAGGTTGTCTTTTTATCCAAAAATAATGGGTGGAGTACAAATGCACATTTATAAGCCACAGATTGTAAGTACAAGTTGTCAGAAACACTTAGTGGACTACTTTCTTAAGAGTGTCTGAAAGATAACCAGGAAAAGCAAATAAATATCTCCTCAGCAAGGATGTAGGTGTTCATTGCAATGATTTTAAACATTCTCAAATAAAAGATCACCTAAATATGTCACAATCATTTATGAAGACATGCTATGTTAATCTTCAGACATGTTCCTCCTTCAGATAAGTTAAGTTGTTAAAGAAATGCAACTGGAGCTTAAGGAACATGAAATTTGTTGTGTATTTTCTGTGTTTGACTCCATTAATCTTGGAAGATGTGACAGTATATTACAAAAGAAACTTTGCAATTTTGATCATGGGTATATTTCTGTCCTGTTTATTTATTCTGTGTGATTAAATAAATAGTATTTATAATTTGAATTACAATGAGGCCTACAAGGTGTTTAAAGTATTAAATTCAAATTTAATTTAAAATGATTACTGAAGGGATCTTTCCCAACACAATCAATTTCATCTTAACATAATTAACATCTTGCAACCTCCTGAAAAAAAAATTTGCAGTTGTGTGGTGACTTGCTGGTTGCATATTTAATTTTGGCAAGAGCCAGCATCTTAGAGATTGTCAGGGCGGGCTTTTTCCCAGAGGATGATGTGACTGATAAAACAATCATAGGAAAAAAATTATTGTAGTCTTGCTTTGCTGAGCAAATATTATTTGCTGTATTTGAGTAGTGCTGTTTTCAGTGTCACTGTGCTTAATATCTAGAAATGTAAGAACAGTAACAGTAGTATGGAAATTATTTCATGTATTTTCAGGGCTACTGAAAGTCTTCTGAAAATTCTGTGTTTTTAAAGCAGATAATTAATTACAATGTAAGCAAATGTTATTTGTTCTTGCCTTGTTTTGCTCTTACCCTGCTTTTTACTCTTGTATTCTCTCTTAGGCATAGTAATATGCCCAGGACATAGCAGATGTTCAAAAGAGAAAGAATAAGAGATTAAATATTAAGATTCCTGAATGAATGGCATGAATAGATCAGGAGTGGCATGCAATGAAAATGTATTTTGGGAAAGGGGAATAGTAGTGCAGTAATTTAATAATGTCAGTTTTCAGCACTTGAAATATTTTTCTTTGCTTTTCTTTAACTCAAGTGTAAATGCATAAATTGACAAATGACTGAACTTTTGTCCGCCTACAGATTAGCATTTAATTTTTATTTGAAGCATATACTGGGGTTTCAAACTCAATCTTATAGTTATGACAGCTGAGCAGTAACATAGAAGTTATTCCTCAAGAATGTTTTAAATAGGACTACTGTGGCTTAGCATACTGTGAGTAAAAGTGTTAGCTTGGGTTTACAGAAGATAAACTGTGGTGATATATGTGCCTTTAACATACCCTCAGACATTTTAGTGCTCAGAAATATTTTTATTACAGGTTTGTTCTGTTCTCACCAGTATGGCTTGAATTACAGCTAATACAGGACAGCAAGAGAGAAGGAAATGAGAGAAGACTTGGGTGATCACATGAGAAAAATGCTGTAAGGAAGAAAAAACAAGACAAGGAAACTGGTGTTCTTGTTGCTTATTGTGTCACGCCTGGATTGGAGTAATTTTAAAACTTCAGCAGGGTGGCAGTTTCTATGAGAAAATGCAGTTGTTGTTTATTGAAATATATATCAGTGTGGCACATGAAGTCCCTTGAAGGCATGGTTTCACACTGGGGGGAAATGCTGGTGAGCTCACATGGGCAGACTGCTATCAGTGACACTTTGCTAGCAGAACTAGATAAGAAAGAGGATTGCCAGGGCTACAGATTCCTGCTGGACATGGAGTTTTGCTTTGTGATGTGAACCTCTCTGGTATCGCTTTAGAAAAAAGAAGAAAGAGAGCTAGTGGTGTTTGGATATTTGGTAAATGGTTCTTTGCCTCAAGGCTGACCTGTCACTGTGTTAGCAGTGTCCAGGCAAATAAACCTGCTGCTGTAGAAACTGATGTGCTGCTTTCTATCACTGCTGAAGTGTGGATCCCAGTACAGGGGGTGAAGCTTTGTTGGGAGGCATAGGTGGTACTCCAGGCAGGGTGTGGAGTGTGGCTGGCATGCTGTGGTACCTGAACCCTATCCACTCCTCCTAGAGGGTCAGCCTGCTGGAGGGCTTGGCCAGTGGCTGGCTGACCTCTGAAGGCTTGGAACAACTGACTCAGACAAATGGTATCCTCTGGTTAAGGCAGCATCTCCAAAAGCATTTTTCACAGGTGTGGTAGGAAGGGAATGGGATCAGAGCATGAAACACCCAATTCTGTCACTGGTGTGCCATTGTGAATCTGTGATTGGGTGTTTTTTACAAGTGAACGCCAGCAATCTGTTTCCTACTTACTTTCCCTTTGCATTTAAGAACTCATCTGGTTTTCATCTGGCTTCCTGTAATTGTCCTGCTCATGTACTTAGTTTGCGTGTATTAATGACTCTTTGAAGAAAGAGTTTGATGAAAACTAGGATGGATGTGGTGTACCATGTTTACAAATTACTACTACATTAGTAGGTAATCCCAGGTTCCTGTTGACTCTTTAGAGTCATAATCAATTCATATTTCCAAGTGGCAGATTTTGAATGTGATAACCAAGTTCTCAGTACAGTAGTGTTTGTAAGCCTTCCATTTTGTATTCATGTTGTAAAGCCATGGAAGTGATTGGCAAATAAGTACATACTATCATTTCCCCCATATTTATTAATTATATTTTGATTACTTCAATTATTTTCATTAATATTTTAACAGAAACACAATTTGCAATATTTTAAAAATAATTTGAAATCAAGATGCGTTGTGCACAAAACCCTTTCAATTCTTCTTCACTTCCATTTGATGGACTTAGAGCCTTGATCAGTAGAAAAGTTTCCTGTTATTTTTCAGCATATTTAGTACTGGGTGGCCTTAATGAAGGGACTTACTGTGATTTATCAGCTGAAGAGAAATGGCATAATTAGACTAAAGTGAAACCACACAAATGAAGGGGTATGTGTGTGTGTGTAGAACTTGAGAATTTTTCAAAGGGTAAAATGAAGATATAAATGATGGCATTGAACTCAGGTGAACCATAAAGTTTTCAAAGGTGGACAAAGCCTTGAAATAGGATGATGACTGAGTTATTTTCAGGTCTGAAGCTCTAGGTGTTTCACAGGATCTGAATGACTGATTGTTGGTACTCAAACACACACACCATGTGTGGGCAGTGCTGTGAATGTGCTTCTTGCTGTTCACTGCAGATTATATGAATAATTCCAGTGAAGCAGAGGATAACATCTGAATTTTGAAAAATGGTTGATCATCTCAGCTAGTACCAATCTTACTGTTTCTTACTACATTTAAGTGTTGGAACTTGCCTTATGATCTTTGTTTTGATTTTTATTTTTTAGTCGTAACTTGAACGTCTCAGATTTTATTCTTCCATGTCTATAATCCTTTAGAGAAGTTTTTTGGAATATATTTGATGACTTATTTAAGCTGTCTCAATGTGAGATGCTGCAGATGCCTTGGATTCTCCCTTAGTCTCCACCCTGCTTTATGCTTATGCTATCTCTATCAATTTACACGACTGAATCATGAGCAGCATCAGGTAATTCTGCCTGAAGACTCTCTTCCATTCTCAGTTAGTTTTCCTCTGGATAAGTTGATTCTTCTCCCTGCAGGAGCTCATATTCAGGAGATAGCTCATTGAGAGTGACAGAAAATGAGGGATCAGCTATTTTGGCTAGAGCCTGCAAGTAGGTTGGCTTAAACCTCAAACCTAATTTTTAATGGTGTTTATTTTTTGGCATGGTTTGTATGATTACCTTTAAAATTTTCACATCTTAAAATAAATCCTGGTGTACTAGTGCCTTTTTAACAAGTTTTTTAAAAAGAATTATTTTATTTCTCTGTATCTTATTTTTCTTCTGTATAAGCATTATTTATCCTTGTCTTTTGTACAATATAATTTATTAATTGTCAGTCATTTTCCTCTATATTTTGTCTAACATTGCCAAGAGATCTACTTACCAGTGACAATTGAATTGTGTGTCTTGAAGATTTTTGTTTTTAATTGTGCTGCACTTTGTTTTCCTGTGAATGACTCAGTGCTTGAAAATATTTTTTTTTTGCATTTCAGGCTGTTTTCACATTCCTCAAAAATTTAAGAAAAGTTATTCCAGAAGTACTTATTCAAAGGTGGAGAACAACTATTCTGCCTTTAACAGCTGGGGTTGTTGTGCATCTCAGGTAGAAGGACTTGTTTGTCCAAGTGTCAGTGATGGAATTACAGCTTCCAGATAAGGTCACTTAGTGTGAAATTCAAGTAACCACTACACAGAAAGTTTACTTGAACAGCTTATTGCAGATCAGATCTAGAAAGAAATATAGAACTGATCCTGACAGTAAGATCCATGCAGCTTTGGCTTCTCTCTGTGCACCGCCCTGTGCAGGAAAGGAGTTTCTGTAAAGAAGTGAAGAGTGGAACTGCTATCAGGCAGAAGCTTCACATTCTCCCTGATGGAGTGATGAATGATGAGGCAATTGAGAGGGTTCACCATCTGGCAGGCATTTGCATAGTTTGAGACATCTAATACACAATCATGTTTAGATAAGTATTCTAGAAATTAGAAAAAAGACTCTAACTTGACAGGACATATAAATACTGTAGTTCTTTGAGATTTTTTTGTTGTTGAAACACAGATGCTGGTGGTAAATCTGAGGTTCTGCATGATGCTCTATGCCAAATCAAATGTTGTTATAACTTGCTTCCAACTGTTCAAATGGGATTTGTGCACATCTTGAGTGATTCTTAAGAGTAGCTATTTCTTCCTTACTGTTTGCCTGTGGTTCCCTAGGGAGAAGTGTGATTAGAAAATGGTGATGACATGTTGGTGCCCTGTTCTTGTGCTAGGATCTGCTGCTTGTTTCTGACATAAAACACTGTAATGAAAAACTAATAGTGTGCATGATACAGCATAAATTAAAGAGGACTTAATAAATGTGTTTTCTTATTCTGTTCAAGGAATTGGTCTGGAACAAACTATAGCTTATATACTAAAAAATAAAGCTCATTATTCTTTTTTAATTGTAAATGGGTAGTTCTAATATAAAAAACATTTTCCTCATAAATCAGTTTTCTCCTTAAGAGCTTTAACTGGGATCATAGTTGTCAAGTATAGTTGTTGGGGTGATGTAACAAAGATGATCAATAGTTTTATATCCACTTACCACGCCAAATTATGTCTGTAATTTACTGTTTTCCTGAGAATCTCTCACTAACTGACTGCTTATGCATAGGTAAATATGTAGTAATCTGAAATAATAAAACTCTTGGGTTGTTGGCAGGTTTTTTGTGTTCTGAAATGTCTTGTGCTTAGGATAGATAGTTGCCTTGTATACATAACACGTAGGATGAACTTTGAGGAAATAGTTCTAAATGTCCCACTGTGGCCAAGGCAGAGGGGAGGATTGTCAGGGTGCTTGCATTTGCCCTTTGGCTATTTTGAATTTCCGTCTGTCCCCGTGCAATAGCAGTTAGCCCATGGAAACCACAGTATATGTTTAGTAATGTCATGTGTCTGATTCAGTCCCCCTTATTCTCTGCACTCATAATCCTGGCCCGACCAGGCATTCACTGAATTTCCTGTGCAGCTTCCACAGCATCATACATACAGAATTGCATTTGGCATCCCTCACAGCACACAGCTTCTCTGAACAATTTCCATCTTCTCCTTGACACCCATCCCTTACTCGCCCCTCATGCAGTTGCTACTTATTCCTGTAGTCCAAACAGCATGCTCAAATATTTACGTGATCATCTTTTCCTTTGACAGCCTAGAATTGAAAGGCTTTCTAACTTACCACATCATGTGATGGTTCTGCTCATTCATATGCCTTTCCTAAGACTAAATAATGCTCTAAGTTCAGCATTCTGTATTTTGTTTTCACTGAAGCAGAATTCTGGCTGACTTTTGAAGGAAATTAGCTTGAGTAATGAGTTATAGGTTAAAATGATAGTAAATTAATACAATTTTTTAGTCTTTGATTATGTTGGATGTTTTACCTAGACTGTTGTAGTCTTCAATTCCAGATATCTGGGGAATAAGAAATCATTAAATGTTGATATTAATTGTTACTAATACTAATTAGAACCAGCTTGTACTTGAAGTCTTAAAGTTTATGCTGTCAGTGTAAAGGGAAAAAAAAGATAAATTATTTTTGTGTCACATGTTTTCAGACTTAATACATTCTGTGAATGCGTGTGCTGAATGGTTGCCAGGTTGTTTATTTTAATTAATCATTTGTCTTTGTTGGCTGACCTCTGCATCCACAATGATTCACTATGCTGGATCTAGTTTCTTATATTTTTACTTTCCTTTACTGATAGAAGGCACACATTACATTTCCGACATAACTTAGGCCTTGTAAAATGAACCAGTGTAGCTATTAATGGATTTCATCAGCTAATCTAGTGGCTTTAGAAAATGCCAGCATGTATTGAGTACAGTGCAGGCTTTGCTGTCTACTTCATGTGCTTTTGTGTTCAGATTTAACTGTAAACCTAAATCGGTGTGGATGTACAATGGGAAGAGTATGCTTTTGAATAATTTCAGCATTTTTATATGCAAGTGCATGCCTATGTTTGTTTGAGGACTTTATATGAAGATCTAGGCTTTGGCCACCCATATGCAGACAGGCAAGTAAAGGGAGCTGCAGGGAGTGATAATTCTGCAAATCTACAGTAAGATACAAAACACAATTTTATTGGTTGAGCTTGTGAGTTTTATACTTGATAGCATTTGTAACACTGTGTTAATGCACTTCATAGCATGTGCAATGAATTCCATCAGTTTCAGGAATTTGCTGGGCACACTGAATTGAGATCTGTTGATCACAGTGGAAAGCAGACACTGAGAAGTGTATAACTTAGGACACATGAAACCCATGTCATCTGTTCAGCAGAGCCACAGCTTCAGATATTTTTGCACTTGTCTGTAGATCAGAGGCTCTACCATCGTAGTTTTTACTTGCTATCTTATGAGGTTTTGCATCATACACTAGACATACCAGACTAAGAGAAATTTCAGGGTGCATTTAGAAATCCTAGAGAACATGATCTAAACTGAAGCTTCTACTGAGACGTGTGGTCCCTACCAGGCATTCCTAATATTTTCTTTTCATGGAATATAGTGGTCATTTGACCACAAAGTGAGTCAGTTTGTTTGGATGAAAAAATTAGTTTTGTGACTTAGCAGCCAGGTGAATCAATTTAACTCTGTGGACTCATGATCTCCAGACATGTGAGGTGGAGGGAATGGGGACAAAAAGAGAAGAGTGAGGAGTAGGTCAGTAGGTCCACCAGTTTTGATGGCAGCAGCTACCTGCTAGATGACATAGCTGAAACATCAAATTGTGTTTGCAAATTGCATAAACGTGTAAACCACATTAGGAAGCATTTCCCTTCCCTATGCTGCTCATTTTCTCCCTTGTGCTGTGGTAGCACATTAGTACAACCATACTGTGAACAAGATTGGGAAACTGTTTTAGCTGTGAAGTAACTTGAGTAAAAAGATTCTTGAGATGGATCACATTTGCATTGCAGTCGCATTGCAGTGATCACAAGAGGATGGGAACAGCTGGACATGCAGTGGGAGCTTCTTATGCAGACATTATTCTTGATTTATTCAAACAGGCACAGATAGAGAAGAGTGATACTGGTAGAGAGAAGTGGGCAGGTGTATGGCCTCAGCAGCTGAAGAGAGAGGTGACCAGCAGAACCAGTGTTGGAGATTTGAGATAATTTCTAGAGAAAAGTAAAAGGTCTGAGAGAAGCTGTTTTGGGAGGATATGTGGAAACATTGGTGTAAGAGAGAGATGGGAAAATCATGTAGTAGGAGGGAGAACTCTGAAAGATCAGTCCTAGTCTCTGAATGAGCTTTATGGATAGTCAGGGATATAAATGGGCTTCTGGTTTTAGCAAATTTCTGCTTACAGAAGCAAATCAGTGATGTGATTGTTTTTCTTTCCTTAAGTTTCTTCGTAGAAAAACAAGTAAGTTAATGTACATGGTGAATTTCATGATCTTGAAGTCATTGTGAGATGTTAAAGTTGTATAATAATGTCTTTTTGCACAGTAGACTAGTATTTTGTAAGAGTTTCATTTAGCAACAGGTGTAATAAGAGGTATAATATTGGCAGTGACAATCCAATCCATTAATTTTTATGCTTGACTTAGCAATAATACAGGGAGTACATTTATGTATATATCATGGTGGCAGAAAAGATAAATTAGTAGGTTAAGACATTTTGATAGATCACAGAATTCCTTGAAAAATCAGTGCTGAGGACAACTATTAATACATATACATGTTTTATACCTTTTACAAAGAATTATTGTTATTTGGTATAGCAAGAAAGAAGATAAAGAGATCAAGAAAAAAATCAGCTGCTTCTCCTTCCTATATCTTTCTCCTTTGATCAGCATCATCATGTGTAGATTTGGACTGAAAGGCCAGTGATTTCCAGAAAAAATACAATGGGATCCATCAAGTGTGTAGTGTCAAAAAGTTATGTAAGCTGTCATCTGTGGATTTGAAGAGGAAGAACAGGGAAGAGGGATAGGAAATGATAGAATAAGAAAATTGCTGAAATGCTGTCCTTTTTTTGTGCATGTGTTGGTGGCAGTGTGGTTTTTTTTGTTCTGTTTAAAGTGAAATAGGTGAGGTTGAAGAAAGTGGATTAAGAACAATATCAAGGTACAATTTAAAGGTAGAGGCACTGCCAGAGAATGTAATCTTAAAAAATTGCTTGAGTGTTGCCTTTTTGAGTGTTGCTTAAGTATGTGCTCTGCAGCTGAGCTGTTGCACTGTCGTAGGGTGCTCTCAGAGCTCTGCTCGTGACTCTTTTTAAGACCCAAGCTCACCACTCTATTGAACTACTGCTATCTCCTTCTACACAACTTTTGTATGAACTGGAGCTGTTATTTTCCTTTCTGGTGCTAAATCTCTCTAGTACAGGATCTGAGTTTACCACCTGGACTCTGCTCTGGCTGATCTGGCATGCATATGCATTTTGTAATGGGTAGAGAATGTAAAACTTGGGGCTCTTTGTTCTCTCTGTCACTTTTCTCTGTGACACTCCCTGTTGTTAAACCAGTAAAATTGAAATCTTGATTGAGGTATGAAATTGCATTTCTTGTGGTAGCTACTGTGAGATGAAACAGCGCTGTTTGTGGCCTAGCAAACTTTCAAACCACAGATTTGTAGCAAAATGTAACTTGTCTTAAATTTCTTTTTCTTTTTTTTTTTTTTTTTGACCCTCCATCCACCCTGGCAAAAACGATACATTTAGTTACACTTATGAATTTAATTGTGTGTGAAAATAGCATGTCAAATATCCCATGGACTAATGAGTACTTTTACGTTTTGATTTGTGCCAGACTGCTTTTGAATGAAGATTAGTAATCATAGTAAATTAGTAAATTTATTAATTAATAAAAATGAAAGACGATGCTCTAAAATGGATTTAAATAACATTGTTAATTATAGTTACTTACAAAGACTATCAAAATAGATTTTACACTTCATATTAATTATTAAGCTTTCCTGCTTTTTATCTCTCCCGTAATTTCTAATTCTATCCACTATGGATGATTTAATTATTATGTGTAGCTGAAACAGTGATTTCATCATTTGCCTTAGTTTTCTGCTATTTTTTGCTGTTGAAACTTTAAAGTTTGGGGTTTTTTTGCTTGTTTCTATTGAATTTAGACTGTTCTGCTTTAATATAACTGCCTATATTTTTCATATTTTTAATAATATACTATGTTTTTCAGTGGTAAATGTGATAAATTGAAGTATAAGTGCATTTGTTTAATTCACCATGATTTATCCAGGCGTGTCTCTTATAGTATTCTGCTTTCTATGCTAAGCTGTCTGTAACCTCATATTTTCTGATTCCAAGATTTACTTATACCATGCTGCTTGCAGGAAGGAAGCTGAGAATTAATGACAATGTTGAAAGGCAGGTTGACTTTTTAGCTTAAGGCATACAAGTAAAGGAGTCAGAAGATTATTTGTATTTCAGTCTTACTCTGTCTTCACACTTTTTCTGTCGCAAACTTGTAGCAAAAATACTGTTTTCTTCATGATTTCCTGGTAACAGCATACAGTTTAAGGAGAGCAAAAACCATGTAACACCAAAACAATTGTAGTTCTGAACAGGAAAATAATTATTTTAGGAGACAGTGTTGATTTAAAATTGTGTTTTTCAAAATGCTTTATCCTGGCTATGTGTCAGAAAAAGCATGGAAAATACATTTTCTTTTTTCCCTTTTTATTTATGTGATCAATTTCATTGTTACAGCTTCAGAATAATTAGTTTTCTGCAGTCATGTGGCTTTCCACAGTGAAGTGGAGAAAGCTATTTAAATAAGTAAAACTTGGCTGTGGTAATCCAGAATTCTTCTGTGAAATTTTAAGACAGATTTAAATGTGTATTTTGGAATTTTCTTGGTCTCAGTTCAATTAACTTGCGTTGTTTTGTAGTTGTGATGGTGGATTTTGTGCCATGGATGCTGTTCAATATATCTATATATGTCTTTTCTTTACAGAAAACCAACTTTTTGGATGCCCTGTGGGAAGATGCTTCTGTGACATGGAGTACATGTTTGGTCATCTACAATCTGAGGCAATCGTGTGTGTGCTGCATATGACAGAAGAATTAATTTTGGAGAGAGTCCAGCTGAATGGCTACGTCATGATAAGGAACTGGTTTAGAAATGTTTGTGCCTTATGCCGGTAATGCAAGTTTGGGAAAGCCTAGCAGCCCAAGAGTAAATAAAATTCCTTTTTTATAAAAGCTGGTTCAAAAAGAACAAGCAGTTGATATGTATTTTACCATGTGTTCCCTGATTCTTGCATTACACTGAAATCATGGTATGAGGATTGGTGGAGAAGGTCCTCCCCCCATCCCCAGCACACATCCAGCAGCTAGAGACTGTGTCAAGATGACCTCTGAGGAGATGACAGCCTCTGTTCTCCTCTCTGTGGTACAGGGTAAGGTGATAGCTGCCCAGTCGGCTGCAGATGAAAATCCTGAAAATGCTTTGGACACTAGTGTTGTAAGAAGACAAACTGCCAGTTCGGGAAGACAAACCACACACAATCTGTCTTACTTACAGAGACTTGAAGAAGAAAGTCTTCAGGGCTCAGTGCCCAAAATATTCCCTCTGGCCAAAGAACAACTGACTGACGACAAGAGTAATGAAAACTTCTGGGAGACGAGCAGCTCCATCTCTGATTCAGTGGAATTTCTGAACATTAACTGTAACATTGTACAGAAAAACTACAAGAGCAATATCCCGTGCAGCCAGTTGTATCAATCTTGTGCTCCTTTAGCAGGGGAAGAGGCATGCCTGGAAACTGGAATTCCTGTTTCGCTGGAAAGAGCCATGCTTGCTGAAATCCAGTTGAAAATGAATGGACCTTCATTAAGAAGCCAGACAGCAGTAAATAAGAGTGACAGCAGTGATCCTGATAAAGTGGCCTTTTTTCACTTACATTGTGCTAGTGAAAGGAATATATCAAAGGCTTTGTGTGGTTTACACAACAGCTTCGTTTTGGATGGCTGCTTGCAGCCCATGAGTGATGGTGATGGTAACACCACTGGCTCCCCAGCCTGCACTTGCAGCATAATGCAGTTGGCAAATAATTGTGAGAATGAAAATGGGCAGCAGTTGTATGAAGATACTTTAAGGGATAAGTACTTATGTCTGGAAAGAGCACCACAAAAGGTTAAAGTGGTGTGCTCAGGTCACAACTTCTGTGGAAATAACTTTACTGGAAGAATGCCCTCAAAGCCCTTTCTGAGCCATTTTGAGGACTGTAATGATAACTGTGAAAAAGAGTTAGAAGAGGATTTCTTTAGAAACAAAAAGGAACGTTCTACTCTATTAATAAGACGTTTCTGTAAAAATGATAAAGAGGTTAAAAAATCAGTTTATACTGGAATGAGAGCAATTTTTAGGACTTTACCATCAGGGCACATCGGAACTGTTGCTTGGAATTATGTTGAGCAAAGGAGGAACAACAGTGGCATGAAACTTTCTAGGATTACAACAGAACAGCTAACTATAATTCAGTCCCTAATAAAATGGAAATTTAATTCCTGTCTTGAGAAGTCTTCGTGGTATGAGGTAAGATTTTCATAGTGTTTTTGGAGGTTGTTGGGTTTTTTTTTTGTTTCCTTGTTTGTTTTGATAACATGATGATCTTTCTGTTTAAAAAGTGCTTTCTACTAGTAAATACTTAGTAATACTGAATGGGATATTTCACTTATCCACATTGAACAGCCTTATGCTAAACACACAATATATTTTTAGAAAAATATGTTGTCATCCTCTAATATTCTTTTGGTTTAAAATAGACATGTGATAAATTTGTCTATAACTATATGTGTGTAAAATTTATGCATATGCATGTATATACATAAATGTATAAAATTTGCATAGGTAAATATTTATACCTAGATTTATGTGTAAATATATTTATTGATAAATAATCTTTGCATATAAGAATATAACACAGCTATATGCAGATTAAAAAGATATATGCATTATATAGATATTTGTATTTCAAATAGGAAAGGTATATAATATAAATTTATATTTTTCCATATATATGATGGGTGTATAAATATATATTATGGCAATACATGTTTGAATATATATAACATACATGTATGTATAAACATTTGATGGATATATTAATGATACAGTTGTCCCATAAATATAATAATAACATTATATCTGAGAGAAAATTTGTTGCTCAGGAAAAGAAAGCATAGTACTTCCCCAAGTTACAGGTATTTCTATTTCTTTTACACCTATTTTGCAATAATAAAACAAGTAATACTTGAATAATATACATTAATGTGCTGATACCACCCTGATTTGTGTTCTCTTAAGTTACATAACGCAAGGAATTCTAAGTTTAGAATGAAATCAATGAAATAGCCACTTTCCACCACCACTGTATAATACTGAACAAAGAGCATTTTGGGGTAGAAGAGCTTTAATTTGAAGATTTTTTTTTGTAGTCTATATATATGAACTCAGAAACCAAAATAATAAATATTCACTGAATAATTATTTAAAAAGAATAAGTTCTGTCTACAAGTCAGTGGAAGATAAACAGGCACTGTAAAGCACTTTGCATAACTACAATGCATAGAATGTTTTCCTCATGGTCAGAAAAATCTTATAACCACATGTTTCTAAGTCTTTCTTCATCCAATGGCCACTAAAACTGTTTTTCTTATCAACCTCTGTCTATAATCTCCTTATATATAACATGCATCAAGTTCTCTTAGCATTATTTTCTTGTTACTTTAGTGTCAAATGTTGTTTCTGCAATAATATTTGTATGTGTTTATGGCTTGTATTATTACCATTATAGATGGACTTACACAAACACAGTAATTAATTTAGTGGATATGGCAAATATATGGACGTGTTGAACGTATGCACTGGGTTAAAATAATTCGATGAATTATGGGCATTTGTAGGAATTTTTCATGCTAATAATCAAAGGAAGAAGGAAAAAGTAGTAAATGAATGTGGTAATTTGTTCTTCCTTTCCCCTTATCTCACCCTTTGAGCATGCATTCTGTTTGGAGCAGCTAAGTGAACAGTAGTTCTGTTCTTTAAGAGGAAAAAAAAGTTGGAGAAATTAAGTTTTCATAGCAGTACTGGTAACATGGAACAACAGAGACCTTTATGTTTTAAAGTAGGAAAATGTGGGTCTCATTTGTGCATATCCATTACATAAAAATTCTAGTGCTAATAAAGGAAAGGCACTGAACTGTCATCTTGTTTAGTGATTTTTCTTCTTTTTTCTTCCACTACATAGGGAGGTGGGACTAAGGATTTGCACTATCTAGAAATTACATGATCTTACATTTTTCTTCATGTAGCATGTTATAACTGTTGATAGGTATTTCATACGCAGATTTAGACTCTTCAGAATTTAATGTATGTGTTGTATGAAGAGAGGAGATCTTTATCTTGAATATTTTTCTAATATTTGTTAGTAATACTTAGTTTTTGTAGCTAAATAGAGTGCAGCAATTACCCTTATCAGATGGGTGGTTGTTCAGGAGACATTTGCTCGTGTGTGTTGGAACAGTGCAAGCCCCTCACATTAGTACATAGTGAGGAAGTCACAAGTGCAAAGAAATTTGTCATAGAAAGGGATGGTGGGAGGGCAGGCTCTGGTGTTGGCTTTGCTTGAGCAGGCATCCACTGCTTGGGTTCAGTTCAGCTGCACCGTGTTAGCAATCTGACTGATTCCCAGAGTCAGAGTTTCTGGGGTCTGTGAGGTTCCTAGAGCTGAAATACGCTTTGATTTTCCTGATATGATGGTGGTTTTGCCCTGGTGGTAAAGTTAACGTGACAAAAGTAACCCTGTCCACCATTGACTAAGATCTGAAGTCTGGGCAGCTCACTAGACTTTCACAGTGATTCTCTCAAGCCACGTAAGTGACCTCAGGATCTGCAGATGGCAGCTGCAACAACATGGTTGCAGTGCATAATAGCTGAATTCTTTAGTCAGGCTTATTTTGTAGGCGTCAGTACTATCTTTGCTGTGTCAATACATTCCTGGTGCCAGGAGTTTGAGCTTTAAGAAGCAAGAACTCTGCTGCCTTGCTCCACTCTGCTCAGATAGAAGTTGGCACTCTAATATACCTGCCATTCTTCGTAGTTGCTAAGGCACTACTAAAATGCCAAATACTAATTGGGCAACAATTAAAGAAAATATTAATTGCCTCACAGCTGTTCCCAGGTAGAATAGTGATTCTGTAATAGATTTATCTTGTGGGCATGTTTCATAATTCATATAATGATTTGGTATAGTAGTTGGGATTTGTTAGCATCAGGTTTTTTTGGGTTTTTTTTCCCTGTAGTGTCCATGGTGTTTTTATGACTCCTGTGTTAAATGAATGTAATGCAAGGATTTGTGACATGCATGGCTAATGTAAGGAGTCCTGTGTTAAGATTTCTTTATTTCCATAAAGTTGAGCTATAGTCAGTTGGTGGTGTCTGTTAACAAAAAGTTAAGGAGAGAAAAAAGATTTTGAGTTAAAAAAGTTTATATTTTAATAAAAATCTTGTAAAAAATTATGTTTTAAATTTTTTATTAATGTGGAATCTAAAATAGTCATCTTGGATAATATTTTTTTTTTAAATAGAGATAGGCACAAGTGGTTTTCTGTTTAATAGATAGTATTTTTGTTGTTGTTGTTTATAATTGATTTTTAAAATCTTAATATGTTCTTAACTACAATAAATATTTTGTAATTAATATAAATATTGATTTTAATTTTGAACCTGTAGAGAGCTCAGTTCCCTCCCTCTGCTGCCCTCCTCCCTTCCAGAGCTGCATCAGCAATTCCAGTCAGTGCATGCTTTTGTGGCATTTCTGAAAATACAGATTGAGTGTTTCACTATCAGTCATGGAAATAATGTCTGCTTAGGTTATTTCAACAACAGTTGCACTAGCCAAAGGCAGGAGCTCATTACTGCAAATGCTAACACATGAACAAAGGAAGGGTTAGTGATGCTGTGTGTGTGTAAGAACATTTTTTGGTTGTTTTTCTCAGGTGTTAATTTTAACCTTTAATTATCAATACTTTGTCAGAATGAAGAGTGGAACCCTCTTTTATATCCAGTAATATCTTGGGAGGTACACTTTTCCAATGTATCCAAAACATAATTTATATAATTAAGAGGCCCACGTTGATTCTTAAGAAGTGAAAGAAAAAACTTGAAAGCATTTGATTACCTTCTGTGCTAGTAGTAATAAACATCATAGGAGTACCTGTTTATGTGCTGTGTTTCATTCAGATGACTGGTCTGATTTATTAGACAGAAAGCTTGTGGAGTATCCACATGAAATCACCTAGATATAAGAGTCTTATTAGTAAAGTTATTCTGCCAAACTCTCTGAGATTCATAACCCACAAAGTAGCCTAAAAAATGAAATTGTTACTGACTTTCTGGGTTGTTTTTAACTGTATCTGTAGGAATTTCAGCCCTGGGTTCACTGTCAAACCATCTTTCTGTTACAATTATATGCTTTTCCCACAGATTTTTACTTCTTGCTACATATTTTAAAAGGTGGAATTCTTTAAATGGACTTTTACTCTCTTCCCTCACAGTTTTCCTTGCATACCTAAAATGTAACTTAAATGTAATTTAACTCTTCAGGCTAAAGTTTATGTTGTACTGGTACTTCTGTTTAACAAAAGAAATCACAATTTCTTTGTGATTCTGTAGTGTGGGCTAGAACTACAGGCAGATTTGAGATTTTTCATCTTTCCATGTTGAAATAAAATTTCTAGCCTAGCATGCTGAGAGGAATTCACAGGAAATAATGACATAAAGCAAATAATCTGCAAGTGGTTGGAGTGTTTCTCCACTGTAACAATAATTTTTTTATCTGACTGTGCATGAGTATTTTGCCTGTTAAAATACCATTGTGCTTTTTAAACATAAAGGTTTATTTACTTATGGTAAAGTAGTTGGTAGGTAAGGACAAGCAGGTTTTTATTCTACCTGGACCCTGTATTTCTTGTTTCTTTGTTTGAAAAAAAAAGTTAATGAACAGAATTGACTATTTGGAAAAAAATCAGGGAAGCAGGCGAGAAGCCAAATAGGCATGAAATTATGTTTTCCCTTCAGTAAGTGCTGTAAAAATAAATTGAACTTTTAAAAATGAAGCTCTGTACTTATATTTGCTTTGGGTTGAGTTACTCTGGTTTTAAAGGCTAGCTTTAAACCCAGAAGATTTACCCTCTGTCATTTTACTACCATAATGTGATAGGGTTTGAGCTAAATTGCTTAATGCTTTGTATTATTTTACAGCTGCCTTATACCTTTAACAACATTGGGCCAAATTATGAACAATAAGTTTTAGCTGTGAGCACACTTAGGCATTTAGAGCCAATAGTGTGGGAGTCTTGGCAAGAGCATTATATTATGCTTTCAGTTTTTCCACATTTTCTGACTTTCCTTCTAGTGACTGTTCATTAACTATAAAGAAGCATGAAGGTCTGGTTTAGAAAATCTCCCTGCAGCACATTAAAGGGTTCATTTCAGAGTGTTAGAGTTGGACACTTTTCTAAATTCTTTCTCAGTTGAAACTAAGTTATCTCCATTACCTGTACAAACTGTTGAAAAGTTGGGTTGTTTACTCTGGTGTAAGTTAATAAAAACTGTGCCATATAAAGATCACTCTGTTGGTGAGTGAATAACTGAAATGTGAATTTATGGGATTTCATATACATTTTAATTTCTCTTGCTTTTCTACAATCTTTCAGAATCTTTTAAAAAGATTTTTTTCTAAAATGAAATAAGCTTGACTTGACAGTAATTGGTAGGCATATTCCTTACCAGTATGATATTTCAAGAACAACTTAGAGGAAAAAGTCTTCTGGAAAATTTTACTTGCCACAATTTCGTTTGCATCCTCCATGAGATAATGAGATATTTGGTTTCTCTGCATGTGAAAACTGATTGGATAATGTACAGTTATTGTCATGAGATTTTCTTGAAAATGTGGACTGAAAAGAGGTGATAACCTAAAAATTGAAATGACAAATGAACATAATACAGCCATTTAGTACTGTCCAAGTATGTATGAGCTGGACTGTCAAGGGACAGGGGGGCACCAAGGGTGCTCCTTCACCAATCAAAGCTAAGGACACCAGTGCAGCACTGGAACCAGTGTGACTCAGGGCCGTGTGACAGCTCACAGCCTTCATCAGGAATGTCACAGATGGGGCAGTGCTGGAAACATTTAGCTCTGACATTTGTAGCCACTTTTTCATTTTCTTTATTTAAAATTTTTTGTTCTCCTAATAATGTCACTAGACAACAATATAGTTAGACACTATTATTTACCTGCAAAACACATGTATCAGGCAGTACTTCTATTGTCCTGCAAATGGTGTGAAAGTAAAAATGTGTTCAGTATTTTCAAATGTAACCAGATACATTCGTTTTTGAACTGAGATTGAAGACTTGCTTTTCTTATAGAAAATGCTGGAAGATGGAGACCTGCAGAGAAGGTTGCTGTGATAGCACAGTAGCATGTCACAGCAATGAAAAAGTTTATTTTTGTCTTGAAATCAGCACCTGCACTTGTTGCAGGACTCAGAGCATTTTAATGAACTCTTGTGAAAGTAGGGATTTTTTTTCCTCTTAGCTTTTCCAGTAACTAATGCCTGTTGAGTGTTGCTAGCATTTGGACTTTGAATCCACAGTAAAATAAAACCTTCTTTTAAGGTGATTAAAAGTGATTGTTATGTACTGGTTGTTTTCATGCTAGTCTCTCAACACTGTAAAAATTGTTTTCAAGCAATCAGAATGGATACTGACCTTCATTAGTAAATTGTGGGCAAAACAAAGAATGCATTATTATTTGCTCTAGTTTCATGTTACAGCAGTCATAGTTCTTAGGGTGTTTAGGAATTCCCTTCAAGTATTAGAGATTGGGTGAAATCCTGGTCATACCATAATCTGTTTAAAATCTCCTATTGGGATAATGTTACTTGGGGGGAGAAAAAGAAGCATGTGCAGAATGAAGTATTGCATTCTTAAAGCACTCTGCTTTAAGAGACAGACATGTGCCAAACCTAGATTAAACACTTTTAAAACTATGGTTTTAAAATAAAAATATTCCCTATATAAATATGTGTAATGAATTGTAATATAACTTAGGTGGGATCAGTAGCTTAATAAGTAAAACTTCCCTCAGTGCCCATCAGATGCTCATGCTGTTTTTTACTGTTCCTGTTATCACACTGCTTGGAACCCTGCTTCTGGCCTGGAATCTGTGTCCTAGCTGTTCTACAAACAAGTGATGATCTCATCTGTTCTCTAGACTTAGAGGCGGTTGGTTATTAGTGAGCTCACTCAGAGTTGTGAGAAGATAAACTTCTCCCAAATGCTCTCTGTGTACCGTGGCTAGATTTCCTTTTATCCTCAGCAAGCTCAGTAGCTGTGTGCTGCACTGTAGTCTGCAGAAGAGATATATCCTGTAAGTTTGCAGTGAAGGGGAGGGGATGGAAACCCACTTTCAAATTTACCTAGCAGTTCCAAATATTAGTGTTAGGGAATTTTAGAGTTACGAGCATAAGAGCAAAGAAAAAAGTTTTTAATAAAAATGTATATAACCAATCAACTATGAACTGCTTCTAGGCTGAATAAAGGTCTGAATGATAATTCAGAATGGTTTGTCTTTCAGAAAAAGCATAAGAATGTGTCTGAGGCCTGGAGAATTGTTCTAAATGTGATTTTGTGTTGGATCAAGAAAAATACTCCTGAGAGCAAACTGTCCTCCATCTCCTGTCTTAAATTAGGAATTTATCTAGACTAGAGCATCCTCTGGCGTGCTTAAGGCCTTATAGTTCTGACCCTTGCATACATAAGATTTTTTACTTTGTATAAGCACATTACTGTTGTCATGGGAGCTGTAACATTGGACTTCCTGTCTGTTGTTTGCAATCTTGGGATTACACTGGTGGCTTGTGTATGTCAATATATTTTCAATGGAAAACATGTTATTTCATGAGCATTCAGAATATTTCCCTTTTAGGAAAGTAACTTGGATTCTGACTTCTTATGTGTCGTTTTGAAGCTTTTACCTTACTTAAAATACAGTCAAGGAGAACTACCAGAGTGCAAAACCTTTTGCTGTGTGAACATTTCATTGAGATGTAGTGATCTGCCATCAGCATAAAGGAAGCTTTATTCACACCGAGTCACTTAACAGGGTTGGGCTGCAGAAAAGAGAGAGGATATCTATAAGCATGAAGTATAACATGAACCATATTTAACAGCAGTGTATTGATTTTTTTATTTTCTCTAAGTCCAGAAATAGGGGCGTTTTGTTTTTTTTTTTTTTTTTAAATTGTTTTCCTTAACCAACAGATTGTGAGTGGACATTTATTATAGTTTGAATGCATTTGAACAACATAGTTCTTTCATCTTTATTGGGCATTTGTGAATCATTGTATAGGTAATTTAGCTTGCAAGGTGTTTGTTTGCAATTTATTTGTAAATAAAAGACCTGCAAATCCAGCCTTTGTAAATTATGATCACTTTTGAGTCATATTTTTTCTAGTTTTGAATAAATTTCTCATCACACGTTGGTTTTGACCAGCTGTTTCCTGTTTTTCCTCCCAGTGGTTCAGCTGCTGAGGAGATAAACGCATTAATGGTTTGTTTCAGAATTAAATTACCTTTATAAAATGATGGAAGAGTACAGCAAATATGTTGAACACCATTTCAACTATGAAGTTATGCTGAAATTTAAGAATGAAGTACTGTTTGCTATACCTAGATGTTTCATATACTACAGAGCTTTTGCTACACCAGGAACTCACTTGATATTGAAGAATTAATTCAGCATCGGAAACACCAGGGTGAAGCTTTGTGTGGGGAATTTGGGTGTGTGTGATGGAATTTTTCAAGCAGTTCCAAGTTTTTGTGTTTGCATGAGGATATTTTGATTTATCTGATATATGACCTACATAATTACCTGACCATTACATCATATTTGTCCTGTTCTGCCACCCGCCGGGTTTTGGACTGCTTTGGATAGATGATATGTTCATTTTTGTAATCATATAGATTACTTTGGAATTTTAGAACTGAGTTTGATATGTATTTTCAGAATAAAGCAGGGCTGGTGTATCAGGGAGGGCAGGAAATAGTTGGTATATTACCTGTCTATTAGGACTGGCTCGTGCAGTACACTTTGTTTCTGTTTTGCACATGGTGAACTGACTCCGTATCCACAGAGAGCAGCTGTGTTTTGTCCTTGCTTCAGACATCTCTTCAGGACCTTTAAATGACTTAGCTACTAACCCAAAAGGTGTTTATATAGATAATGATGAAAATATTGCCCTCTGTGTTCAGATTTGAGTTCATTTCTGTGTAGGATTCTGGAAGGATCACCTGTTGGCCCGGTGTTTTTTGTTCTAGTGTAGCAGGCTGTTCTGCGGCATCCAGCCACACCTGTCCCTTGCGCTGTTTTAGTCCTCCCTGGAAAGCTGAGTGGTCACATTTCATTTAATCTGCACCCTCTGGCATGTTAGAAAAGCACACAGAGACGGTAGCTTGTCTTCTCCCATAGTCAATCCCCTGGGCTGAGGGCTTGAAATATCCCTTACCTGTTAGGTCACTGAGTTTCTTGTCAGTGAGTAGCAGAAGAAGAGCTGGGTCTGTAGTGAAGGTCCCAGCTCCAGAACCTCAGAGCATGCATTTGCTCCCCTGGACAAGGTACCTCAACTATGTTATTTACCCATTTGTAGGCCTTATTCCATACCAGTTTAAGGACTCTGCAATCTTCTACCTGTGCTAGCCTTATTAATATTTACCTCAGGATATGATCCAGCTATTGCCATTTGATAAAGATTCACTGCTGCAGCTTGCACTCTCTTTATTTCTCCATAACTTTTCCAGGCTCTTTCTCCCCAGGTTCCTCTTGGTGGCTGACTCCAAGATCTGCTCTCTCTTTCAAGGCTTCCTGACCTTAGAAGTCTCCATGAAAATTCTCATTAAATTCAGTGCTAGGAAGGGGGAAGCATTTTCCTCTCTCCCTTGAAAATTCTAGTTATTTATATAACTCCTCCTGTCTATCTTTGCTGGTTTTGCTTCAAGCCTATCAAATAGCTGTCTGATCCCATCTCCTAGTGCCATTCTTGAACTTCCACTCTACATGCTTACTGTTCTCTACACTGGTGGTCTTTATGGAGTCTCCTTTATTCTTAGTTTTTTTTAAAGAGAAAAAGAACTTCCCAGTATATTTTACTTTAGTTCTCTTCTATTAGATAGTACTTTTTTATAATACTCATGATCTACATTCAGCCAAGTCTGGTACTTAAGGCTGAAATTCCTTCTTCATGCCATTGTGTGGTCTTAATGGGCATTCCTACTTATATAAGTCCAGCTTTGTGGAGCTCAAATTCCCATGTGGCATCTGTCCCATTTTTAGCTATTATATTTCAGTTTAAACTTTTCGTTTGTCCTCTTTCTTCCCATATTTTTTTTAGGGACTTATTTTTTTCATGTAAAGGTTTAGTTAACAGCATTCAAAACTTTACATTGAGTGATTGATTGATATGCAAATAGTTGTACTATTACACTTTTAGACTGCAATTTGCTTTCCAAAAGAGATGGTATTTTTGGCCAAAGTTAAACTATGATAGAGCATGGGACATTTGTAAGGGATTTTTTCCTACCGTACTCATCAAGAAAGAAGGAGTATTTTCTAATTAATATTTATATTAGGCATTGATGACCAGATTCCTCTGATCCTTGCTGAATTTAAATCTCTCCAGTCTGCAAAAGACCACAAGGAAAACAACAGCCAAGATGAAGGCAGATTCACAGGACATACCCATGTGGTTGTGACTCAGTGGATCTAAGAGAACAAAAACTTTAAACCCCCTTTTTTTTCATTAAGTAAAAGACATGGAAATTGATTTAACAGTAGTGGGCGAATTTGCTAATGAGATGTGAAAGGTAGTTCACTGAAAGAACTCATGAAAAGGAGCCAGTGTTCTATGAAAAACTTGGAAGGAAAATAAAAGAGATAGTTGACAAAGCATCCTTTGAGTTTTGGGACTTGAAAAATGTAGAGAGCAAAAACTGACAAAATCTTGTTTTCAAACCTAACCAGAACTAAGAGATTTGCTGGTTTTCTGTGGAATTAAGGCATATGTAAAGCAGTGCTAATGCTGTCATGATAGTTATGTAGTTTGTGCTTTCAAGTAGAAATATAAAGAAAATTAATAGAATTGGCAGAGAGATTACCAGTCATCATTTGGTTTTTGAATCATTGTGAATTGAGACACTTTGGCAAGGCTTGATGTGGCAAGGCCAAGCCTGTGTGGCAAGGCTCAGTAGTTGGGCAATTTTACTGCCTTCTTGGGTTTTTAATTAAATTATATTTTATATTATAGCGTTTTTTTCCTCAACTACATTTTTGCTATGGAAAATATTTGATAAAATTGACATGCTTTTTAAAAAATGGTCATTACTTTAAAAGAAACAGATAAAGAAGAGTTAGAGTCTCAAGTTTGATAAAAATTGGTTTCAACTTCTTAGCTGGTCAACAAATGAAATTAATAATGAAATAGAATGACATGTAATTTTGGAAAGCTTAGAATAACAAAGTTTCTTAGAAGACTAATATGAGGCATATCAGAAAATTTAACGCTGCTGCTGCTAGTTTGAGTGTCTGTGCTTTTTTGCAGACTTCTACCTTTCTCCCAGAGACAAGGAGCAGAACTTCCAGCTTTCCTTGCTCATATATTACCATTGCCACGGTAGCAGCAGTGCTTGTGCACATACAAGAAGAGGTTTTTGGTTGCTTAGGTGACATTTCTGTGTCATTAGGAGTATGTGCACCACAGCTTGGAAACCCATGACTGAGTCCATGACTTTGTTGGATCAAATTTTGTAGTCTTTGACTGAGATGACATCATTTGCTTTATGTTCTGTTGATAAATACTATGTCAGGCCCCATAAAGACAGTCTTGACCATAAGTTGTTTTCATGTTTGGAGAACAGATGAAAAAAAGTTTCAAGGTTTACAGATATTTTTTATAAAAGCCGTACCATTTAGTTAGGCCGAAATGTTAAGATATTAAAGTCTTCAAGACCCTTTAAGACTGGGGAAAAAACTTCTTAATGACTAAAGATTACCATTGTAGGATAAAATGTTTGGGGCATGTCTTTCTGGAATAGATTATTCATCATTTTGTAACGTGGAAAACCATATTATGTTTTCTTCTAGATACTTGCCTCATTGTGATTTTTTTTTTCCCATTAAGAAACACTCATAAAATTGATTAAGCATTGATAAAATATTAACAGGAAAATTGAAACCACATTGTTTTTGAAAGACCGCAGTGTTGTTGCCACAGCATTCTGCAGTTTTAATTTTTGTACTTTTCTAATTTTTAGCTTCTTTATGCAAGCAAGCACCATAGGCAAGTCACTGGTACCAATTTTTTATTTAGCACAGGAGAGAAGTATTTATAAAAATGCTTTACCTGATTTTCTCTTCTATATGATCAGTAGTTAGAGGATCTCCTTATTACTATGCCCATTAACATATGGTCCAGCAGTTGATCCTCTGCATTTATTGACATATGACTTAGATAAGAATGAAGGGCATCAAAGAAATTAGATTTTGTGTGTCCTGCCTGAATCAAATTTAGTCATAGGATTTGCCTGAATCAAATGGCTCTAGGACCATTAGACTTTGTACATCCGTGGTTCAAAGGCTATTTGCATTTTGCCAATTGTTGCAAGTTGCTCCTGTCCAGCCAGCTGTTGTCATGTTGTCCAACATAGTGATTTTGAGTTAGCCTAATACCATGGACAGATGCAATTGGTCTGACTGACATCAACCAATGAAAACATGAAGATTCAGACTGTTCTTTGTCAGAGTTGAGTCCCCAAAAACAAGAGGGAGATGATCTGAGAAAGCTTGTTTATACAGTAATACAGTAATTCTCATTATGCTTTTTTGAGTTCACACTTTGGTACTATTCAGAAAAATTGCAGCTGAAATTGTGTGTTTAAATTAGACATACAAATTTCATAGTTAGTATACTGGATAAAACTACCATGATTTTCAAGAATGCCCTGTGATCTTCATAATCAGAACAGCAACAGTTATAAGTTTTAGAGACTTACAGGTTTGATTTTTAGGAGTCCAATTTGAAAATTTGAGCCACTGAAATGCTCTTGGAAGGTATTGACAGGGCTACTGTATCACTCTCATCACTGATTTCCACTTAGACCTGGTTTGGATGTATACATACATGCACATACATACATAATCAGGAGTAGCTGTGAGTATGTGGTATGATACCCATGGTGATAAAATCTTTGTGTTTCTGCAGTCCTTTTGACAATAAGACTTCATTAGATAAGAATCCTTATACTATATTTATGCTGACCCAGATCTCTGCAAGGATAGCTTTACAGGTGTAACTTTCCTAATAGAACTGTGTTAGCATCTCCTTGCTAGGAGAGCCAAGACTAAGGTTTCAAAACAGCTTGCAGATGGACTGTGTGTATTTTAAGTGTGGAAGTTATCTCATTTTTCCAAACCATGGTTACAGCACACGTATTTTCATTTGTTGAAACTATACAAATACGAAAATATAATTTAAATTTTTACATTAGAAGAAAAAGAAATAGGAAAAAATCTGATCTCTGCACCTGTCATTGAAATTGTACTATATTTGAAGTAAAATGTGAGGCATATGCCATCTGGTGGATAGAATAATTCATACAGTTTTATTGCCAATCTCGAGATATTTTCTCTGCTGCATTATCACTTATAATTGGCATTGGTGGGTATTTCTTTAGTCACAAGTAAAGGGAAAAAATCTGAAAACTGAATTTGAGGCAAAATGGAATTCCAAACTTGGTGCTGGTGTTTGATTAGACTACTGGATGCTTGGAAGAAAAATCCCAAAGCCCAAGTGTTAATGCAACCATTTTTCCCCTGCTTCAAATATTAATTCTAAAGGTTTAAAAATGTGTAACAGCTAGTCAAAGTTCATACCTGATAGGCCCTTCTCCTGCTTCTGGCTTATTGCAGATTATGAGGTGATTGCCATGATCTTTGCAGACAAGTTGGCTGTTGCTCTGTGTCTGCACTGACATGGAAAGTGAGGCTGGGGCAGCCTTTCTGAGCCAGTATACCCCTGTCCTGCAGCAGCATTCAGGTGCCTTTCCATTTTTCACCCATTTGGAGCACAGTTTCATTAAATACCATTTTCTGCAGAAAGCCGTGCTTCTAGAAATGTTGGTTTGCTAGTTGATGTGAATGCAGAGGTGACTTGACTATTTTAAAGGTCTAGATTAGGCAGACACAGTAAAGAGTGTGGCCACTGTTTAATATTTCTCTTTGCACACAGTGCTACATGGGGGCATGACTTCATGGTGCACATCTCAGGGCAGTTTATGGGGCAGACATAGTCTGGGATAACAAGTGGAGCAGTCAGTGTCTGTTGATAGAGGATTTCTGTTATGTTGGTGGATAGATTTTATTCTTTGCTCTTTAATGGACATGAAAGAATCTAACATCCTGTTATCTACTGCAATACTGATAGTACAACTCCCTTGTTTTTTCTTCAGACTTAACAAATATCTAAAATTTATTTTTTCAAAACTTACTATTACCATATTAGAACATATTGGAAGATGTACTTCATAAGGTTTTTCATACTGTGATTTACTATACATTTGATCTAATAAAAGCAAGTTTGTGCTTATAGTCTGAAAAGGAACAAATTTTTGAAATACATTGTAATTGATGCATGTGTGAAATGGAATTGTCATCACCATGTTATGTCATTGTTACACTAGCTAATGAAAAGGCAAGGAAAGAGCTGAAATACAATACAGTGGAAAAAACAAGTAATGCTATTGCTTCCACATGCTCCTGATTTCCCTGATTCACACTAGTTCAGGTGTCTGCACTGTGCTGCACCACATTCCCAGTTCTGGAGGTTTATTTGTTGTGCACAAACAGGAGGGAGATTTAATTGCATATGGAAGCATTCATGTTTTGTTTTATTACTGGAAGTAACTGACTACTTTAGAAATATTTTTAAAGATTCTTCTTGAGAGTATACTTGCTTAGAATAGATTCAACAGACTTAATATATGTGACTCCAAACTTCATGGCTTGGTCATTCTTCTTGTAACTGATTTACTTCTCAACATTCAAAGATAAATAATGTTTAAAAATACAGTAGAACAAGTGTTCAGCTTATTTGCAAAAAATTAGAGTTGAAATGCTATTTGCAGTGTGGTGTGTAAGAGCTCCTTTCTGATCTAAGCTGCTTCAGCTCTTTTTTTGTGTCCAGTATTTAGTGCAGAAGGAGCATTTACAATCTTACTCGCCTTTTAACTGTTTCACTGGTCAGACAATACACACCGGGTAGAACATTGCTAAAGTGTTTCCAAGTTTACACTTCACATGGTTGCATCCTTGCAGAAACATAGCTATGCTACGTTGGGAGTAAATTCTCTGCTTTGTGCTATGAATCTTACTGTGTCTAAAATGTTTTTTATGATTATTTACCCTCAGAAAGGCCACAGCACTTCAAAGGGTTCAACAAACACTGGTGTCGGTGTTGCTTTGGAAAGATCCTTTCCCATGAATTTTGAAGAATTTCCACATGCTGCTGTTTTCTCCCCCTGAAATTCTGAATGAATACTATCATATTAAACAAAATTTAAAAAAATATTCTTCCCATCCTGGTTCAATGAGGGCCAGTTAAAGGAGAAGCCCCAAAGAAGTCATTAAAAAAAAGCAGAACATGTATAGGTATATTTTCCTAATGATTGTTGGGGGGAGTGTTTTTGTGATATGTAAAGGGTATTCAAGGGTTCCTTGAGGCAGTTTGAGGTGAAACCTTCCTCCACTCTTCCCACTCAAGAGTGCAGTTAGAGAGGCAGGTCTGCCACCCTGTGGGACCGAGAGAAGAGTCAGGTCTTTTCACAGGCTTTGCAATGTCATTTCAGTCAATTGGCCTAGATCCCATGGGTTTTTTAGGACAATTAGGTCTTTGCTGTATATGCCAAACCTCAGTTTTCTGAGATCCATATCTTTACCAGCTTAAGAATCCTCAGAAAATGCTTGAGGTTTAGTTTTAGTGTTTTGCTGACTTTCTTCAACAAACCAGACGAAATAATCTTTTCCAGGGGTGAATTTGCCCATCATGGAGCCAACCTTCCTGGCTTTTTGTGCTTATATGGCTTGAACAGAGATTATATTTTCTCTTGGATAGTCTTATGCCATGACACTTATGTTTATATGGATATAAGCAAAAAGAAGTTTTATTTTGATCAAATTATTTTAGTATAAAAGAGTTATTCAGTTTTCTTTGTGTTGTTGATTAAAATATCCTTTGTGTTCATATATGTATTTAAAAACATTTAAAAATCTATGTCTAGTAAAATGTTGCTCTTGGCAAAATGAGGAAAAGAAACATTTTTTTCATGTGGAGAACAGTATAAACACTAAATACAATAGATTGTAAAAAAGAACAATTTAAAATTATTTTTCCCCCCAGTCTTCAATGCTATGTATTTCAAACAAGTTTAGGCTTTAAAGTTAGTCAAGCCTCAATACAGCCTGTGAATTAAAAAAAAAAAAAATAGAATGTCACTCCTTCAACTCTTTACTAGCACCTTTTAAGATTAGATTCCTTGTTGAAAAAAACAGTTGTCCATTTTGCTCTCTATTACTTGAATAACATTTGTGGGCTTTTTTCTTGTTTATACCATTGTCAAGAATATAGAAAACAATTTTCCTACCAGTAGGTGGAATCAGATGAAAATTTAATTATTAAACACAGCATGTAGCTATATTTTCTGATCCAGCCAAAAGAAATCATGTGAGTAGCTCCAGTTTTGAAGTTCAAAAATAATAGCAGCTTTCTTAGAAGGTTTTTGCTCATGAGAGTACAAATTAGATTTATTGAGAGTTATTATTTATATTTAAGAATATGATGACTTTGACACCGATTCCTTACATTCACTTTTGGAGAGTACTTCTGGACAGGTTCAAAATGTTGCATGAAAGAAAAGTCTGTTCTTAGTTAATATTTATAGCTGTTCAGTAGACAGTTATTTTTCTGAGCAACTTTTTCATAAAACTTTAGAATTAAAATCTTTGAATTACCAATACAAATATATGATACAAAAAGAATATGATGCCAAAAACTTATGGACATCTGGGTTTTATTGACACTATTTTAAAAAATAATTCTGATCATCTTTGTAAATTTTTTTGTATTAGATTTTTTCCTCAGACCTCTTATAAAGAAAGTTGGCAGTATAATTTCTTTTAAAAGTCTTTCAAGCATTCAGAAGAAAAGAGGGAATAAAGATTTCCTGGTTGTGCATAACGTTTTGGCAGTGTTAACTCTTAGTTTTCCGTATAATTAAGGTAACAGGGTTGTCACATATATCTCTTCTGAAAAACCTGAGTTAGTGCACAAAACTCGGTTGAAGAGACTGATTCATACACAGTTTGTCTTCACCCAGCTGATTGAAAGAGGGATTGAATCCTTTGGAAAGCTCAAGCAGTAGAAAAAGGTTTGTCCAACCTTCTTGTAATTGTGGCAGCTGGGGAAGAGTTGTTCAGCACAGAGCAAGACACTGAAGTTAGACATTACAGATTTTCCTTCTGATTCTTCCTCTGAGTAGTTTTCACTTTGGAAATGTTATTTACATACTTAATTTTTCCATAGGTTCTGTATTTGTAAACCTATAGTAGTATTATGTACTGATTTTGGGGTATAGTTTGTTTTCCTCCTGCGTGTTTTGGAAAGTAAAAATATTCACCCACGCAGTACTTGTAAAACTTTTCAATAAACTTCAGAAATTAGGTATTATACAACAAAGAAATTGTTAAGGTCTTTAGTGATGGACAATGCAGATTTGCCAGCTGGTCTTTGGCGGGTACAAAAAGTGCAAATTAGGCTTCAGTCTGTTTTTTTTAAAATTCTGCTCAAATGGTCTCCTGCATTCTTGCCTTTCGTCCTTCTTTACTGGTGCAATTTTATGTGCTGGAGAGTTCCCATGTATGTTCTTGGAGGAAATAATTTTTCATGGGAATGGTTTTCTCCTTTCACTGAGGAGAAGCTTTCCAGGGATGGTTTGGATCACATTGTACAGAATATTTGTGATGAAAAGTGTGATTTACTGGAGCTCAAAATGCAGGTCACACTTTGACAGTGGAAGGATTGGGGTGTTTAATGTATTGCAAGTGCATGTCTTGGTATGGACACAGGTTCCAAAATGTTTGAAAAACTGAAGCCCTTTGGGACAAACCTACACAGACAAATTCATGAAAGGTATGTGGGAGAACTTGTAACACTGGGCTTCTGCATCTGGGGTTTTCAGCTTTGGGACAGACTTGGCAAGCAGACCAAAGGGAATATGTTGGCTGTTGTCTTTTTTTTTCTTTCCCAGGCTGTATACTGTAGTACTATTCCCTGCAGATACAAGCTCTCTCCAGTTCCATTCAGACAGAGAAGCAGGAAGCTAATGAGTTATGTATTTAAAGATTTGTAGGAAATACAGGGTTTGCCTCTGTTCCATAGCACAAAGTTTCTGCTCTTTGCAATGTTGAAGAAGGTCACTGTGAAACTAAAGCTATTTTAGAATTGATTCTTAATTAAGAGTTCATATAGTCAGTCTTCTGCAGAGATGGATTGTTCTCTTTGGAAGGAAAACAAAGCTGAGTAATAGAGCACCTTCACCTTTTTGTCAAGAAAATCCTGCAGCTGGGAACAATGTCACCTCTGAAAAACTTGTCACACCATTTGTGGCTCATGCTGGCACAATAAACTCTAAACTTTCATCCCTCAGGCATTTTGTAGTGGTTTGTTTACCTAAAATTCCTTGACATTATTGAGGAAACACCTCTTTTCTTCCTTGGACTGAAAGAATAACAAACCCCAAAGAAGCTGTTGTGGATTGGAGGGAGCAGTGTTGTTCATCTGTTGGATTCCACAGATGAATGGAACCTCTTGTAAATGCTATTAGGTCCATATGTTATGGCAGTGAAAAATACATGAAAAGTGTATTTGACAGTAAAAGCATTTGGTTTTCTTGCTGACCCTGTGCTAAGATGAGGAGAGCAAGGATGTCTTACTGGTGCCTGACTCCTGACTGTTTCAGTCATATCAATACTTACCTCATGGCCTTCACATGATATTGGAGGTCCTGATGAGAGCTTAGAAACAACTCAGAACTGACAACTTAAATGAATGTAGACTTGTCAGCTGCCTCCTCTGTCTTCCTGCCTTTTTTTTTTTTTTTTTTGTGTGTGAATTTATGTGCAGGAACGTGCTTCAGAGTGCTGTCAGTTTATTTAGATTGATAAACCTTCTTGTGTAGGAAATAATGTGTTCCTGACCATAGGGACATGATGATCTTAAATGCAACTGATAGAGAGCATTACCAGACTATACATGGAATTTAGATAGTATTATGTTTTTCTACACAAACCCTAAGTCCCCAAAGAGGAGAGAGAATTTCATTGTTTATTTGCCAGAAGTGTACTTAAATTGTATTTGAATAAATCTGTTAGATTGTTGTTTTGTTGGGACTGCCAAGAACGGATTGGCTATCTTGAAGTATTTCTTTGCAGAGTGGATCATGCTGCACATTAAAGAAGCTTAAAAGAAGAAAGCAGTTTCTGTGCTAGATGCTATCAGAGTTCACACTTTGGATAATGATGTGGTCGTAGGCACTTAGAATGAAGATTTTATTATGGACACCAAGAGTTAGGAATTTTCAGTTCAAATTACATCTTTTGTTCAGGTGATTGGTTCTAAATTCTCAAAGATCATTTCTGCAGCATTTGTGGAGAAAAGACTGTGAACCTTAGCAGCACAAAGTGAATATAGGTAAAGTTACAAATTCTAGAGCTGCTTAGCTAAATCCATTGCATCTTTTAAAATTCTTTTTTTCATTTTCCTTCTTTCAAAACCATTTTGCTAAGAAATCATTAATGTCCCCTTTAAAATGTCCATATACTTGAAAATGTCAATACATTATGAACTAAATGCCCATAGATACCTTCCAGGCAAACTTTAGGTTTATCTTGGAATAAATGTCCTTGTAGTTAAGAAAAACAATTACAACTATCTGTCTGAACTTTATCATAGTCATTCATTTTATTATTTTTTTTTCATTCAGAACAATAATTGTTCTACTTTACAGTGGAAGTAGAAGCTGCCACTGAGACTGGAATGAATATGGTAAAGATGAGCACCTGTTATGGAGAAAGTGGTTTTGTTGAAATGAAGGAACAGGATTGTCATCTGAGATGCCCATTTTTTAAGATATTAGTGGGTAGAACATCTGTTGATGTTTCTCTCAGTTTCCAGTATAACATTTGGCAGGCCTGCTAAGGGAGAAGAGCTGGGTTTTGTGACTTGTAGTTTCAAAACAGGCATAATAATGGTAGGGGATTTCTTTGGGGAGCTAATCTGTGTTGCAAACCTCAACATGGTAAGAAGTGTATCCAACATGTTTTCTGTAGGAGAGGTATCTTTAAATATTTGCATGATATGTCTCTATCAAAAACTCTAAATTTTGACAGATGCATTTCAACAAGAGTTAATCATGAGCAAGAAAGTAGAAAGCTGTGTGTGTACCTCCTATGTTGTTGTTTTGTGTAAAAACACACTTATTATTGGGCATAAAATAGGCATTAGAAGAGACTACAGCTATTACTCTCACTCATTACCCATATGGACTCTCCTTCCAGCATTGTTTTACTGTTGTCCTTTTGCTCAAAAGTAATTGATCCATCTCTGTCTCCAAAAGATGTAATGAAATTTGTATACATGAAAAAGGTGTTTACCCTCTTCTTTTCATGCTTGGGAATTCCAAGGGGTTGACTTCTAGACACAAATCTGTATGGGAACAATGAACAAAATTTTAGAAGATCCTAAAGTCATCATGCCTGGTCAATCAAAAGTACATTCTCCCTGAATATAACCACTAAAATACTTCTGGTTTCCAGCACTTGAGAAAATAAACCGCAAATTGGTATTAGGGAATTTGGATACTAAAGCACATGTTAAAATATCAAGGCAATACCAGAAGATCAGTTATTAAACAAATAATTTTTTTTCTGAAGAGAAGTCCTTCACATGTAGTTGTTGTACGATATTTCATTATTTTTAGAGAAAGGAAGGATTCTGTAGAAAAGTATATTGTATGTATTCTAGGAAGCCTTATTCAACAAAAGCATACATGTGAAATAGCTCTTGCTGCAGTTTTGGAAGAGTGAGAAAACTGTATTGTAATGCCAGAGCCTGCAATACTTAAAATGATTCCAATGTACTGGTCTTTAGGGCGTTTAATGACAAGGTGTAAAGGAGTTTTATAAAATTTTTTGTATAGATTTAAGCTACTTCCTGCTACTTTTGCATCGCTTGCCTAGATGATGTTGTATTTAAAATTGATAGTCCTGATAAATACAATAATATTAAACCACTTGTTACAGGGGTTTTTTTGAGATATCATTGTATCTGTTTTCTTTGGACATAATGCTCTCTGCCATGTACCTTTTTAATGTACTTGTTGCTGTCTATTAATTATTGTAAGAGAATCGTGAATCATGTTTTATCATGTTTTACTAATAGTTGGATGTTTTGCATCCTTTTTACTTTCCCAACATCCTAGCATGCAACTGTAGCATATCTTTTAAGACCTTTTCTTCTGTGTGTTTCCATAATTGTAAAGGAAGGTCTCTTAAAGACAGGAAGTGGTGTGTCATGTTATTCAGAAAGAATTCAGAAGATATACAACTCTCACATTTAATTCACACCTTCTGTTGTTCTTCAAAACTCCTGCAAGTCAGTTGCTTTCCTACTTTTACCTTTGTCATCATTACCTTTATCACATGCTTCTTTTTTTTTCCTTCCATGTCACCTATAATCTTTTTTCAATCAATGTTTGTCCACAGATGAAGTTACTGAAGAGCAGTATTTGAGGGCTAACTAAACAGTAACAAGGCCCACTTCTGAGATACAGTTACCCAGGTGACCAGATATGGAATTAGTCATGTTTATTTGAAGTGTGACCCACTTTATGGACCTTTTCTGAGGAAAGCCACAAAATACCCAGTGTGCTGCAGTACTTTCATGTTGGATCCATCATGGATCTTTAATCACCAAAAAAATGGGTTTGTAAAGCAGCTTATTTCAGTTCCTGCGCTAGCAAACGTTCTCCTTCCTCCGCTTTGTGTTCTTCTGTGACCCTCTTAAAGTAGCATATAGTTGTCCTTGGAGTTTTTAGGCTTGCAAAAATGACTTGTGAACCAGGCCTTTCCTTTCTAAATTGTGCCCCCTTGTGAAGAAGCATGATGGGTCAGTAGGAAGGGACACTGCAGCATGAGAGCAGAGCTGTGTGTGGCAGCCTCAGCAGTGTGCTTGGGAACTGGTTCAAGAGGACTGTAATTAGAAATAATCCTCTTCTGTTTATATAATTTGTCTCAAAGGTTTTTTCTATTAATCTGTATATTTTCTGCAGTAATATAGTTATATTAGTAGCTTAGAGGTGAGAAATCTAATGTGGGAAGTATTATTTTACTTTTACTTACAGTGAGTTTACATCTTGCCAGTGACCTTATTTTCTGTATTTATACAGAAAATACATTTTATAAATTGCTTAATGGCTGGCATTATAAATGATTTCTTTTCTATAAATTCATACAATACCAAGAGTCTAAGGCAGTGCTTTCAGATAAATTTAGCATTGCATCATTTCATGTGCAGTAATGTAAACACAAACTCCAGTAGGTCTGCAAAATTAAACATTAGATGTATCAGATTTTATTATCTATGTGTGATCACATTGAAATGCTTATGGAGTTTTTACAAGGAACAAATTTCCAGACTGTTGGGAAGCAGGAGCTGCAGAGGTGAGGCAGCACCATGTGAAATGCAGCAGCGGGATTAAGATTTGGCACCAGACTCCTTTTCTCTGCAGGCTCTCAGGCAGTCTCTGTGGACGGGAACAGACTGTCATCTCGTGTTGCTGAAAGCCAACCTGCAGTTCCTGCTTGGGTTGGCTTCTTTCAATCTCTGTACAGTTTTGTCATTTTTTTCTGCCAGTTGATATGATATGGATATCGTGAAACACAAGGGAAAAAGGTATGGTTTATGTAATATAAAATGTTAAAAAGTTTTTCTTACTGCAGGGATAACAGGAAAGCTTTCCTTCGTCAGAAAGAAGAATGTAGTGCTGGGGGAAAATATATTCTTGTTTTATTAAGCAAGATATTTCTTTCTGGAACAACTTTCTTTTCGGTCAATACTTACCCTGTGGATATAAACAATTAGTAATTTTGAAAAGTCTGTGTTGTTTCCTTTTTGTCAAAAATAGCCATATTGCATGTGAACGTTTACTAGCTCATTGTGTTTAATTGATTGTAAAGCCACTTACAGAATTTTAGCACATAAAGTTATAAAAGTCTACTTTTGTGCTTAGTATTGGGTTCTAACTCTATAAATACAGTAATGTAATTGCTAATTACAGACTTCTATTTTTCTTTCTTTATTGTTTTGATGAAATACTTAGATGCAGTTAATGAAGTTGACATAAAACCCCCTCAATGAATTTCTGATTCTTACTGTGACTTGGTGAAGAAATATTACAAGTACGGCAGGGATTTGTAGAAAACATTTGATATTTTTAGTAAAGTATATTGAAATCATAAGGAAAATAAGTAAGACTTGTTTTTTTGAATATGCAGTAGAATATAAATGAAAAAAATTCTGTAGCTATTGTTTCACCCAGCGTAATCAATACAAAACTGTTCAGTAGAAATGCAGTCAGGATGACATTTGGTTATTATGTATATTTTTATAAATGCTAAAAAATACTGTTTTGTTGTATTCCCAACGTGTGCATGTGAAGCTAAAATTACACTACCCACTAGTGATGCTAGAGAATTGTTTGATTTTCTCAAACATATGTTGTACTTTTAAATAGTCTAAAATACTTGGAAATTGTCTAATGTTTAAATGTACTGGACTAGCTTTCCAGTAAAGCAGTGTTTCAGGAATTTAAACTGAACAGTGCTTTTGACCTGGTGCAAGCAATTTATTGTGTAGGTTGGTTGATGAGGAATCCAAGTGCCTACTTGTGAAAAATAACACGATACTGTTCTTTTTTTTTACATAAGCTCTGATTAGTAAGAATAAGTTGTGTTGGTTTGCTTAATGGACATAAACTCAGTATCTCTGTGACAACTTGTCTTACTTTCACTTAAATAGCGGAAGTTCTACCTTTCTGATAACTTTTTAGTTTGGTTAGCTGTATTATGTTCAAAGCAAATGACCTGAAAACATTATGACAAAGCTTCGAGGTTTTCAGTTAAAGGTCCAAATATCAATTTTTTCTTAATGCTGCTACAAAATCATAACACAAAGGGTAACTAAGGGTTGATACATTACAAATAATGTCAAGTCATATATACTATGATAATGTCTGGCAGCATTAGGTTGTGGGACTTACTCTCCAAGAAGCAGAATAAATGCATAGGAAGATAAAAGTTCCTGTTTTAAAGTGTGTACACAGTGATAAAAAAGGCGAGTTGTGGGTTATACAGATATGACATTTTACTAAATTACCATATTGCTAAGTAGCATGTGAATATGGGCTGTTGCTGATATATTAGCAAGTCCGGGGCATTAATGCCCTGTAAGTGACTAAAATACACAGTTAGCCAGTCAGAAGATAAAAAAAAAGAATGACCAGACAAAATGTTGGATTACAGTCACACATTTGTCAAGCACATATTGAGGATGCAGTTAGCAAAACCATTCTTAGTTTATGGAATTGTATTTGTTACCATATTTTTTTTTGTTCTTACCTCTCTATTAATTTAGAGGGGGGTCGTGACTCTCAGCCAGTGTCTTTTTTGTATCAGTCATTTTAATAAAACCAAACTAGTGCCCAAGATTTATATCTTACATTTTCATAAGTAGCTAGATCCCCATCATTGCTTCGTTTTATTTTCATGTGATCTTTGCATCTTCATAAGCAGATTGCATTGTAGAATAATGTTTTAGTACAGTTTGTAAAGTAACTTACGGAATATAAAGACTCAGTTTTAAAATAGGATTTAAAAGTACATGGGTCAGATGGAAATTACTTTTTTTCACCACATGTTGCCCTTTTCAGCTCCAGTATTACAATAGGTTTATATATTTAATGTACATTTAGCACTTGATGAGATTTCTGTCGTAAAAAGGATATGTGAACTTATCCTCAACGAAATAGATTGTCCTTGATGTGACTCCGAGAAAACAGGGGCCTGGAAATTATCTCTGCTTATTTATTCTGTACTACAGCAAATATCTGTTAGATCTATGTAATCTTTATAAAGTACTGTTTTTCTGGGATTTTGTGTCCCTGATGTTGCCTCAAGTTTTTATTGTAGCACTGTTTGAACAAGTTTTCCTGCTTATTCTCAGAACGATGATGCTGTGACCAAACTGCCTGCTAAAGATCTTAAGAATGTACTTGTCAAATTGAAAGTATTTGGGACTTGAGTAAAATGTTAAGCTACTGCTAGAGTTTCATGGAAACACACAATGCTTTCAAAGCTTTTTCTTCTTTCTGTGACAATTATTTAAAACAAGAGCAAACAACCATTTTTGCTTAATAGTTAACTGAATCATCCATTACAAATTTTCCTCCCACAAGTATGTGAATAGTTTGTTATGTACATGAAAACTTGCTGCAGTTAATTCAAAACAAATCTGTACTCAACTCTCCCAAAGTTGTTGAAGAGCACTATTTCTCACCAAGGTGAAGCTTTTGAAGTTTAAAGAATCCTAAATTTGGCGCATGTACTTATAGATTAATAAGTCAAAGTGTTTTCAGAACTGGTGTGATAGTATGAAAGAGAAGCTTGTAAGAGGAATCTAGGTTTTATCTTTCATTTTGTGAGACTAAGCATACACACAGGTCACTTATGCATGTAATTCAGTGTAATATAATTGCAATTTATAAAAATGATTACACTGAGCAGAGTGGCTATGAATTTTGGTAAGGAAGCTGTTATATATACAAAGTTTAGTTGAAGCTAATGCTAAAGCAAAATAAATCTCATGGATGACTAAACTCTAGTCCCTGGGCCTGTAACAATCCCCAGAGAATAAGGGAAGTTAATTTAAAATATTTTTGTTCATCTGGTCTTAAGCCAGATGCCTTAAATTCTGAAAATCAAGCCTCCAGTGACATTCCACTCCAGTGGGAAAAGAAAAGAGAACATATACTCTGGTCCTGCAGAAACTTACTTCATCAACAATAAAAAAGTGTAATTTAAATACTGAACTAATGTGCTCTTATTCCTTCTCCCTTGTTCAGTCACTCTTCTTTTTCACTCGTACTCATTCTCTTAAAACAAGCATATTTACCATAGAAACCAAGTTTTTAAATGTGATGAAGGGATTAGAACTTTTGAAAATTGCAAAACATTAGATTATCTATTTTGTGATTTTCAGTCAAGTTAAACTGAACTGGAAATATAATTAATGAGTCAATCCTCCATGTTTAGATCCTGGACTTGGCTTCCAAAGCTCCATTTGGAGAGAGTATAAATTGTAACTTAATCATAATGTTACCCTTGTTTCAGCAGATTCAGATGATAATCAGAAACTCTTTCAGTGACACTTACTTCTGTAGATTCAGTTTATTCCAGTATACAGTTGTCTTAATGTAAGTATGGCTGTTAGTGCATATTAGGCATCTATCATCAAAGTTGTGTCATAAAATAAAAATACGATGTGGAAATTGAATGTACAGTGCTCTGCAGGACAGTTATTTATAGACAGCAGCTGAACACCCCAGTTGGAAACCAGCAAAACAGGAAGTTATTTCTTTAGGTTATTGTATTGTGTATTTGTTGTTCATAATGTCTTCACATGTTCAGCTTTTTTACACTTAAAGATGCAGCACAGTCTTCCTTAGCAGCTAATGACCAGGGAAGATGAATAGTGTTGAAGGTACGATTTTCTTGATCCAAAAAAACCAGCATAAGTAAAATTACTTCATTGTACCATGATGGATTATTGTGATCGCTTAGTTTTCGCTGAAATTTTTATTCTAAAAATTTACAAGATAGCCCTTTTTTATTTTTATATATTTGTAGGGTTGTTATTAAATGTTCATTGTGAACAGTGATGGATGAAGACTCACTTTTAATCACTAAATTATGGTTAACATGTAATTTAAAAGCCAAGTTCAAAGTATCAATATTCTGTTGTGATTTTGGGCAAGGAATTGTGCCTTTTCTATTTCTGGGTAATTTTTAAAAAAAAACCTTAAAGTGGAAAATGCCTCTTTATAGAACAAAGTTATTTTGTTTCATGAAATCATGTTCTGTATCCTGACCTAAAAGTCTATCAAACAATTCAGTCATGAAAACTCTGAGAATTTCCTGGCCCCTAAGTACTATCCAAAATAATCTTATAATTATTCATGTGACCCTATGAACCCAACAGCTGAAGTACAAGCAAACAAATAGGCATGGATTCAGTGTCTATAAAATTAGAAAATGAGAACTAGATTTCCTGTACTAAGGGAAACTTGCTCTTTTATTAGCTGTATGCCATGGGTAGGATGCATAAATTTTACAGTGGTAGTAATATGCTTACCAATCTTTTACTGTAATATCAGTTAAAATTGGTTATAAATTAAAATATTTCGGGATACAGCAAGGTTCTGTTGCACTTTACATTAATTAATCCTTAGGTTTCTGACTACAGATCTAAACTATAGACTGTTTCTGATAGATTTGAAAAGATCCACCTTTCAGTGTAAGTCTAGAATGTAAAGTACAATAAAATCCCATTGGGAGCCTTTTTTGATACAAATAAAAATAGTGATTGTATAATTACCAAGACAGTTTTATTACGTGTATTTCATGTCTAAGCTTTGGCACGTTTACTCTGAGCTTGAGACCTTCTTAAGCAATTCTGAGCAGTTTCTCTACTTGCAGGGATGCAGCATCACACTGTGTAAAACCAGAATTATCCAGTTCTCTGACCTTTAACCCTTACCACTGGCTATCTTATGAATTTTAATGTGAGAGACATGGGAATGGAGCAGACTGTGTGCTTTCTGAATCAGTGATATCATTATACATATTAACATCATATTTTTAAGGAACATGTAAGGCCAGAGTTTGGCATAAGCAGCTATAGTGAACTTTGACAAATATATGAGGTTGTAGAAAGAGAATGAGAAACCAAACATAGAAGGGGTGGTGAGACACGGTTTTCAACAGCCATAATTTTTAGGTTTTTCTGTTTGGTTCTAAGATGATCATGTTGACAGGAGATCTCTTAAGTGTTATTTTTTCTGTACTGTAGGTTACTCCTAAACCTTATTGTCAGTTTATAGTTCAGGAATATGCAACTAAGCTCATCTTTCAAAGTTGTTTAAATAATCAGTTCACATGAGTGGGAATGCAGCTATTTTTAAATGTGTGAGTTCTGTGGAAGTCTTTCCTCAAATGGGGAGAATACAGTTGATACTTAAGGTACAAACCCATACAAATTTCTACCTGTATCTGATGTGTGTCTGGGGTTTTTGTTTGTTTTTTAGAGAAAATCTAGACTTGCTCCACATTCAGAATAATAGGTAAAAAAAAGATGTGGGAAGGGGGCTGTTGGGTTCCTCTGCTTTGAGTGCTCAGTATTCACCTGTTTTGAATGCACCCGTCCCACAGCAGTATTTCAGAAATGAAAAATATGAATGTGATGCCTGTTTGAAACCCTCAGTGAACTAATTGAATTAATTTTTTTCCTGCCTTTGAAGAAAGCAAGCGTTCAAGGATGTATTAAATAGAGTTTTCAGTGGCTTTGGTTTGAATTTCTTACTATTTCATTCTCACATTTGGAAGATCCAGCAATCCATTGTAACAGTAGCATCCCAGTACAGTTTGATGTACAAATGACCTTTCTCCTATGATGAAAGGAGAAGTTTAAAATGAAAATGTTCGTCTCTCTTGAATTGAAATTATTTAATCATGACACATTTAATATTCTATCATCTAATGCTTTGAGTGAATTATTTCAGTCTTTCTGAGAGTTTTAAGCCTAATTAGCCCATTTTAGATAACATACTTAGCTATACATAAGCTCCTGAATCAAAAACTGTATCAAAAAATTCAACCTGCTAGTCATCTTGTTTTAAATACTTTTTATAACACACCTGTGGAGTTTTATATGAATGGTTTTTTTTATCAGTAAGATGTATCAAAAGTAATTATTAAAATGTATTTTTGAAAAGTAGTTATGTGTGTGGTGCATATACTTTTATGTTAAAAACATGGTAAGTAATTTTGAAAACTGATAACCCAAGAAATTCCAGTCCACATGATCAGGTGTTCAAAGACATGACCCACTTCAGACTGGTAAAACGAGCAGGTTTTTAGTAAAAAAAAAAACAAGGTGTGCATTAGTTAGGTGGAGATTACACAGATGTTTATTTAAAAGAGTAATTTAATTAATTTAGTTACTAAGGTAGCATATTGTTTGTAAATTAGATTGTTGTTGAAAGTTTGGAGAAAGTAAATAAACACTCAGGAAGTAAAAAGAATACTGACTGCATGTAGAATTGGCAAGGGTAGAACAGTAAACAGCTAAAAGTTATAAGTTGTGAAGATCTAGAAAAATATTTTAAAAAATTTAAAACTAAGGGGTTAGCAAGTGATCTTAGTGATAAAATAATTAATAACTATATGTATTTTCACATACATATTTGTACCAACAGAGGTATAAATTACTGTCCCAGCTGAAAGTGATATTTTTGGCCTTTTTTGGCTAAGATTACAGGTTTCTCTCAGTGGCAAGGGCATTGTTTCACATTGCTGAAAAGTGATGTGAAGAACTCCTATGTTGAGTTCGGTGTCATCCTTTCATTTTCTCCATAATCAACTTGAAATTTCAAGTGTTTATGAAAAAACTTTCCAATGACAGTTAATTAATGCCTTTTATCAGCCTCTGTTTTATATCTTAAGTTGATTCTTCTTAGTAATTTTAATCTGAAAAAGCAGGACTTTCTTGGGGTGGAGATGCTGTTTTAAATCTGTATCCCAATTAGATCACACTGCTTTTTCCATCTTCTAAATCTATGAAGTCCACCTTTCCTTTGGGAAGGGCTGTTTAAAACTGTTACCTTACAGAAATGGAAAATAAATACGTAATAGCAACCAAATTTTATCAGAAGTAAAAATGATGACTTGGAAGTTTGGACATGGCAATTTCTGGTCATAAATTCAAATCTCAAATTAGTTTTTTTAAAAACTGCATCATCATTTCCTGATGATAATGAATGAAAAAAATTCTCTGCTAAAGACACTTTTCAGATACCAGAACTGAATAGGGATGGCTAATAATATTTCTGAAGAATGTTGAACTGTATTTAAGGATTGCCTGTGCAAGGTAGTTTGATCCTCATTAAATTCTGTTTCTGTTCTTGAAATTATCTCATCCTTTACAGGATGCAATTCATAAGAAATATTGACTGGTGAGGTAATGCACATTCTGTAATTGCAGTCAAAGCTGTGGAAAGTTCACAGAACATCACTTAATGAATATTAGTGTTTGGGCTTGATCTGTGCTTGATTGCTCTTTTGGCAGCCTTCCAGCTGCCATCGACACTGATTTCCATGTTCCCAGGGTCAACTCATCTGTTTTCTGTGTATCCTCTGCTGCTCTGTGCCATGTTGCCCAGTTACACCTTACTGTGTAGAACTGAATACTCAACAACACTTGCTGTTGGGTGAGCATTTTTGCTCTGTAGCATGATCTTGTGCTCTGTCCTGACATTCTATCTACATCTTCCTCATCCTTGAAGAGAGTACCCTTTCCTTGAAGTTGGAAAGGGTTTTGAGAGCAGACATTGCAAAAAGGATATTGGCAAGACAGCTGCTTGGAAGGGTATCTACAATGTTTCTTCTAAATTGCTAGAACCTGAAGATCATTTGCAGAAAAGGAAAATATCTGAGTCTCCCACAGTGACTGTATCACTGGATGTTAGAAAAGCTGTGTGAGTCTGCTGGAACAAGTATTGACTCCTGTGATGAAGAGATGCCTGAAAACCTTGATTTCTTTCCTGTGATGTGTTCTTTCCTTCAGATATGTAAGGTGGCTGTACAGGCTCCAATGGACACATCTCCTCTGCCAGTTGTACGCGCCCTAACCCAGAGAAGGCAACTTCTGTTTGAATTGGGAGATTTATTCCTACTGTAAGGAGAAAGTAAAAGTATATGCTAGGCTGTATCTTGGCATCATGTCCATTCCTCCCCTTACCAGTTCCTGGGCAGTAAGGGCATAAAGTATGGTGTTTGCTTTTACTCACTGCTGCAGTTGCAAATGATGCAGGGTACTGCTGCAGCAAGCAAACCTTGCTGGTTTTGTATTCCTAAAGCAGTCCCCGTTTTTCTTCTTTATAGTGGGCCAGACAAAAGATGAACACCTGTGAGCAACACCACCCATGCCTTATGCATGGTAAATAGCACATTTGTCAAGTCCTGGGTGATGCTGTAGTGGTACTGACTACTGTGCCTATGTATTTTGAAGAACGCTTTCTCCCTGCCTCTGCCCCCCCTCCCCAAGACAGCACAGCATTCTGTGTGTGTTATGAAGTACACTTTGCATTATACCATGGCACTGTATCCTCTTATTGTCTAGGCAGCTTTTTAAAATACAGAACAGTATTTCAGCCAGTCTAGGGATATTTTAAGGAACTTTTCCATTACAAAAACTAGCATCTCAGCAGGCAAGTTATTACATTTAAGGACCATGTGGAAATACATAGAGAGCAAGATATGAGCAAGTTAAGATACTGAGAACAGTTAATCCCTGCCATTCTTTCAGTTTTTGCTGAATTGCATATATTTCACTGTGAATATGTGCTTATAGCTCCAGCTTTCTTGCTGATTAGTTGACAAAACAGCCCTTTACTGCTATTTCTTGTGCACAAATTCAATCCTGCAACAAATGGTTGTGTTTCAGCAAAATCTTCAGGCGGTGGTGGTTCTTGTTCTCCTGTTAGTAAAGCTGCAGGCAGGCCAGGTGGCAAGTGCCATTACTGAATCTGCTTGGCAGGGCACTTGTTGGATTGCAAAGCCACCTGAAGAATGACGTTCAAATACATCTCCAAAAGCTGTTGAGTATGAAGAAAGGCATCACAATATGTAAACCTTTATTTGATTGTATTTATTTTATTTTAATCTGGGATGGCTGTTTTGTACTTTGAGAATGTTGCCTGTTAGCCAAAAATGTTGGATTGTGAGATGCTGGGAGAGCTTCTCTGGGAATTTGTGAGTTTGATGCCAGCTTGCAAAACTGTCAGGTAGTTGTTTTCATGTTTGCCACAGAGAGAAACTGCAATAGAGTGTCATGACAAGGAACAGATCAGAGAAGCCTGGGAGAGGTAGTTGTCCTGGTTTCAGGTAGGGTAGAGCTTTCTTCTTAGTAGCTGTTACAGTGCTGTTTTGGATTTGGAATGAGAATGGTGTTTCATCTCCTGCTAGGCTGGACAGTTGTCAGCCTCTCACAAATTTCAGTGGTGCTACAATTTAGAAAAGCTTACAGTTAAGTATTTGTATTCATCTACATCATCTGGAATACTAAGTTGGAAATGGAAATTATTGACCACAGGTTTTATCATAAACCTTGCCCTACTAGTTCTTGTAAAATACCAGAACTCAGTAAGACACACAGAGCCAAAAATTTCATCAGCTGTCCTGGTGTGTGCTTATTTGGTTACAGACTGCTGAGAACCACCAAGAAGATAATGTTCTAACAGTCCAAATGTCTGGCTTTTGTACTCCAAACACTGAAAAACACTTACCAAAATGTCCATTTTCTTGAAAGGATTTCTGAAGACCTCACCATTCGATTGCTGAGGTGAACAAGACTTGCCAGGGAACGGAGCTAAGAAATAGTCCTGACAAAGCAGACCTTTCAGCTGTTCACAGCATCCTCTTTGTCAAACACAGAAAAATCCCTTGGCTTTGAACAACCTGCACAACTGTTTGAGATATGGGCTCTGGCATGTCCTCTTGAGAATGTCACGTGCACAGTAGCAAGAACGGCAAACATATACACTATTCTAGGGATAACAAAAAATGCATTCAATGTTTAATGTATTTCAGTTCCCATAATTGATACATAATCAGAAATGGTTACAAGACAATCATATCCTAGAAAGACCCTGAATTAAAGATTTGTACTTTACAAATGATATTGATATGTCATGAACTAATCAGTGGGGGGATGGTCATAACCTGAATGAGATAAAGCTGAGAAAATCCAGTGTACTTCAGAAAATTAACTATCAGTATTATCTATTTTTCCTAATATATGCTCCAAAGTGTTATGCTAGAGTACCATTTTGGAAGACATAAAGCTGAAATATTGACCAACTGTGCATTAATGCTCCATTCACCCAAGTTCATATTGAATTGCATATTAGTTTATTTCTGCCAAAGGTGTTTTTTTTTCCATAGCAGACTGTGCTTGTATTCCATGCTATAGGTACCTGAATTAAATGGTAGAATAAATACATGTAAAAGCAGTTGGAATGGTCCTTGGTCATGACTTCCAAGAAATCACTGTTAGCTTCATTTGATCAATATTAGTAAGGGTTTTCTTCTGAAAAATCTGCAGGGCTGAAATGAAAAATCACCGTCAGACTTTCCTCATTTTAATGTAATTTTTCTTGGAACAGAACAAATTTGAAAAGAGCAGCATTTCCTGTGCTGTTAATTGTGTTTAGGCTTGTATATTTTGTAAAACCTTTGTGTTTTCAAAGGAGATATTTAATAATCTTCAACACATACTGTCCTGAGAGTTATCACTTGTTAATATATCATTACAGCTTACAGGCATTTAAAAATGCTTTGAAAGTGTGCAACAAATGAAGGCAGGCTGCTGTCAGCAGCCCTCCATCATAGAAGTAGGTGAACAGCCAGGAAATCAGAGTGAAATGTGTCGTACCAACTGAGCACACACCTCCTACATTTCAGTATTTTATCTTGATCATTCAGGATACCTTGATAGATGTGTTTAGAGAGCATTTGGACAGATGCAATGAAGTGTTAACACCTCATTACACCCTTATTTCTCATATTTTTACAGTAGTAGCAATAAGCGTAATTTTTCATGACTTCTCCTTGCAATTAAATTCTTGAGTACACATATTCTTCGTTATTTTAATAAAGTTAGAGAAATTAAACCCGTTGCCTAATAATGGGACATTTTTAGTCTGTTCATAATTCCGGTTTCTGGGTTTCAAAAGCACAGCAGCTGCTACATGTTTGGCAATACGATAACACATGCCTCTAAATTCTAAACTAAATACCTGAGGCAGAAAAAATATGAAAAGAGAAACAAAAAAAAAGACTGCAGTTAGGCAAGAAATCAGAATTATATTTTATGAACTGCAATATCTGGTATTTCCAGAGCAGCAGCACCCATCAACTCCAGCTTCATTTTGGGGATATATATATCATAAACTGGGTAGTAAATGGCTGTGGTGTCTAGGTTTCCTCCATTCCTACACAGAAAAGCTATAGTAATGTTGTGGAGAAAAGGACATGCTGCAATTTGCAATTGTGTGATGATTAAACAGAAAAAAAAAGATTGCAAGAGAAAAATAAGGAATAGTTCCAATGCTAGCATAAGTTGCATGTTCTTATAGTTATTTTTAAAGATCTTTTTAATATCTTGGCAAAATATGTCTGTTGTCACTGTAAGAAGGTTTTATTGCCTGAAGGTTATCAATAAGTTAACTTGCAGATACCATGTTAAGTTACTAGAAGCAAAGCTGAGAGACTTTTGAAATTAAAGTTTTGATGATTTATTGCATACATTATTAAGAGCTGAATAATCTATTTTGTTTCCACGCATTTTCCAAATATGGACTTGGTTATAAAGCTACAAGGATGGAATTCTGTCTGAATTTAATTTTTAATGCTAATTTTCATTTTTGAGTTGGAGGACAATTTTCTCCTGTAGAAATCAGAAATATTGTACATTGCAAATAATTTTTATTTTCTTTCTACTTACCATTGAAATCTCCTTAAAAAAGAAGATAAAGAAAAAAAATCTATTGAAGCCATAGTACAATTTTATTGGAATACTGGTGTACTAGTATATGGAGTTTCCTGTTTCATCTCATTTCTTATTTTAAAAGTGTTGTGTGTTCATTACAGAATGTTTAATATTGCAGCACTTTTAGAGTCAGATACTGTCCTGAGTTTCTTGTGAGTTTCTGCATTATATGCAGTAAGTGAGACATGGCAACTTCAGATTGCAGATGGTTTTGAAATCTTTATTTTGATATGTAAGGCAAAAGTGAGACTTTTTTCTTTTGATGGGTAGCTTTCAGTTTGTTGCTGCATTTTACTCTTTTTGGTTCACATTCATTTTTAATTACTTTAGTCATTCTTTGGTGCTATCAATAGGATCTGGATTCTGCCAGGATGAACTGTAAACCCTGGCTTGGAATAAACTTCTTTGTCTCCCAGGCAAGATTAAGTTTCCCCAATTGTCTGGTGCAATCTCTCTGAAAGGTGGTTTCCCCTATCAGTCACCTGAGGGATTTGTTGCTATTCTGAGTGTTTCAGTTCTTTCAGGGCCTGATAAGTATACACGTTGTAAGTCTGTATTCTTTCCCAACATCATCTGTGTGCAGCAGAGGTAACATGCTCAGAACTTCAACACATCAAAACAAACAGAATTTGAAAATGTTATGTGATGTGCAAAGTCTTTGGAGACAGCTAGTGCCCCGAAGTCTACTTTACACAGAAGAGATTAACACCATAATTCTGTGTATAATCTCTCCAGCAAAACACTGTCGCCTATTTCTGTCAACAAATGATTTCTTTGCTTTGGCAGTTGAAAGAAATTTTAGTTGTGTAGGCAACAGAACGTGCCTTTATAAGTTGCAGAACCCAATTTAAAAAATATTTTGGATGGTAACTGCAGTTTTGAGAAGTTAAATTATATTCATTAACTAAATATTTTTAAAACAAGCTAAAAAGACTAATTATGTCTGCTGTGTGTGACAGAGTCGTAGTCCAAAGGTTTATTATTTCACAGTACACCTTTTGAAAAGGTACTTGCAGACAGTAAAAGGTCTACACACATCCTGTCCAGGTAAGGCATGCTTTAAGAGTGTGATTTCTTTCTGGTGATGATGTGTGTCTACTGGCTGTCTAAAAGTGCATAAAACTGCCAGATAGCAAAGAAAAAAAGATAAAGATGTAGATGTCATATTTCTAGAAACCTCAGACCAAACACATTTTGGAAAATCTACAGGGAGAGGGGAAGAAAGATAGATGCCACAGTATTTCATGCTGTAGTGTAGTGCATGAGTGGTGTAGTGTATCGCAGAAGATATCTTTTAGTGGAATTGAGTTATATATAACCATAGTCAACATGTGAAAGTTTCTTTTTTTTAAATTAATAAATATGGCAGTATTCTTTTTCAGTGATTGAATTAGTTAATGAATTATTATATTTTTAATATAAAATGTTGCTGTTTTCCCCCAAACATGGTTATTACAAAAAATAAAGCTAAGACAACAAGTATCTACTCAATATATTGGGTTGTATTTGATTTTCTGCAGTTTGTTTACACAGGTGAAAGAACCACATCATTGATCACCTCTTCTGTTAGTGGAGGGCTAGATCCCTCATGGAGCAGGGAGTTGGATCCCTCCTCACTTCCCTGGCAGGGTAAATGCCAGTCTCAGGGCAGGAGTGAGGAGGGTTAGATCCCTGTTCAGGAGGCGCTTCCCTCCCTGGATCCGTGGCTGGGCACGCGCGTGTCCCGTGGGCAGAGTGCCGGTGCCTCTGACATGTGGCCTGCACAGGCTGTGCAAACAATTTCTTATTGCTTGACTGAGCACATGTGTGCTTGCTTTGTAGGACTGGCTGCAGTTTCTGCCATGTTGATGGATAGCTGTATTTTGTTTATATGTGGGAAAGGATGGCAACAAAACACGAGGCGTTAATTAAAAAAAAACTGTCATGAAGCCATCAGCTTGTTTCTTCTGCACATCTAAGACTGGTGGGAAACAACCTCATGAAAATTGTCTCAGCACCTGTCCTGGTGACAGTTATACTGACCTTTCCCTGTGTTAATTTTTAGTTTACACTTTGTAATTAAGAAGCACAGATCATTGAAACAAATTATTAATGTTAATCAGTAAGTCAGCACACAAGAATGCAAAGAATCAAGTCTCCCCTTGTATACTAAATGAAGAGATTTCTTCCAGATTCTTGCTTTGATCATTAGACTCTTTAAAATAAGCAAACACTACTTAGTTGCTAAGCCACAGACTGAAGTTCATTAGTGTGTTATCACAAATATTGGAAAAAGAGTACTAAACCAATATAAGATAGAGGGCCTGTGCGTAGGCTGGAAGTAATGCAATAAATGTGACACCGGAACATTTTGAAAGAGGGTTCAGACTGAATAAAACCATTTCTGTTTGCAAAACCCCACCCACTCAGCAAGAAAAAGTGCCAACCCTGAGTTGATCTGTTTTTTCTGCTACTGATATCTCTAAGGTATTTTCTGGAAGTACAGCAGATCTAATAGTATCATAAACATTTTTGTGCATATTCTGTATTTTAAATGTTGATGAGGTATATTGAGGTGGGGTTTTTTCAGTCTAATGAGTATCTTTAGAATGCTTTTAAACATAGATTGAAAGCCAGAAGGACTTCTTACTTAAATAGCCTGTTTGAGAGCCTAACCCAAAATTGTAACAAACCAGTTTTGGATTAGTAGATGTTGCAGGTTGTTCCCAAGAAGTCATGGTCATTTGGAATTGTTTTCAGTGTATTATCCTAAGCAAATGAAGTAACAGTCCATGCTTTTGTATTCTCCACAGATCTTCAGTACAGTGAGAGAAGAAGAGGAAGGAGCAGAAGATATTTTTGACTATATTCCTCATCTTCTGAGAAAGCTCCCAACATCTGTTGCAGACTGTATATACAAAGGAGATGGTTTTTGTGTAAAACCATGTGTAACAGGTGCTTACTGTCAATATCGTGCCACTTCACAGAGGACTGCACTCTCTAACTATATAACTGGTGCTTTACTAGAGGCAACTACATCATTAGGAGCAAGAAGTGGTCTTTTAAATATCTTCGGAGGATCAACTGGAAGAACAATGCTTAAAGGTAATGAAGATTTCTTTTTCTACCTCTGTGCACCTAAAGTATAGGATGAATTGCAAAATTATTAATTCTGTATTTTATACACTCAAACGTGAAGTTAACAGATAAAAAAGGTTTTATGTTTTCAAATATTTTCCTTTGCAGTCATTATGTGTTATAATGAATAGCTGTCTTAGTTTAATAAGGTAAAAATGCAGCTAAACTGAAAAGAATCCTATTACAAAACAAACACCTTTTCAGGTTTTTTTCTTGTTGGAATCTTTTCTGTCTGCATCCACATTTAATGCCTATGCTGTTGTTTTAAGGGTGTTCCTATGTGTAGTATTTCTCATTGACCAAGTGCTCCTGCTTGTGGGCTGACTTGGTTCAGAGCTAGAGAGAGGACTGTGTGCTCTACTTGGCTGTTATTGTTGTCTTTATACAAGTAGCTGTCATCACAGCACTGTGTTGTGAACTATGGATGCTTCATTACTGATTTATTGTTGGTCTTCTCCTGGGTCCATCATCTTTGTAGTATTGCATCATTTCAAATAATGTATGTATTGTCTGTATGGAAAGTGCCTGTGGGACAATGGTGTTGCATATTAGACTTCCACGCTGATCATCTTCATATAAAATAATATCCTTGATGTGATTTAGTTTAGTCAGTTTTAGAAGTTAATGCTTTCTTGGTACAAATTCTGTGCTTTAAAAGATGGTTTTGTACAGAACAGTACTTACATTATAAATTAATTTTTAATTAATGCCTAGAATATTTCGTAAGTTTCTTAAGTATTTGGAGATTTATCATCTTCTGATAAACCATAACAAAAGGATGTAGTATCTCAGTCATACCATGGTAGAAGTAATGTATGTGGATACTATAGCTTGCCCAAAATTTTACAGGAATATAACAAAATAAGTGCAAAGTCAGTGTGGCTCCTTACTTAACGCCGATATTGACTTCATTTTTAACAGACAAATAATGGTATAGTTTATGCTCATATATGGCTGTCTTATTTTTATCCCAAAATGTGGCCCTTTCTTGTCTTAATTACCTTCTCTCTAGGTAAGTCGAAGAGCAGAGAGAGGCACTAAAATACTCTAAGAATGACAGGTACAGAAGGCAAACTTGTAGTGAATTAATTTCAGTAGTACCTTGAACAACTTTACTAAGCTTCACCTACTGCCATTGTCTGTGAGGGACAGATATGTGCAGTATAGTGCCCAATTTTGGTAGAGTTTTCCATTTTATTTTGCTTGGTTTTTATTTGTTCTGGGGAGAGGAGTGCTTTAGAAAAATAAACAGGGACATTCCTGTGACAGCCTGGAATTCAAGGTTAGAAGAACTGTGCCATGTGCTTCAGAACTGAGTTCTGAAACTGAAGCAGCAGCAATAGTTAGCTCGAGCTCACCGAGCTGCTGGTACGGCTGCATCTTTTTATGGAGCCTGAGCTAGTGAGTGCTCATGTGTGCTCTGTGTACTCCATGTACCAGCACACTTTGCACTGGTTTGGGGGTATCTATGGTGACAGTATTACGTGGTGTATCTTGTTGGATTCTGAGCCAAAGTATGTAAGACATTAAAAAAAAAGCCAAGATTTTGAACTCAGTTTGCAATTCCACTGATAGCCTGTGTAGATAGTAGAGACTGGATTTACTGTAGTGGTCTAGGCATGATTTACTGCACTGGTCTCTGGTGAGGAACAGGTGTGCTGCAGCTTTAGGATATTGAAATTTTCTGGATTTGGAAGCTTCCTGTTCATTTATATTGTGATGATGTATTATATCTGAGAAATTATAAAAGTCCTCTCTAAAAACATTTCTATGGAGTGTTACCTGGTGATGTGACCCAGTCATTTGCATTAGCAAGGAACCCAGCTGTATTCTGAATTCAGAGCTCTGGTCATCATTCATGAGTGTGTACCTTTGAGAAATTGTCGTGTCCATACAGATTGATAAGAAAGTATTTTTATCTGTCCAGAATGTATCTTTTTATCTGTCTGTATGGCTGGATTTAACCTCAAAAATGTAACCTCATCTAAACCTGAGAAATTTAATTCACATTAATAACTCTGTCATCAAATATGATGGAGGATTGATCATAGGATACAGGATGTCATGGGATCACTTCACTCAGTAGTTGTTTGGAGGCATTGAAAAGGGCATATATTGATCCTGCTGTGCTTTAATAGTTGTTGTTTAACCCTGGTAGGTAGCACCTTGCTGCCACTCACTCCCCTACAATGACATGGGAAGAGAATCAGAAGGGTAACAGTGCAAAAATTCATTGAAAAATTCAGTTGAAGAGAGTTTAATAGATAAAGTAAAAGATGTGTGTGCAAGCAAAGCAAAATAAAAAAGTAATTTAATGCCTGCGGTCAGCAGGTAGGTGTTTAGCCCTTTCTGTGAAAGTAGGGCTCTGTCACATGTAATGACTTCTTGGGAGGACAGGCGCTGTAAGTCCAAATTGGTTGTCAGCTAAAGAGTAAATGTTACTGCACTTCACGTGATTTTCAAGACAGTTCTTAAAAAGCTTCCAAAGCAGGAGTAAATTAGTTTAATAGAACCAGTCTATATCATGAAGTCTTGAAAAGATCTCAAGGGCTGTTGAATTTGTGTTAGGAGAACCTTTTCTGGACTAGACAGCATTCCACTACTTTTCTTGCAAAATGTTTGCAATTTTTGCAGACAAAGTTCAGCACTCTCTTGCACAGTGTGTTTAAAGAGGAGCCCATTACTGTAATGGGGAGTGTCTTCATGATTCAAAAGGAAGACTTCTCAAAAAATTAATTCTCTCTTTAATTAGGGCTTTTTGTAATATCTTCCCAGGAAACAGGGATCCTGCAAACAGCGAGTCCCTAATTCTGGGATAGCCTCCTGGGTTTGTGTCTCCCTAGTACCAAGCACTTTGTGAGTTTGTGTGTCCAGTCCTTCATGGGTTACTTAGTGACCTGAGCAATGAACCTTGCAGTCCCAAGCTGTCCAACTCCAAGGAATACTTTCTAAGGTTTTGCTTGGTAGCTAAGGACCTTAAATGCTCTGAGTCCCCAGGGCTAGGATGGTTTTGTGGGCAGATCAGCCAGTGTTGTTAGTTCCACAGAAGGCTTCCAAACATACCAGACCTTCTGAGCCAGAATTCCCAGTCACGTGGATCTGAGACTGAGAGTTTTCAGAAACTCATGTAGGGCCTGCTGTGTAGGAGAGTCAAGTCATGGGCCTGCAGCAGGGTCCTGCAAGCCCTGCTCTCAGATGGCTCACAGAGCTGTCAGGCTCCTGACTGAGGGGCTGCCACTCTGCTCCCAGCAGCACGGGGACAGTCTCAGAGTGGACTCCCGGGAACCACAGATGCCTGGAGTTCCCACAGCTGTGAGGTCAGTGACATTCACATCCTTGCTGCCACAGAGAACATAATTTTCACATATGAACACTGAAGACATTTAGGCTGCACTGTTTTAGTACCTCTGTATGTAACTCAGAGTTTTTGGTTAGTAAAAATTACACGTGTGTTTTTCAATGGGATTTGGATTGAAGCCTTGTTTTTCGCTTCTCAGCCTGTTGTGTTTCTTACAAATTGGTTGTTACAGAAGTTTGCTCATAGTTGTGAATGGCCGGAACTTTCACTGGAATCATATTTGAAGGGCCAGTCATTGTCATAGTTCATATGGTGTTTCCATTTTTGTGCAGAAAGTGAAAAAAAGTTATGTCTTTCTTGAAGAATGACTAGAGTATGTGAAAATGTTTGTACTTTACATTTGATGGAGTTATCATTTGAAAGAAATAGGTGCTCTTTCCTCTACCCCAATTTAATTCTGTTCGTAATCGAAGATAAAGGGAAGGAAAGTTAGAAAAGGTGTCTGAAGATGGAGCAGACTGCAAACATTTTGTATCAGTATGCTTTTCACTTTAGCCTTCTCTAAAATGGATGAGTCCGATGCCACTCTCTGTGTTATAAATTGCACTACATTTTCCAGAGAAGGCTTGACAGCACTTGTTAGACAGACAATATCATGTTTTGACCAAGAACATAAGGAATCTAAGTTGTCATGAATGTGGAGGCAGACTGCATTGATCTTAAGAAAACCTGCTTCATTCATCCTACACAATTTAGTGTAATCTTTTTCTAATCAGACTTTGCCATCTGCAAGACTGCACAGCAAACAGGTGCCCAAGCCTCTGTGGCTTTTCCCACTGCTCTTTCTTTTACACTTTGCACAAGATGTATTGTTACAATATTGGGAAAATTCCAGGATCCCTGAATTTGGGGCAGTTGTCTAATAGCTGTATGTCAGAGTCATGAATGATAATAAATTTGATGTACGTAGGTTTAGAAAGGCCAGCATAATTTAGCTGGTGAGATGTGGAGATGTGTGTGTGTGTGTGTGTCTGTATGTTTGGGCCCAAAGGTTAAGACCATCTAGAATGAGAGATAAAGCAAATGAGCTGAAATAAAGACCTGAAAAGACAAAGTCTTAGGCTGACAGTCTGTGGTAAGATGCATCAGGCAATGCACTGTAGGAGAGGAAATCAGATACTGGAGACAGGTCAGTCTGTATGTAGATAATGTGGCCTGAGGCAAGGGTGTGAATCAGGAAACAAGGGTTTCATGCCTGCTGTGTTGCCTCCAGGATGTGGGTCAGGAAGAGCAGGAACAAGTGCAGGTCATCTGTTTAGGAACAGAAGGAAGAGTGACATGGCAGGAAGCACAGATCAAGGCTGAGACATCAGGAAGAAGGAGAAAGATTTTGGAGGACAGCTGTAAGTCGAGGGACATGTGGGACCATGTGAAGCTGGTTGTCCCTGCAAACTGGCAGAAGGGAAAGATCACTGAGGTCAGTCTCCTGGACCTGGCACCCTCTGGCCAGGCCTGGTTGCAGCTGGATTGGTCACACCAAGGATAGTGGGAGAAGGACTTAATGAGGATCCTTGACAACATTAATTTAGCAAAAACTTCCTTCAATCAATGTTTAATACATTATAGGCACAAAGATTTAAGTTCTCTTTCCAGGATAAGAAAGGCATATTACTGTAAGATAGACACATAATTGAACTGGGCAGAAGATTGAAGTTAACCAGTGCAAGTAATCTTAGTGAAAGAATTTGAAATATTTTCATCTGTAAAATTGCACCTTTGGATGCAATAGGTATCATACTCCAGGTACATGTCTGTATAGATCTGGATATCCTGACCTGTGTACAGGGCTAAGCCATTAAGAAACAGAACAGAGTTTCAGCTGATTCTATATAGATTTTGGTGCCAATGATACTATGGGACAATTTTCCTATGCTATTGATCCTTTAACCTGGATATCTGAGTCTCAACTTATTGAGTATTTTTGTGGGAGTCTATAGCTATTATTTCCACCACAAGAAAAAAAGAAGAGTAATATATAGAATGAGTCTGTCTTGTTAGAAATTTGTTGTGAGGAAGGTAATAAAGGACATGCTGATGTCTTTGGATGAAGGCAGAGAGAGCAGAAGTTTATGCAAAGTGATGTTAGTTTTAAAATGGAATTAATATTTTTATGACAACTACCCCTCAGAAAAAAATAAAATGGGATTCTGAGTGCAGATAGTTAATCCCTGAACTGCTTATTATTGTTTATTATTTCAAAGGTCTGAACAGTTGTTTGAATGGACCTTGTAAAAGTAGTGTCCATGGGAACTTCTAAAGTGTAGAATGGAACTTTTGTGGTATGTTTATGTTAGCATGTCAATCACGAGCAGAAAACCCTAAGGACTCAAGCAACAAGATGACTCAAAAGTCATCTCTTGAAGCTTTGGTTTTAGGAAACAAACTAGGAGAGTTTTGTAGGATGATGCTATTCTATTTCTCTCCAGACACAATTTTTAATGCTAAATTCTAAGAAATACTGTACAGTTTACTTAGCAGATCGAAGACATTCAGTTTTTTTCCTTTGGGTTTTCAGATATTTACTTTTATAATTAGCGAAAAATTCTTTAGTATTGACCCTATAATGATGAGAAATGTTTAATTTGATGGTTCATTTTGTATATTTGTAGTGAGATAGCATTAATAACATTTCTATTTATAAATAAATTAATTTTAAAGTTCACTATTGCATCTCCATCGACATCCTTATGTTATCATATTTAACATGAATTTTTTGAAAATCTAAGTGTCCTAGTTTCCAGCTGGAAGTTGGAAACAACACTGAATTGTCATTCTTCCAATTAGGAAGGAATATGCTTGTGTTGTCAATGAAAAAATAATGGTGTGTTGGCCAGGTCCCATGGTCGTTCCTTCAGTAGAGATTTTTCAGACGAGACATATATTCACCCTATAAACAAAGTGTCTCTGAGTGCACTGCTTGCATTCCAGTTCTGCACAGACCTTTCTCAGACTTCCTGGGGAAATGGAGAAAGCTTTCTTGTGGCAGCATATTGGTTTTCAGTCTTGTGTACTCTAGCAAATTTCATAACTAACTTTTCAGTGATGAAATCCTGCTGCTTGTAAAAGTGGTGTAAACCATGTGTAGACAAGGGTAGGGTTAGGATGAAGAAAAGAAGTGATAAAAGTGCCAGAGCCATCCAGAGGGATGAAGGCAGGGGTTTGGGTTTTACTCACTTTCTGAACATAGACACAATCTGAGGGCTATGCTGTCTTTTTAATTCCCCTTATTTGTAATTTCTTCATGGTTAATCACATTTCTGGAAGCTTCAGGGAGGTTTTCCTCAACTTTGCCTCTCAAAGAAACTTTTTTGAATGCTTGCCTAAGTCATAGCCCTTTGTCCCATTAAAGCTGATGCTATTGCCTTTTACTAGAGTTGTTAGTGCAGGGAGCATAATAGCTATAAAGGTAGGGCATTTGCTAATAAAGAAAGCCATGTTGTGGTTTTTGTAATGCTTCAGATGAAGTTTCCTAAAACAAAAGTGATTCCATTTATTACTTTTGGCCTGTTTAAACAACATTGATATAAATATAACTTGTACAAAAGCCTGAGTGTAGAGTAACTTATTTCTTAATATATTTAAAGACAAAAGTCCAGCAGAATTAAAGTCACTCTTGTTTATAACTCTCCTGTCAAAATCAAATGCTTTTAGTCTTAGCAGGATGTATGCTCATCCTTAATTTCTAAACTTCCTTCCATTTGAATCCTAGTGTTTCAGCTTTTATCTGGGGAGGTGGGAAACCTGACCTTTCAGTGAGCCAGCCAAATGCATGTCTTCTTCATGGCTTACACAAGGCATGTCAGTTATGCATTTTGCCACAGTTTGTAGCTTTAAACTGAGCAGCTGTTGCCTGACTGTTAGTTTGGACAAGTGCAGCGTGGAGACTTTTTGTGGTACTGGAAGTACCTGCTCTTCTGGCATTTTAGGAGGAATCTAAGATTCAATGGAAGGCACATACGCTGGTAAGATTTGCCCTTCTGTGGCCCGTAGTGCCCAGTTCTGGTTACATACAGGGAGTTAAATCAAAGTGATAGTTCTATTTCCAGAGAAGTAAATTGAGTGACGGTTTTCTGATCTTATGCTAGATCTGTAGTGGCTGCATTTAATAATAGTGCATTTAATAAGGACACAAAACTATTTCTAGGTGGAAAATGAAGTAAGGATTTAATATAAGCAATATGAATAATGTAACTGTGTATTTTGTATTTCAGCTTGTTTGAAATGGAATGCAATGTTTCAAGTGATTTAGGCAAATTGCTTTGCATTTATTAAGTTCACATTGCAACTATTTCAATATTAAATTATGTTGTGGGACATTTCTTTGTGTGTTATTCTACAAAAAACAAGTGTCTTTTACAAAAATGCTGGACAAAAGATGAATTTCAGTACTTTAAAAGTACTAGAAGAAGGTAAGTATTTTTTCCCTAAAGTATATAAATTACTCAAATGTTACAAGTTAGTATCATGTTTTTGAGTGTATATGCGCTGCTGCTTTTTTCTTTAGTGAGCTTTTCTTCCTGGATCTTCAGTATACAGGTTTATAACTTGCAACCAATTTTTGTTTTGTGGTTACTTAAGGGATTTTGCTTTTTTTTTCCTTTCTGAATGACATGTATGCGTAGCAGCATGTAAAAGAAATGTTTTGCTCCTAACTGGTCATAAAGTAACACATCTATACGCATGGATATGGGTTTTTTAAGTGGCATCTGTAACTTGAATGAAGATTCATAATATTTTACTCTGTAAATGGAATGTCTCTTATGTGCTAACTCTCCCATTTCCCTAATCTGGCTGTTAGCTAAAGGCTATGACAAACACTCACCATTCAAAGTGATAGTACCCCATTGCAATAGGAAGGTTGTCTTGGTTGTCAACACTGTTATTCTCACCTCCGTGATTTAGACAGCAGAGAAAAAAAGCACCCTGATATCAAGTATATCTGTATTAATTACAAAACAATTTTTGGGATGTCTCTATTCAGTCAGTGATAACAAATCTAAGATACCTGGAAGTATTACAAGAAAGAGAGTGAAATTTATTTTAGTTGACTTCAACTCAGACCCTGCCTTCTGGCTGTTTTGTAATGTATTTAGCTTTGATTTGAGGCAGAATGGTGTAAACATTTTTCTAAAAATTAAGCTGATATGAGGATTTTTCTTGGGGCATAATTGGTTTAGCTTTTATTTAAGAGGATTTATATTGACATAGTTTTCAAATGTTTAGGTATTTGCTTTTGAAATACTAATTATGTATATAAAAGCGTTGCTGCATATTTTAGTAATTCTGAAATAAGTAATTTGCCAGGAAGATTTATCAATCGCAAATTAAGAATGTTTCAAAGAAACAGTAGAAGAACTAGGATGAAATTTGATGCTAAAAGTACCTTTAATTTTTTCTTGAACTTAATTTTAAGGGCTTTGCGCAACTCTACGGTAATTACATATTTTTGTCTACATTTCCCATGGACTTAGTGCAGCAGATGTCATACACACTTTCAGCTTTCTTTGTAAGTGTTGAGATCTTCTAGGAAAGGGATAGATCTGATGCTGTCGCATTAGGTCTCCTCTCTTTGTCCCCATCCGTGGGCTGGAGTGGGGTCTTCTGAGAGCATTTTTCTTTGAGGGGGAAAAAGAGTTCTCAATCTGGAAAAGCTATTGCTTCAAATGGCTTTTATTATGTTACTGTTTGCTTTAGAGAAGATTCAATCTGGAGTTATTCACCTGTATTTGCTTGTTCAAATTTAAATTGCAAAGCTCTGCAGAGAAACACAGCAAAATGGTCCCATGGAGGGCCAGGAGTTGGACTGGATGATCCCTGTCATCCTTTCCAACTCAGCATGTTCTGTGATTCTGTGAAAAATTTCTTTAACGTGGATGTTTCCTTTTAAAAGCAGAGTAGTTATTGAAGTATCATAAATACGCGTAACTGATTCTAAAAATTATTATACACTTTTTTCAAATAAATTGCTCTTCTTATTAGTTTCTAGAAGTTTCAAGTTCGAATTCAGAAGAATTCAGATTTGAAGCATCATTAATCTTTGGGACTTGATTCTGAAAATAGTTATACCTAAAAAGAATACTTTTGCCATATTTGCTGAGAAGAGTTAGTTCTGTTCTTGTGTTGGTGTAAGCACTTGGCTCATAAAATATAATTAACATTTTAGGAACTTGTTTGTGGTATCATACTTTAAAACGCCATGAAATAGTTTTGTTATTATTTAGGTTGAAGTGTCTTAAATTTGGGAAAAAAAATGAATCTTAGAGGTAGAATTTTCTTCTAGGCTTTAGGTCTTCATAATACGCAGTTCTGTAATTGCCATGAAGTAGAAGGAATCAAATTAAATCATAAAGTTCATGTCTACCTCATAGATAGAGTATTTGTGAATAGAAAACCTCCTAATAGCTACCAACAATCCTCTTAAATATGCATTGGGCACAAAAAAAGAAGAGGTGCTGCTTCAGGTACTGATTGTCTTGAAAATGGTGGAAAGATTTGCATACAAGATCAGTGTTTGGGACAAAAGTCTTCAGGTATTTTCTATAACCATATATAGAATGAATTTCTCTAAAAAAGACATCAAAGAAAATGAAAATATATTTCAAATTCTTGTTTGCGAAGATAGAATTAGAACTGTGTCAGTATCTAGGATTTCTTTTTGCTTCCAAAGCTCCAAAATATTATACTTTCTTTTGTTCAAAAGAAACATACAGATCCTTCAAAACCCAAAAAATTTTTTGAACATCCAATATTGGAAAATATTTCAGAAATCTTGAGAAGGAACAAAGGTTTAGTGATTGCACGGATGATGGTACGTCAAATTTGAAAACAGCAGGGCAGTAACAGCATGTAGTGGGAAAGTAAGAAAGCTCATAGAATTGCAAAGCCTGATGTCAGTGGAGACACTCCATGGTCTGACATCCTTCTGAGGTGTCTCTATTCTAAGCCCAGTAGTCGTAAGGTGACTGTGCTACTGTACAGCCTTCTGAAGAAGCCTGAGGGCTACCATCCACATGCACAGCTTTTCCCAGTGCTCATTGACCCTCCAAGACCAAGAGAGTGGCACTTCTAGTTTGAGTTTGACTGTCATCAAGGACTAACCATTTGTTCTCATCTCAATTTCACCTTATTGAACAAAAGTTATGCATTTCTGATCTAGATCTCTTTCTCTGGGTCTCGCTGTTCAAGCCTGGAATAATTTTAAAGCTCTATTTGCATACTGTATGGTTTATCTGTGTGTTTAAAAAATACAGAAAAGATAACTGTGTATTATTGGTGTCATCCATGATCTATGCAGGAGGACCTGTTTTTGCCACCCTCGCCTCCTAAAAGCTCATAGAAAAAATTTGGTTTTAGGATCCCATCTTATTTCTTCAGAGCCGTTAACTTTAGGAAAGCAAAACTCCTTTTCATACACAGGAGTTGCTGTTCTTATGTCTAGAATACTTCCTATTTCCAATAGATCTATAATGTGTACACTCACTTGACTACTTACTTTTCTTTTAAAGTCAGGTTTGTGAGGTAAAATGCTTAACTGCCATGTAACAGTCCTGGAATACTTTGGGTTGGAATGGACTCTGCTGGTCTTAGAGACAAATGTGCTTTATTTTCCCAGCAGTTTTATTTTTTTGCTATATAAACAATATTGTTGACATGGTTGGTCCTAACTCCATTTAAAACCTTAACTGCAGTACAGGTAGCACCACAAGGAAGGAAGAGAAGTATTAATTTTTGCTATCTACTTTTACAGAAGGAATTAATTGTATTTGAAGTCTCCAGGTTAAGGGAGATTTCTTGAAATCTGGGGAAGGTACCAGTTTTGAGTTTGTTTTCAGATGGTAAAATCACTAGCTTTGAAAGTGGCTTTGAAACTAGCTTTGAAAGTAACTTTCCTGTTAGGAAAAGACTGCAAACACCCTTTCTAGTATAATCTGCCAAAGTTTAATTCATTAAGGAGTCTTGTGACTGTTTAGAGCAGCTTTTATGTAGCAAGTGTATTAATCCTGCAAAAGTCACATGTAATGAATACTTAATTTTTTTACAAGATAACTAGTTTCAGCAGTATAATACATATAGCTATACTTGTTTCCTTGAACACAATCTTGTATAAATGTATCTTTGTTAATTTACCTTATGATGCCCAAATGACAGAAACTAAACAAACACAATTTTAGAAAATAGTTGCTTATATTGTTGCTTATAGCAGGCTTTAGTCTAAGCAGAACTATGGCAATTTACTAGGGAAGTTGTAAAAAAGCCTGGAAGGATAAATAAGTACTTTGAGAATTTATATTTGGGGTAGGGAGAAAGAAGTAATATTGAGGCAAGTCATAGATGCTGAGATTGTTTAGATCTCTATAATGAAGTTAAGGTTGATTTAATACTTTGTGTAGTCTATTGTTTTACTTCTTTTGGCTTCCAGACACGCGTCTGCCCTGTTCTCTGCTGTCTGCTGTATTCCACTAATCCCTCTCTGGCTTAAACTCCTGCATTGTAGAACAGATTTCAGTTCTAAGGCTTAATCACACTGGCTCCTCCACTCCAAAATTTAAAAACATATGAAAGAAAGACTCAAAACCTTTTCAGCTTTGACTTTTTGGCAATTCTTGTTATTGTGATGAGTTTTTTTCATTAAGCTACGTAATATTTTTGCTGTCTCAGTACTACAGATTCCTTGTTGGACTTCAGAATTTTATTAAGCATATCAGCATTTCCACTGGTAGCTCACCTGGCCATGTCTGTACTGCACAGCAGTCATGTCTCTCTCTGAAGTGATGAGGTAGCCCATAATGCCATTGGTCCTTCAGTCCTTGATGTAGCCACGGAAAATATGTGACTACTCTGCATTTGATGTCCTGTATGACTTTGATTATATTGACCTGAGGTTTGCTGTGTATTTCTGTTTTCTGCATTAAAATGCCTCTCAGCATCCTTTGAGTTGTGCTTCTGGCACAGCCTTTGTGATTCCAGAAACCTTGCTAAGAATAGCTGGCTAGTAGCAATACTTTCTTTAAAAAAAAACTGGCATGATATAATACTTATATAACATCATGAATGTGACTTACTATGATGGGAAGTTGTAAATTCATGTTAATCCCTTATAAAAAACAGCTTATTAATTTTCCTTAGCTTCCCATCAGCTTCCTCATGAGAAAAGTCAGCTTGTTAAGAATGCAGGCTGTTACAACCCTTTTGAAAATTTTCTGGTAATTGGCGTCATTTGATGTTTGCATTGAAAGATGCCTTTCAAAATTACCTTTTAAAATTTGGAAATTGTGTTCTAGAGTAAAGAATAGCTTCTTTCATTTAATTCTGTAAACTAATTACAGAATCCTTTTCTTCACTCAGTAAATTTAGCAATGGTGATTGGGCTTCACCAAACACATATTGTACTACACTGGAAACTTGCATTCAAATTGCAAATAAGGAAAAAATGTGAGACTGCGGGAATTGTGCTGCTATTCTGGGTAGAGAGATTGGTTTTACTCTTCCTGAATTACGAGAGGAAGTAGTTTACAGAAGAAAAGAGCTGAATTACTTCCCTTCTGATAAAAAAGCCAACAGTATGGCAGTAATTTTACATTATTCCTCTGTAGTTACAGGCTGGCTTCCTCAGTTGTTTTTTAACCCTACAGGAAAAATGCTAACTTGATATATTGTACATTTACAATACATATTTACCTATGAACTTGAAAAAAGACTGTGTCTGGGGAAAGAGAAAAAGATAAACTAATCCACGCTAAAATAAACAATAAACAATAAACATGTATTAGGAAAGCCATCTGTGTTTTGCCTGCTTGGATCCCTTTGCATGTTGTGCGTTGTAGTTTCTATCCATGAAGTGCTTTCCAGGTGAATTTAACTACCTGCATTGACAGACTCCTCCAGAGGTTCCAAGAGCTTTCATCTGCTGTATGTCACCAACTGCTTGTTTCTTTGATATTGCAGAATCTGTCTGGAAAAGCCTCTTATGATGCTATGATTTTTTTTTTCCTTCCTCTAAAGTATCTGTTAAATAACATACCTTTTGTCCTGAGAGCATTCAACCCAGGATACTTAGCCCATAATACTGTATTTCTCAGAAATGGCTATTAATACTAGCTTTGAAGATAGTCCACTTTTATTTCCAACCACAAGGGGGAAAAAAGTAAATAAAATGTAGAATAAAGTAGCTCAGAATAGTTTAGTTGGAAGGAACCTACAGATCGTCTAATCCAACTGCAATAGCTAGTCTTAATTCTTTTTAATTAAAATTTAAGAGATTGTACTTGTTTTTATCTGGGAATACACATAAGGATTACAGCAAGGGCATCAGCTGTGATTTTGCCTCTGTTTTTCTGGGCAGTGTAAACAGGACACAGACCAAATGACTTTTTGTAAGCAGACCCCTAAGGAGGAGCAGCACAGCTCTGGCTGTGTTGGGGTAGAGTGGAGGTAGCTGACTGCTGTGACAGTGCTCTGCAGGACATGTGAAAAGAGCCATGGATTTGCTGCACAGCATTCCTGGTGGCTGCAGGTTACTGACTGGGTCATCATCGGTTAATGACATATTCATTTACACCTCTTAAACTTCTCCCTCTCTTCTTTCTGACCAGTTTCAGTGAATACTTTTTTAGTATGTCTTAAAATACTTTTAAGCCATTTCTTTAATAATGAAGTGTGAGTGCTGAATGGTTGTGAATTATGAGTATTAGCTTTGCCCTTCACCCTGTTATGTAATCCATCAATTTATTTCCAGTTCATAATTTTTCTCCATTTTTGGCATCTTTTTCAATTAGTGTCCTTTGTTCAGTCATTTATTTCTGTGTGAGAGAATCTTCTCATACTTTCCTCTACATTGTGAATTTTGAACTAGGAGGTAGAATTACTGCATTATTTCTTATTAGCAGCATAGAACTCACTGTTCTTATTAACTCTTGTTAAGTATCTTTATACTGTCTTTAACAGCACTTTGAAAGGCCATATTTTCTTATTAGGTTCTTCCTGCTGTACACTGCTGACACAAAACTATTATCACAATAGTTCTGTGGTGTTCCATTACAGGTTTTTGACTGATGCCTTAATAAATCATGCAGTTTTCTCTAACGTGTCTTAGGGCATTTCTATGTGTATGTTTTTGTTTAAATGCGGGTATATTTCCTGGATTTTGTTTTTGTTAGAAATGTAAAAATCTTGGTTATCAAATTAAATTATAGTTGCTACAATAAATCTATTCACAAAATGTTCTCATCATTGGGGGATATTCAGAGCATACTAGTAGAGTCAGTAATCAAATCCTCACCAAAACTAAGTGGCAAAGGTGTAGATTCAGTAGGTGCTTCAATTATGTAGAGGTTGAATTTATATTATTCAAAGTATAATGTAAACAATGTGGAAAAAAGTTCCTTAGCAGATCATACAAAAGTATTTTGTACACAATCAACAGTATCTGCTGTTTGTGGTTCTATTCTCTATCCACTTTCTGTGAAATAGTTACATAGAGGACAGGTCTCATACAAACTAGTGTTAGGAACACATTCTGTTTAGGTAACTCTGAAAGCAGGCCAAAATGATGAAAGCTCCAAACTCAATGAACATTTCTCAAGTGTATTCCATTCCTTTAAAATTCTTTCACTGCTAAGCTTCAGGGCTTAAGTCGGGAACATCTAATCAAGTGTTGTTTTTACTGGATGTGGCTTGGATTAATTTTGTTGCAATAATCAGCAAGAATAATAATAACCAAAACACCTTATGCAGCAGATTTGCCTGCCCTTTGGTCTAAATGGAAAATCTGGTAGTGTGTCTCATGCACTGGATTGTCTTTTCTTTGAAGATTCAAAAGGCAAGAAAAATGAGTTGTAAGCGTTGTACACTTACCAGATCTTACTTAATTCTTATGTTATTCTTTGACATAATTGTACTTAAAATTAAGTTCTCAGGAAAAAAGTAGAAATAAGATTAATTTTTACTGTCTTGATCAAAACACTCAAATATTGGAACCTGACTTGAGATTCTTGCACTCTGTCTAATCACTGGATATTTCTCCATTGCAGCATTAACTCAAAGTTATATGCATTTTAATTTAACTTTGAACAGCAGCTCCTGCTTTGATTTTGGACATGCTTTGTATCAGTTTTGGGAGCTGAGGTTAAACCTTGAGTTCTGCTTAACTCAAGCAGTAATAAGTTCATTTTGCAGTGAGAACTGTACAGTTCTTTTTCTACAACACTCTTTTCTTCCAAAGTAAACTCATAAATCCCCCCATTTTGACCATTTTGTCCTTATGGGCTGGAATTTATCTGGTAATTTACATGTACGTTTGTTTAGCATTTGAACTTAACATTCTGTGTGCTATGCTGTATTTATACCCAAATCCTAAACGGCCTTGGATACAGATGCTGCACAGAAAACCCTCCTGCTAGTGTGTCACTCAAGTCAAAATCCTGTTAGTCTACCACTGTGACAGCCTGTAGGAGAAAGATTTATGGAATGTTGTGAAAGTGGAACATTTCTGAAATAATTCAAGACTTTTACAGATGAGGGGATTCATTAGATGTGATTTCATTGCAGAAAAATAATGAAAAACCTAAAAATACTTAAACAGCAAGTGTGGTGGTATCGTATTAACCTCTTTCCAGCCTTTTCACATGTCTGTTACGCTGTGATATAAAGGTGTAGATTTAGCAGATCAGTCAGTAGGGCCCAGAATCCCTTCACCCAGCCTTCCTGGTGGTAGTTGCCTCTGAAGCAATGGAATCTGGTGTCTGGTCTTGCACAGTGCGTGCTGCAGCATGCCACAGCAAGACAGATGGCATGGTGATATCAAACAGCTTTTGAGAGCTAATTTTCAGCCAGTTAACCAGACATTCACAGTCTATCTACCAAATTATAACTAAACCTTGTTCTGGCGGCCGTTCTGAAATAGGATATAGTCTCATGAGTTACAGCAGTAGGGGAAGGTCCCCTAAAATAGCACATCTCAGGTGGCCCATTGCCATACATGTAGACTGGAAGCAATAAAGCTGCTTTCTGACTAAACATGTAGATGGTGGAGCTCTTCAGACTCCTGGCAGCACTGCTGATTCTTCTCTCTGTAATACCTGTACGTATGTCTGTGTTCAGCCAAACCCTGGGTAACAGGGTGCCCTTTGTAGCTGAGGTATCCATTTGCTACCCCGTTAGCCTCAGGGTCATTTGTTTATGGCACTGCCTTCAAAGCCTATTATTTCACGTACAGAATAAATGTTTACTGTCTGGAGTTAACATACAAAAGCTGTATTGATTTTGTTGCAGATATTCTGGAGCCTTTGCTAGTTGTTCTTTTCTGCATGAGGATGCAGTCTTAGCTCTTTGCAAGCTGCCCTGAAAATGGAAAGGAGTTGGAAAATCAGCATCAAATTAGATAAATTTTGTCCTGTGTCCTTCTGATTTTGCAAAGTCAAAATTAATGTTACACTGCTACTTGTTGCATCTTTTTTCTTGGGAGTTTACAGCCAGAAGAAAACCCAGTGAATCTATATACTGTGGAGAGGTCTGTGGTTGTTTTTATCAGCTGTAGCCAGTACCAGCCAACCTGCACGCAGGGAGGAAATGGTTGGTTAAATGTGTTGACAGTATATGGTAATTCAGAAAAAGCAGCCAAGTTCTCTTGTATGCTGCAAAATATTTCATGAATGACTCAGGCTAGTGGAGTGGTAGAAGCCCTTGGGTACACTTCCAGAAATCGGAGCAGCAGTGTGGATGTAATTACACACGGCAGAGTAGCTGTGCACTGGGGATGATGGGGGGCAGGCATGGCAGTTCAGGTGTGCTGAAATCGTGGTGATGATGTGAATTCCTTTCATGTATTATGTCAGTGCTCGTCTTTCACAGAGATTTCACAAGATATTCTGAGTTGGAAGGATCACTGAGTCCAGCCCGTAAGTGAATGGCCCATACAGGGGTTGAATGCACGACTTTAGTGTTATTGGCACATGCTCCAACCAACTGAGCTAATATCAGTATGTCTAGCTTAGAACCAGGATCTTCTAATCCAGCCATAAAGAGTGTAAATAGGTTTTCAAGTTCATACTTACGGGTAGGAACTTCTGAAAGATGTAAGGACTGCTATGTAATTGTTAACTCAAAGTTAATATATTAATAAATACTTCATGCTCATTGTCTTTAAATCAACTTTACAATCTGACTGAATGTTTTGTTGTGCATAGGTTTTACCCATGAAAATGTCTACACAACTTATGTGGTTAAAGAAAAACAAATTCTTCCCCATGCATGTGCATCTCAGCTGTCCTAATAAAGTCACTTTTTTAGACGTCTTAAATTTGTTTCAAGTCACAAATTATATAGGCAGGTTGTATGTCTAACTATACAGTACTTTCATGGGTTTTTTCTGGGGTTTCACATGATTGATGCTATAATTGCAAAATTTAAATAATGTGTTCAGAGTCTGGTTTTCAAAACTGAACTCTTTGCCAGTTCCTAAAGCAAGAAGTGATTTTAGGAATAAGTGACTGTTGTTATGATCACTCCATATCTTTCTTTTTGCTGAATTCCACTATGCAGTTCGTGAGTCAAGATTTTTTGGCATAGAATGTAATTTAATTCTGTTATATTTCAACATGCTAGTTGCCTTTTTAAAAAATCCTCTCCAGAGGTTTCATAAATCTGTTCAGCAATAAAATTTCGGCCTCAGTAGAAATATCTGTGTATTACAGTTTCAGGGTGTTGTATTTTGAGCAAAATTCTTTTCTCCAGGTGATTTCTACCTTTTTTCCTTTTCTCTTTGTATCTTAAAGACTATTGCTTTTTTCACCTGGCCCAATGTGATAACTTGCTGCTGCTGCCCAAGAGAATATCACCTTCTCCAACATCTAGCCATTACTATGACTGAATTAAACTCAAAGCAGGCATTCTTGAACTAGCTGTGAAGTTTGCTGTTTCTATTCCAAACCTGAAAAGGCTCTTGTGCCCTCAGAGTGTTTCAGTAATCTTACTTGGTCTAACAAAAAAAAACCACAACCCAACGTTTTTTCTACAGACACTAGCTCATGTTCTTTTCCTCAGGTTATCTCTATGTCTTCAGCTTGCTGATGTTTAGGTCATAATGAACTCCAGTTTTATTTAGTGCAAGTACCCTGTAGATCAGAGCTCCCCTGCTAATAATTTCCAATGTGTGCTGATAGGCAGTTTTAACAGGTAGCCCATATTGCTAGATTTGGACATATGGAGAGTTAACCTGTGTGTCTTCTCATTCTCTAATTTGACTCATAAACAAATTTGAAGAAGAAACAGATCTATTGATTTCAGTGGTTTCTACAGTGAAATTAAACTTGAACTTGATCCTGTTCTGTATCAAGCTTCCCACTAAGTTAAATATCAGACTCTTTAATACTGGAGTGAGTTGTTTGCAGTCAGAATTGATAGTGGTGAATTCATGTTCATTAAGGGAGAGAGAGAGAGATATTTTTAATTAGATAGAAGAGAAACAGGAAATTAACAAGAGCTTGTTGGTTTGGTTGTTATGGTACTGAGATATCTTGCATCCAAGGGACAGCCAAACAACGCTATCCCAGTTATGCTGATCTGTACTGGAAGGTGGTGTTCAATTAAACTGCCATATGTTGCATAGGTGTCTTCTGCTTGGGGGAACTTTTATTGTATTTTTCCTCTTTTTTGAACAGAACAGTTCTACATTTTCTATATTGACAGCTGTTCATCTGTGGCTATATCTTAATTTTTTTTCCTGTGGTCAGTTTTTATTTTCTCACTCTACACATAATCCATATGTTCTCTTAAAGCTTATGAACAGTTTGGAGGATATCTGTAGCCATAGCTTACCAAAAAGGCTTCTGTTATAATCCATTATTGCACACATTTTAATACCAAAAGAGAAAAATAATCCTCTAAGATTTTTCTATGCTTTCAGTTACATTAGTATAATGTCATGGAAGCAAAGTCTACTGTCAAAAAAACACGTAAGTTAAAGATGTTATAATAGGTTGAATAATTACTTTTATTCTTACAGCTATTGAAATCCATCTTTTGCTTTGGAACACAATTGGTCAGAATCACAAGATCTTCTCCAGTAGCCTTCTAGAGAGTGAGCATGTTGTTAGTGATAACAGTTTTCACTTTACTGCTTTAAAACTGTTTATTGAATGTAGAGACTTTTAATCAGTGTAGAAAGAGAAGGACCTAGAAACAAAACCAAGATAGAAATCCAGTTACTAAATCTTTCAGTTCATCAAACTTTGTTGAAAATAGATTTTCATATTTCTAGGCAGAATATTCTTTTGAAATTGCATTTGTTTCGAAAATGCAGTGACATTTCCCTGGCACTCTGTATTTTTCTCCCATTCTTAAAAAGTATTCTTTTGTTAAAGAAGAGACCTCTTTGTTCCCATGGGCATCAGCAATGATTAAGACAGTCCACTAGTCCTTTGTTAAAGCTAAGCAGAGGTTATCTTGTTTTGATTAATAAAAGCAATACTTGCTGTGTTAATCTGCTTTGGCTGTTTATCAGCAGGATAAGCAAAGCTATCAATTTCAGCTTTAGGCAATTCACAAATGAGTAGTCTAGGTCCTCATTTTCTTGTAATATTTTTCACATTAACTTGATGTAGTAGAACACAAAAACCCAGTTTCATTTACTGCAGCAGCAGCAGCTAATTTTAGTGAGGATTGTATCTTGCCTTAACTGTAAAAAAAGCTACTGTGATTTTGGTCTGAAAGCAGTTGCATTCTGCAAGTTACTCTAAGGACCTGGCCATTCTTTGAAGTGCAGAAAGATACTGTTTCCTGAAGAGCATAAACTGACAACACAGAGCTGGAGGATTTGTGTATAAGACTGGATAAGGAGTTTTGCAGCAGAAACAGATCCGTTCCTAGAGTGAAAAATCGTCGAAGTCTGAAGCATACACACACAAAAAGATGAAAAGATAGTCCAGGAAAAAAATTAGCTCAGTGCAGGCAGAGGCAGAAGAAGGAATAGACTTTCATGCAGAGTGTAAATCATGGAAGGTGGTGAAGTTGAGAATAAGGATCCTGGATTTTCTGTGATAAAACACAGAAGACTGGAATGAGGAAAGATAAAATATCTGAATCTGGAGAGGTAAATTATGCCAACAACCAAGACTTGCAAAGATGTGAATTATGGAAGAATTAAATATTTATAGGTGTAGAAAAAGTCAACAGAAATAAGTTATTCTACTTACTTAAATAAGTTATTTCTACTTCTTCAGTATTTATAGCCATACTTTAGCCATGAGCTGTGTGCCTTCAGATTTCTGTTTAGCCTGTGTTCCTCTCCTTGGATATCAGCTGCATTTTTGCTTCAGCAGCCTGTTCCATGGACTCTCACATTACAGAGAGAATTTACATAAAGTTCTTCCAGCTTAATGGAGAATTGAGAAATGCTAGTTTGAAATTCAGTGTTTTGAATCAGGAAGTGTTTTATTTATTTTCAATCTTCTTCCAAATCCAGCAATATTAGTGGCTGCTCTTGAATCATCTTGGCTTAGCTTCCATGAAAAGATTTTCTTTTTGACAGCTTCATTTTTCTGTTAGAGTGAAGCTGGGTTGTGGGGATTTCATTATGAAAGATGATAGTTCCATTAAATGTAGTTTTGTTAAAGGCATTCAAAATCCCTGCACTAGCTTTCTGCTGGATTTAATCAATGGGCAGTCAATCTAGCTAATGAGATATTTATTCCTTGTGGTTTCTGGCAGTATAGAGATATGCTTTAGAGACAGCCTTAGCTGTGGTCACTTCGTGGTGATGAGCCTTGTTCTTAGGTGTGAGAGGTTGTACTAAGTGGAGCCTGAAGGGTGACTATACTTAGGCAAGGTAATGTGCAAAGGATCATGATCAGTGCTCTAGCCTATTGCAAATTCAGTGTCAACTTCTGCCAGATTTTGAGGTCTTTGTGCAGTGTAGTTGGTACTGCTGGAGAAGGTGAATTATTAAGAATGCACCTTTAAACCTCATCAGCAAGCAGTGCATTGCAGAACAGCTCATCTTCACTCTTCTGTTATCTCTCTTTTATCAGTCAATAGGCATTCCTTGTAGAGTTATATCTTCATTTCCTGCCATATTGGCAGCTATAAGGTGTTTACAACTGTACTTATCAAATAATGTTGGGTTTGCAAAGCACCAGTGTCGCTGTGGCGTTGCACTGTCCACAGTGCTTGCTCTCTGTCACCTGTGGATGTGATCCCCTGCAGCCAGGCCATGATCTCAGCAGGGCTGACTGTTCAAAAGACTGGATGTTTCTGACAGCTACAGCTTTTTACCAACTGGGATGTGTTAGTTGCCTTCTGGGTGTGCATCTTCTGGTGCAGTTTTGTCTGAAAAGGATCCACTTTTTTTGCACTAAGACTAAACTAAAGGACAGTAAGTGAGGATTCTCGGTAGAATCACGTTAGAAGTCCTTTTGTGATCTAAAATAAATGTACAATATAGACACAACCAAACACCCTCAGTTTCAGTGGTGAGACACAGGGGAGGCTGGTGCAGGCTGTGCTTTTTCTGCCTCGAGTGGGAAGACCTGTCATGCATGTGGAGTCAGTGAGGCATTGTAACTTACAGGGAGGAAAGAGATGTTGGTGGGTGTTTGTGTCATGCCTTCCTTGTCACTCTCTTACCGAGATAATGCTGGTTGTGACAGTGACAGTTCAGTCCAAACTTGTAAAACGTGTAAATACATAATCTTTCTAATACAAAATGAACATTGTATTTTGCATTGTTTTTATTTTGGCATAAGCTTGTTTTCTGTTGCAAAGTCAAGAACAGTGCACATAAGCTTTTAGTGCTGTGTTATACGAAACCTCTCAGAATAGTTCTGTGCAGATTGAAGCAGGAAAGAGAATTGAAGTCTCACATAGTGTTGAAGCAAACACTACTGAAAGGGAGCCCAGAAGCTCACTGCACTCCACCAGTTACCCAAACCAGCTGTGACCTATCAGTCTGGCTTTTCATAACTGGCTTTTCCCCCTCAATCTTTCCTGCAGGTGTCAATGACAGAGATTTCTCAGAATCTACAGATACTGTGCAGAACTTCTCCATTATCACCAGTTACATATGTTCCCTGCTATATAACCAAGATACTGCTTGTTGCAAATTAGGCCCATTACTTTTTTTGCTCGCTAGTCTAGACAGAAACAATTTGTCTTTGTTCTTTCAGAAGTCTCTTCTTCTGTATTTGAACATTTCTTGGTAGATTCTGTTAGCCCAAAGACTTCATTTAGGGCTACTGCAATTTATCATTTGACTTTCAGTAGAATATATTAAGAAAAGCCAATTTTCTCTCTTTTAAACTTTCCTCTAATTAACAATAGTTTGCACAAAATTACTAAGAGTGGAAAGCTCATGTAGCATATTTTATGTTTATTACAAAGGACTGAATTTTAATCAGTCATTATGAACTTATTTTTTCTTTTTTGGAGAAAAGAAAGGACATTTGCTCTCTTTATCAAATGAGAGCTTATATATATATTAGAAAATTGGGTAAGAGATAGATCTAGTGTGTACTTCCATTATGTGTGAAAAAACATCTCTGAAGATATTTCATGAAGCAATGCAAAAAATAAACTCATTTTTTTAAGAATGAGGAAGAGCTTGTAATATATGGATATGAATGTTTTTACATTTAAGTAATTCTTGAAAAATTGTTCAGAGAACCCATTCTAAACTTACCTAGTAAGAAGACTCTCTCAGTATTTTGGAATCATTGTGTTGATGTTTCATGCTTCCCACACGATGTTAGAAAGCTTGCCTTCTTCCTTCTTAGGAGAAGTTTTATTTTTCAAGAGATATCACTGCTAGGATATTATAAAACTACCATGAATGTTTTGTATTTATGGATAAAACATGCATACTCCCAAATATATGCATTTTCTGAGAGGAATGAAAAATATTTTGTAGCCTTGGACATTTGGTTTCATGATGCGGCAAGCTCAGATGCAATTTATCTTATAGCAAGTGGATTATGAAGAAAAATACCAACCCACATGGGTTTTTAATTATCATTATGCATTTTTTCTTGTGGGAATAGGGTCTCAGTGCCCCAGTCAAAGCCTCAAACTGCTTTGCACCGTGGCTGTTACACGGAGGCAAAGCAGAGGCACTCTCTGCTACGTGACCTTTTCAAATGAGACTGTGACAAGGCTACAGGTGCTGGAAGAAGGTGTTTGGCTGTTTCTGGAAGCAGGTGTGTTTTGGCAGGTGGCTTTACAGTCTCCTAACTCTAGTTGCCCTCTCTCTAGCCAACACCAGATATAAAGACATGCAGAAAAACCCCACGTAAAAGAACATCTTAGATTGTTTAAATAGAAAGTATGTAGAATATAGTGTATTGCTGATTAGATGAATGAGCAGTTTAACAAAACCAAAATACCAAGTGGTCTTGCTTCTGCACAGCACGGCCCGGGAGTGAAAGGCAAAGCCTAATGAATGTTTGGTTTGTTTGGTTTTAGAACGCCAAGCGTGCACATCCCCGGCTGGCTCCAGCAGCCTGCCCTCCAGCGTGGCCGGCATCAGCAGGGAGCTGCTCGACCTGCAGCACCTCATCCAGTTCCCAGAGGAGGTTGCCAGCATCCTGACCGAGCAGGAGCAGCAGCTCTACCGCAGGGTCTTACCCATCGACTACCTCTGCTTTCTAACCAGGGATTTGGGGAATGCTGACTGCCACAGCAAGCTGCCGTCTGTTAAGGCCTCCATATCTGCTACTATTCTTTCTTCTCCCAATGGTGAACATAATGCTGTAGAAGATCTTGTGACAAGGTTTAATGAGGTAAAACAAAACGTTTCAATTGCTTTTCCTAAGGGTTATTACCTGATGTGTGGGTTAGTTATTTCCTTTATCTCTCACAGCTGAATTTAGCTGTAACAACAGATTTTTAAAATACATGTTAAGATGACCAGGGATTTAGCTAAATAACTTGCACTGAATTTAATAGGAGCTATGTGACCAATTTGCTCAGTCAGGCTGGGAAAAAGTGGCCTAAATTTTTCTTGCACATTGCAAAGTAAACATGAAGAAAAAAATTACAGACTTCTAATTCTCTGTATTTATACTGACAGTATGGGGTACAGATTCAGTCAGTTTATTATTTTGTTTAGGTGCTGGAGTTCTGTTTATTTGTTTTGGATTTTTGTAGACTAAGCATGATCTTAGGAGTCAGCACAGAAGTATTATAAACTAGAATTTTCTGTATTTTCTGTAATATAACTGCACTAATCTGCACTATTTATTTATTTAATCTGTGTCGTGAGCATTGTTATACAAAGAACTGTCACTTGGCATGATGTTTTCACAAGCCAAACGTTGAGTTCCTTAGTAAGATTTTATTTTGTTTTTAGGAAAGTGGTCTTCTGATGAGTTTAGTAGAAAATTGAATAAGGATTGAGAAAATGGTAAAAAAAATCTACCCAAAACCCCAACCCAAATCGAAGTCCAACCACCTGAATAAAAACTCATGTTTTAGCTGCAGAAACATGGAACAGTTGTTTCTTCTTTTGGAGGGGGTGAACTATGTGCAATGTTAGCAGTTTCTAGAATTGTAGAAGTGGAATGAAGTGAAGCTAAAGCTGACTTAATGCTTTTTTGGTTGGCTATCCACTGCATTATTATGGTGGGTAAGATGAAAATCATGCAGGTAGCAAAAAAACCAGCATAAAATTAAGTAAATATAGAAGAATGTGTATTAACCCCCAGTGAACTTCCTGTGCGCTGGGTGAAGAAGGATCAGTGAGTGAATATTTAGCAGGTTTCAAAGTGTTCCTTATTCTTGCATGATACTGAGGTTTAGCAACTAAAACAGGGTAAATACATTGTCTTCTCTCACCTTATTCAATTGTGGGAACATAACATAAAAGTTGCAACTACAAAATCCAGTCTTTAAACAGAGCCTAAACATGGTTTGACTGAGCTGCAGTAGCAGTACTCAAGGATAGCTGTGCCTGGAGTGTCTGGAGAGGGCTGTAGGTGCTGACCCAGCTGGGGCCCTCCTCCCTTTGGGGCTTCTTTTGCAGTGACCACCAGGCTGAGGCCAGGGGAGACAAGGGGCACTGGCCAAGCTGTGCTATAGCCTGGTGAGGCACAATGCCAGGGCAATTTCTTGAGGACATGCTGTCATCAGCTGTACAAATTAGACTGACCGTGATTGTGTTCTGACATTGAAGGGTCATAGGATTGAAAAGCAAGTAGGTCCTGAAGAAGTCTTGTCAGAAATGACAGAGTCTGTTCCATACCAGTGACAATTTTAGCATTAAAGTTGCCTTTTGATAAAGTAGTCAGCATTATCTTTTAGTCTTAGAGGTTTATGACTTTGCAGACATTGTTGTCTAGCGTTCTTTGTTTGGTAATGGTACAGGATAGTTTTTTAATATAATTTGAATTAATTCCCAAATATTCAGTGCACAGATTCTTTGGTATTAAGTGCAATAGATTATTTGAAGCATACTTTGGAATCACTTTAAAAACATAGATCTTATATGTTTAAATGGAGTTATTGTACAATATTTACTGCATGTAATAAATCACTGTTTTGCTATATGCTTTATCTTATGGTGGAGTATATCAGTTGCCATAGCCAATCACAAGCGTGAACTCTCAAAATGTCTTTGTTTATAAATGGAAAGAAAATTCTTGTACAAAGAGTCATGATTTTGTTGGCAAAACTCAGTGAGCACTTGCTGATTTTTTTGGCATTGCCTATAGAAATACTGAAGTGTATTTATAATGTGGGAGCCAAAATTACTTTTAGGATGACAGGCTTCTGATACATGATGGGGAAAAACAATTCCATGTCATTGTTCTGTTAAATAACAATTATATTATTTAGAGTATTTTTCATAAAGCAGTATAAGTTTTAGGGGTTTTTTTCTGACAATACATATTAAGGAAGAGCACTTTATTATACTTGTGTAAAATGACAGTCAGTCCTGAAGATTTTGGGCTACATGCATTCACTATCACCAGCTGTAAATAAAGCCTGTAGTCTTTAAGGCTTGATTAAAAATGTAATTGCATGATAGTGGAGCCTTGGGCACAGCACGTACTCGTCGGTGAGACACAGCTCATACTTCATTTGCTACTAATAATATCCAATTGATCTTACAGTCTCCTCAGAGAAGGACTCTAGACCAAGCTAAAGACAGATATTCTTTCCTGCTATTAAATGCAATTGAAAGCTGATTCTGAGTTAGTGGCCAGTGTGGGAGGATGAGAGTGAGATGCAGTAACATCTGCCTTTACAAAACTGTTGGCTTTAAGTCTCTAACACTGCACTTAATAGTAGCAGCAATATATTTTTCTGCTCTGATGGAGCTCTAACTATAAAAAGTTTAGTTTTTAAGGCTATAATACTGTAGGAAGAAGCTTTTGAGATTCTGCAGAGCTAGCAGAGCTCTGGCAGCTGGGAAGTTAGGAAAATGGTACCTAAGTGTGTTTTAGGAGCCTGACAACTATAATATACCCTTTTGCCATCTCTCCTTGTTGCCTACTGTGCCTTTCTCTTCTTCAATTAGTTCTTTTCTCATTCTTGTATGACATGACATGAGTTCACCCTGCTTCTTTAGGTGGAGTGACATGTTCCTTCCCCAGTGTCTTCCTGGGATTCTGTTTCTTTTTCTGTCTCTACCCCCCCAGGCTCTTGCACCTTTATGACTGACTCCCAGCCACTCTTCTGCCTGTCACCAGCAAAGCAACCACAGACACACACGCACAGTGTACGTGTTGTAAACATTTATGTTTATGTAAACATTTAAAATAATTTCAATCATTGCTTTATATAAACATGAAAAGAGTCTCTTGTAACTTGTTCTTTCTGTCTTAAGCTTCAAGTAATAGAAAACTAATAACACTTTAAACAAACTGAAGCATTTAATTTTCCATGCTGAGATATGAATACAGAGCAATTGTGACTTCTTAGATAGAAAGTTGCACCAGATTGGAGGATTATTCAGACAGCTGACTGAAGTTACTAGTCCCACTACTGAACTGAAAATGCAAAATAAGAAGTCAAATGCATAAGGTGATTTTTTTGAAAGATATGGTTGCCAAAAAGTGATTAAAAAAGGTAAAAAAGTTTGAACAGTGTTAGTATAGCCCTGCTACTGGAGTGAGTTCATCACTCACTAAATCATTCTTAAAATCAGTAAAGTTAATTAAAATATGGTTACTTAGGACACTTAGTGGTGTTAGCTTTGTTTTTAATGGTTAAATTTTGTTAGGTTTTTTCATCGTTCATTCAAAATACAAATTTAAACCTCACTAGCAAAACAGAGACATATCATTTTACTGAAATAATGGAATGTAAATAAATATTGCACTGTCTCTTAGTTCAGCATTTTTTTGCAATGCCTAAATGGGTTTGCATAATGCTTTTAAAAAGATTGTGTTTGTACAAATATCAAACTCTTTCCAGTCCTTGTTTGGAATAGTGTTTAATCAGATTTAAAATGGTAAATGTTCTCTGTAAGGTTATATAATTTCACACAAGCATGTAAAGTAAACCATCTGTTCATAAGATATGCAATTTAAAATATTCAGATATTAAAAATGCATCTGAAAATTATTGTGCATATTATACCAAGAGCCAAAAGATTTTCATAATTAGGCCTCAGTGAAACTCATGTAAAAAAATTCCAATTCTGTTTTATACACAGAACTGTGTATAAATATACCCACAGATATTCCTCAGTATGCCCTGACAGGTTTGTGCACAGTTAGCAGTGCAGAGGAACTCACTGCAGCCAGCTATTAGTGCTAAGGCTGCACAGTGCTAGTAGGTTTTAATTATTGTTTTTAAAGGGTGAAATTGGACTGTCCTGGCACACTAAGAATTCTGCTTTTAAACAAAATAATGTTCTTCCCTCCTGCCATAATTACTGCATGATATCTGATGAAGGTTTTTTTTCATGTTCTTCAGATTTAACTCAAATTTCTTAATTTTTATCAAACAAAATTACTAAAACCAGAATGACTTGGTTAAATGGGTTATAGATTGCCATGCTTATCCTTTGGATACCTTAAAAATCATCTTCTTGTTTTGTATGCAGAGACTTTTCATACACATACTTTATTTTGTCAGTATTAAAGTTTTTTGCTTTCTTGCTCCAGTGTAGGCAGTATTCAAATCAGCTACAATTTGTTATAGAAATATATCCATGGCTAATTTATGGTAGGAGTTAAAGAAGGTATGTACTGTAATCTTACCTTGTGGTAAACCAGAAGATTTTGTTTTACTTGCTAGCAATGGTAATTGTTAAACTTCAGGCAGGCAGCTGTGTTTGGTAATTTCATCTCTGAAGGCTGCATCTCTCAAGTATTTTGAAGTTCCTAAAAGTGTAATATAAATATAGAAGACATCATTTCTTCCATGTAGCATCACCCACTGAAGTATGTAGCTTGGGAATTGCTGTAAAAGTTTTACAAACTGAGGCACAGGCAAAATGAGTGTAAAACACTACAGATGATTAAACACTGCACATTGCAAGTGGAAATTGTTAATAATTTCCTCCCTCAATAGCACCACTACATTTACATTCTCATAAAATAGAAAAAATAAATTAATTCCCATTTTAAAAAAAATCACATAATACATTCTCTAGGGGATATAAAAAGGATAGTAAAGAATTTATATGTATATATATTTATATGAATTATCATAATCTTGAGTATTAGAAGACTGAAATGAGAGAATGAGTGAAGAAAATCCATGGCAAATTTAGGGATACAGTTAATAATTCAACATGCATTGAATGCTGTTCCTCCCTGTGTACTACATAGAGGAAGGTTCCCATAGAGTGAATGATAAACAGTCCTGTAGGTTGCAGTTGTACAGAGATTTAAGGTCATGTACCATAACTTAAGGATCAGGTTCCATCAGGGGTGTCTCTTTCATGTCCTTCATGTTTTATTAGCAAAAGCAGCTGGGCCTCAGTAATAAACTATATCCTGCCCCTGACAAATTGGGAGATTTTTGCCTGCATATAGATTTGACTTGAAATCAGTGGTAGTTCAATAATTATATAATCAAAAACAAAGCCTCATTTTACATTTTTAGTGACTGATATATATTTCCCATGTTTAAATGTTAAAAAAAAAATTAACACTGAGTAAAAATATGCCTTTCCTAAATGCATTAGCAATAGCTAAACTGAATTTATTTGAAGTCTTTGATCAAAGTAAGATAAGCCAGAAAACTTCCAAAAAATTAGTTATTGAATTTTGATGAAGTTAAAATAGTTGAGGTGATGTAAAAAGATAATTTCAGAAAACATGAAACTGTACAGATCTTTTTGTGCTACAAATTGTAGTACAACAAAAATAATTCAGTAGAGCTTGCATTGCCAAGACATCAGGTGCATGTCCTGAGTGCTCAGATTCAGATTTGAAGGAGACTCCTATATCTCTTAAACTTTGCAAATGAGGCTGCTTTCTGTGTATCTGAGCTTAATCTGGCTAATGTTGTAAGTGCTTCTATTAGGGCACCAGAAAATATGGAAATCTTAAGCAAACATCTGTTTGATTTTGCTTGTTTAGTACTTAATATTAGTATCCAGTAATCCTGAAAGACATTCATTTTTATCCATCTGAATGAATAACTGATGTTATTATCAACTTGTTTAAGTGGATCGTGTGTTAATTTATTACTTTTCTTGTGTCTTGCCATCATGGGGGTTATTGTAATGAAGCCAGGGTACATTTTCTCATGCTTTTCAGACTCATCAGCAGTGCAGCGGAAATCTAATTATAGGTTTGCTGTGATTATTTCTGTTCTGAAGGGAGCTTAAAATGAGTTACATAAACAGAGCTATGTAAGTCAAGTGTGAAAAAAAAGCTAACTAAGGAAATAATGATTACTGTGTTGATACGTAGATTGTGATCTGATGTTAAAGTGCTGTCCAACACAAAAACTTAGTCCAAAAAGCTTTTCTGCTCATTCTGACAAGTACTTGCAATGTATTTTGATCTCCTTGGCAAGGCTACTCCTGTGCACTCTTTGGCTGGGATGTGCTGTGTGTGCTCAGGCACTGCCTGGGTTGTGAATCTCTCGTGCTGCTGTTGTGGCATTTGGTACCATGGCAGCTGATGGTGCCTCATCCTCAGGTCAGATGTTCCTGGGCTGTGGTGCCACTGGGGACGTGGCTCTGCAAGCCAGCCAAGAGGGAAGTGCAGCAAGAGGAGGTGCTGTTCTGTATCCACTTGGCTGGAGTGTACAGAAGTCAGAGCTCACCAGGGTAAAGCTTCCCTTTCTCTTCCCCTGCTAGAAAAACCCCTGGGTTTAGTGTCAGAGAAACTGTGCCACGTCAAAATACTGTATGCACTTCTTGCTTGCCAAAGTGGAAAAGACAGTATGCTGAATTCAGCTTCCAGGTGAACTCCATAGCCACCAAGAAATAAGTACCTGTGGAATTCCCTGTTTTTCTTTTGTGTGAAGTGCATCTAGCTCAGCTGTACACAGACAGCATCTGAGGAAACCCACTTCTAAACTTCCATTTCAATGAAAATTTTATAAGTTTGTTATTTCTTGAATACCATCTGTTCCTGATCTCCAGGAAACATTAAAATACTGGCATTTCTAAAGCAGGTGTATTCATTATTTCTCAGGAGTGATTTGTATCTTTAGATGCTCACTTCTGTCCCCTGATTCTGCCCAATCTGTTATATCTGCCCTTGCCTATTCTATTTTAAAATTAAAAGATTCAGACACTTTATTTTTCTTCTTGTTTAGTGAAAGATTTTTTAAATGTTTGCTACTCCTCTATTGTTGTCCTGCAAGAGGAGTGAGCATGAACTTTATGGTGCCTTTTGTACCCTTCTTTTGCTCTTTCATGTTATACAATATCTCAAGGCTGCAAAGGCTCACCCATGCTGCCCTTTTTAATTTTTGTTTGTGTTTACAGATTGTAAAAGTTCATGCTGTTTATAGTGGTCTTAAACTCTCTATTAAATAGAATTTCAGCAAGTGACTGCCCTAATTTGAAGGTTTCCTCTTAACAGAGAGTCTGAAGTCAGTTGCCTTTTTAGACATTCTTTCTCAATTTTAATACTGTTTTCTCCTGATCATTACATCGTTACTACCTTAGATTAAAACATATCTGCTTAGAATTATATGATTCTTTAAAATTTCTAAAACCATATTAATCAAATCATTATCACATTTGGTATTTCATAGCAAACAAATATTAATTTTTTATGAGATTGCATGTTTAGTAATTGTATTCCCTAACAGCCATTTCTGGAAAATCAGAATAATATCCCAAAATAATATGTCACTTTATTCCAGCGTACAAAAACAAATTTGTGCCATAGATCTGACTGCTTCACAATTTCTGATTTTTTTATGGATTTATTTTATTACCTTTTATTCTGGTTTTGCCCTCATTTGACCCTCGTGTCATTTTCCATACCCTCAGGCTCTTCAGGTGTGCACTTTGTTGATTAAGTTTTTATATGGTAGGAGTAACTAACTGAACACATCAAATAAAATTTTAGCTGAATTCAGATTCTCATTCTGAGCTGCTGCAGTGGTTAGTGTGCTGTCCCTGATGCTCACAGCCTATTAGGACATCCCCATGCTCATTGTCCTCACTCCTGAGTATGTCCCCAGTGAATGAATCTGCAAGAATTCAGTCCTAAAAGTGAGTTTGTTTTGGTGTTTTTTTTGTATATAGGGAGTATGACTTTTCTTCTCATCTGGACATTTCTCATGTATTGTTCTTGATTGATGTAGCCATCAGAGAGGTTAAATAGTGACTTAGATTCTTCATGGTCTTTGATTGTCCTCCCTCAGGAGCGAGTGGCTCAGAACACCAAGTCTGTATAGACTTGCATAAATAGAAGCCCCATATATTTTCAGTGGGGTTATTTTCCTGTTATTACTAATGCATTTGCATTTTATTTTACATGCTTGGTTTTTAAAATAGAAATCTATTGGCCCTGAGGGGTGAACTAGTGTTTTCTGATTTTTATAAGCCTTTCCTCACACTGGTATTATCTGTAAACACTTGAGTCCTTCAGGACCAAAGAATGGAACACAGTGTCAGTAAACAAATCACGTTTATTGCCTCCTAAGTGTTTACACAATGACAAAAATCAAGCCTCCAGGGAGTCATATTGTAAAAAGAAACAGTTGGTTTAAATTAGATTTCCATGTGAAATATAGCTACTTTTTATGGATGTTGTGGGAACATAAACTGGAAAGAAAATCTGCACACTGATGAAGTGAAGAGTTGATTTTTATTTGTTTGAATACAAACAGAATCATGTACTAAGTTGATTTCTGATTCCAGCATTAATTAATCGCCAAAGAGAAGTTGATAGTATGGGCACACTTGGGAAGATGGGATTTCTTTTTATTTACTTCATTTGTGATCTTGCAAACAGATAATGCAAGTTATTTGAAACGTTTGATGCATATAGGAATTAGCAAAATTGTGCATTAAATGCATCTAGTTTTATGAAATAACCCAAAACAAAAAAATTCCAATTTATCAACTTTTCAATGTTCATATTGTTAACAAGGGTTATGTGGGGCTGAGATCTATTAGCCATGTTGATGAGAATTTATACTGCAGATCTCCCCAGCAGCCTTAGAAATTAGCACCAGCTGAAGCTGTCCATTTTCTTCTGTGGCACCAATGCTTAGTCACAATATCTTATATTAAGATACAGTAGTTTTTTGTTTAATAAAAGTTTTTCTAGACTAGTTAATGATTTAACTGTGGTAATGTGAATATGTCACTGTGTAAGTTGTGTTTGCAGTGCATACTTGATTTGGCTATGCATAAATGGAATTTTCACTGATACCCTCCTGATGGAAGAAACCAAACAAAGCCACATTATCTGTCCAGAATGCATGAATGCTCCAAGTGACATTGCTTTGGCTGACCATACTGTCTGTTTGGTTTTACAAGGTGAGCTCGTGGGTTACCTGGCTGATCCTGACTGCAGGTTCTATGGAGGAGAAACGAGAAGTCTTCTCATACTTAGTACATGTGGCAAAATGCTGCTGGAATATGGGCAACTACAATGCTGTAATGGAATTCCTGGCAGGGCTAAGGTACAGGCAACTCTTTTTTTTAAATGACTTTTCAGTGATTGATTACGTTGCAGCTTCTGTTAAACAGATGTCTCTGGAGAACAATGAAACCAAACAAAAATCCATGGCTAAGCCACATCATCTCATGCTGTGACTTTCTAGTAATCCCTTTTGGAAAAGTGAAGCACATCTTTCGTTTTTTCTTAAAATGCTCTGAAGACTCCATCAGTTTTATAGGTGCATACTGAATATGTTCCCTTAGAAAACTTTCTTTCTTTATACAGATTTTTTTTTTTTTTATGTAAACAGAAGATGAGAAAGCAGTTGTGGTTTATCTAATGAGCTACAACTAATGTAACTTGAGGTTGAAGTCTCCAGAACATAAAGTGAAGCATAATCATGGTGATGCTCTAAAAGGATCAGTTTTAACTGTAAAAAAGAAACTACCCCAACATGATAAAAAATCCCCAACAAGACCAAACAGCCAAATCTGTTTTTTAACCCCTCTGATTTACTTATACAGACTGATGTTGGGATCTCATGCTGTCATGGTCTTATGTGGAAGGACCTGCATTATCTCTAGGATGAGAGAGTAGGGGCTCAGAGAAGCTCATTGTGTGCTTTCCTCTGGAATGACAGGTTCATGTAGGGCCAGGGGAGCAGGAAAGCAGAGCCCTAGCTCTGGCAGTTCAGAGGGCAGCAAATGGCACTGAACAGGGAAGAGTTAAGATCAAGTTTCCCATCTCTTGGCTTTGACCCTCACTGTATAACATGTTTATGTAACAAAGCTCTAAAGTGTTTGCATTGCTGGTCGTTGTGGTTTAGTAAGGATCTCACTGGGCTGTTTGTTTATGGTTTTGGTATATAAAGCTCATTTGGAGCACTCATAGGCATGGGGAGTATATTTCAGCAGAGTACATCAACAGTCTCTAAGCCACAAAAGTTATGAGGGAAAATACAAAGCCAGTTAAGGGCTTAATTTTGTCTGTAATGCATCTGCACAGCACAAGAGAGAGAGGAGAGGAAGGCTGGTGCTGATGCACAGCATTTCCAGGACAGGGATGGAAAGTGGGGTTAAGGGCAGTCTACTGTGAGTGTATCTTTGGATCTTTTGGTATGTCTGAGGCCAGGGGTGGGAAGAAAGGCCAAATGATTACACAGGCATACAACTCAGAAGGCAAGAGAACCCCCAGAGGTACCCAGTCCTTGGAGCTATTTCTGTTGGAAATGAGAATTTCTTTTCAGCTACAGCTCTGCATTGGTGCCTGAGAGCTTGAACACAGTCCTGACTTCCTTATTTCTGTGAAAATAATTAATTTATTTTGTGAGCAAATTGGGGAAAAAATCAATATAAAATTTTCAAAATAAATTTAATTAAGTCCCCCCCCCCAACTTTTTCTAGCTTTATGGTTTGCTCATAATACAGCTGAAGGAATTTGTAAGAAACACTCTGATTTATCTTTATGCTGTTTCCTTAACTTTTCTTATTTCTTTATGGGCCCTTAGAAATTTTAGGCAATGACACAATAAAAATGTTAGAAAGCCTGCTGGTATGTTTTATGCAACTGGGCTTTTATTAAAATGTGAAATACTGCTCTAGTAGTATAATGAGAAATGGCTAGTTTCTCATTCTTAGTTTTGTTCTCTGATAATTCAAAGGGGGGAATTTTCATTAAAATAATGGCCTTGATTTCACTCATAAATTCATTTCTGAGTAATTATAATTTCCTCTATTACATATATGCTGTGGGTGTTGGACTTGAAGGTAAATTGTTTAAATTTCTTTAATAAATGTGATCTCTTCTTGCAATAGGTCAAGAAAAGTTTTAAAAATGTGGCAGTTTATGGACCAGTCTGATATTGAAACCATGCGAAGTCTGAAGGATGCTATGGCACAACATGAGTCGTCATCTGAGTACAGGAAAGTGGTCAACAGGGCACTCAATATTCCAGGCTGCAAAGTTGTTCCTTTCTGTGGGGTATTTTTGAAAGAGCTCTGTGAAGTTTTGGATGGAGCATCAAGCCTCATCAGACTCTGTCCGCGATATAACTCCCAGGATGAAACATTAGAGGTAAATGAGACAAATATTCTAAGAACATAGCACTTAGCCAGTGCTTTATTTTATATAATCTTACACAAAGGCATCATCTAATTAAAGTTTTCTAAACCAGACTGTTACTAGACTGTCAGTTACATGGACCTCAATTTAATTCCCATAGTTCCTTAGCAATTTAGATTTGGTTGTTTCTACCTAGTTCAATTTCAGAGTACTGAGAAAGCAGCATTAGTAATAAAGGGTCTTGTTTATACTTTGGATTAAGTAAGTATGTAAAGCCTGAAATGTGTAATTATTTTCTGCTAAATAGTCTGACCTTCCACTTAATTCATGGGGAACTGGAAGTTTTCAGTTCCTTAAAAACAGAATTTAGAAGTTCAGCAGATCAAGCTTTTCGTGTATGGAAAGAAACAATTCTTTTGAGTTTTATTATTGTAGCCCCTGTTAGATGAAAAATTAAAGACTGAGGCTTTTTTAAAGTTTTCAGGAGTAACTTTAACTTGTGTTACTTGATTTATGAAATGATTTGGTCAGTTTTGGGTTGCAAGTAGGCACAAAATCCCATGGGAAGCAAGTAGGAAATATGCACTAAGTATTCTTAATAGTAAAAATTTCTACAGTGAGAAGTAGATGACACAATGTTATATTTGTAACTGTACTAATCTTTTAGGTATCTCTATAGTTTGTTTCAGATTACAGTGGGCAAGATAATTTCTTACAACGAGTAGGCCAAGATGGTTTAAATAACCCAGAAAAAGAATCAACAACAAACAGTATCTTCCAAACCATTCGGAGCTGCAATCGCAGTTTGGAGTCTGAAGAGGGTGAAGATAATGTCAGTGAAGGGAGTGATTCAAGGAAAAACTCTCTGAAGGACAAAAATCGCTACCAGTAGGTCTTATTTTATTTACTGTCATCACATGTATATATCATGGGTTTATTCTTTGATTTTCTTTTGCAATGGCTTGCTTTTAGAAAAAAGAGCAATCTTAATATCTTTCCTTGTAGTTATCCATTTCAGATTCAGAACTTTTCTCCCCTGATACTCAACTGCTTGGAAACTCTCTGTATAGCTATATTTTCCCTCATGAAGTAATTACTTCCTCTCATGATAAGGGTAAATCCTTTTTGTCTTACACAGAGAGCTTTAAAAATCCACAGTTACAATTACAATTTTGATCTCTAGCGACAGGAATAGCACCAGGACATATTTGTTATCAGAGCTCAGAACATTATATTCTGCATGCTCAGGCAGTGTCCTGGCCCCTTCGAAAAAAGGTTATTTATTATCCTTCAAAAGACTTCTTCTTTTAAGAACATGTTAGTTTGAGGGGTTTCAATTTTGTCCAGAAAACATTCATCTCTGAGTACACATTTTGAATGTTCAGGTTGCTGTAGTCCAGCTATTTTGTAAAGTTTACTTCATTGTGCCCTGTGTAAAAAAAGCCCAGTGTTAGTAATCTGATTTCACTTTGAAGACCACTCTTGAAGACTGTACTAGTCACCAGAGGAAATGCAGCAAATGTAATGTTTAGGGCATCACATGATCTTCTAGAATGTTGCTTTGCAGAGAAGTTTCACTGCAAAGCCCATGTAGACATAGGTAGGTCAGGTCAGCTTTCAAATAAGTAACTGTGTTAGACTGACTTCAATTTAAATAACAGAATTGCACTGCTTTGAGGTGAAGCACTGTAAAATTATGTGAGGGCTTGCATTAAAAAAAAAAACATGCCTAAGTCACTGCTTGAGTTATTTTACTGATGGTGTGTGTCAGAAATATCAATATGTTCAGAACTATCCAACTTATTTCAGCTACTTAAACGTTAAATCTAATAAGTGACTGCCTGAGAGGCAGCTACCATCTTCCTGTTTAAAATGCATTTATTTCATTAACATGTAATTCTAAATTTCATTTCAAATAAATAATCATTGTTTCCTGAAAGAATGGTTTCTAATAGAATTATTCACATCTGGCTTTAGTTGCTTCTGGGAAGTGTTGCACTAGATTAGGCCAAGAAAGACAGACCTACTTCTCTGCCCATGTATGTTATCTCTTGACTTACTTCAGTCCTAATACTTTCTTGCAGGAATTATTTTTTGTTAATTAATATGCTTTAAAATCAACTTGCAAATCACAGTCCAAATGGCAAATAAGCTAGGCATATAAACATTTCACTTGGATGAACAAAATAGAAAGTAAACAGTTCTTTTTTTACTACATTTAAAACTACAATAGGTAATTAAAGTTATGTTTCCTTGTTTTAACTAGGCTACTAACTGCTCAGTTATGAGTGTCTGTACTTCTGATGCAGTAAATACTGATTTTATCAGTAAAGTACTTGTAGAAGAATACTTCTGAAAGTACTGATTTAACTGAAGTCCCTCAAAGGCTTTGGAAAATCCTTATTCACTTGCCATGTCTTTCCTGGGCATGCTGAGAGCTGGGTGAGGCACAGGAGCAAATTGCTGCAGAGACAGAAGGGCCGTGTTCTGTTGTACTTGTATGGAGGCTGTGTTTAGTTTATTTTTATTGCTATGAAAAGCTAAAGGGTTCTAAGGAAGAAATTCAGTCTTCTTTCTTGTGAGAGCTGTCATATTTGCATACAGTGTTATAAAATCCAAATTATATCATAATTATGCATTATCTGATAATGGTAGTATTGTGGTAATAAAGGCAGAAAAATACACTGCATAACATGTTTCTGTTTACTTTATAATTGTAAGAAAGATTTTCAATTAGTTTTTCTTTTGATGATTTGGATTAGTATTGTGGAACATGAATGCACCAAAGCTGGTAGGTTAATTTGATTTGAAGAACATGAAAGGCATCTAATAGAATCAGCAGGCAGTGGGTATAATTACTTTCCTTGTTGCGTTAGCAAATAAGCTCTATCACTCTGTAGTCAGTGACCCAGCTAATTGCCCTGGATTTCTGTACATGCCAGATAAATATCAAACATTAATTGACAGAGTTCTAAGAGAGATTAATAAATTTAAAAAAACAAAGGTAAGCAGGAATTTTTTTTTTTAAATATTGGAATGGAGTTTTTATGAAATTGTTGATTATTGAGTGACCTATGAAGATACTCCTGACTTTGATTCATTGCTTCATTAGTCTGATCTTATCTTCACTTTTAAACTTTTCCAATTACAGTAAATAACATATAAAATAATAGGGGAAAACCTTCATTTTTTTCTTCTGTATACCTTGCAACTTTCTCCTCTAAAACTGCAATCTTTGCCACTGTTTCCTTTATCTTTTCATCTCCTTGCCTCTCAGTGCAGCACATGCAAAGCAAGCCCCTGGGCCAGCCCGGGCTCTGTGAGGGCTCTCAGGAGCTGGCAGTGGGGTCACTTTTGGCAGCTCATGTCAGAGGCCCCGTTGCTGTGTGTGCTTGGCTTACCTGCTTCTGGTAACAACATGTGAAACCAGGCATAAACAGAGCTCTGCCATTCCTGTCTCTGCCCTAATACACTCCTCCAGCCAGGCACAGCTCCTCTCTGAATACATTTTATAGCATTTTTACAGAGACTCTTTTTTGATTGTTTTGAGGGCGTAGGGGAGGAAGAGCTGCTTCAGTTGTTTGTTTCATTTTAAAATGTTAATTTTATATAATACAGGTAAATATTTCAATTTTCAATTACTAGTCTGGTAAGACTCTAGTAAGACAATTTATATCAGCTCAGTTAAAACGCATGACCTTTATTTGCAGGAATATTTCTTAAAGAAACAAAGCTACACTTAAGACTGATGTGGTTATTTTGTCAGTCCCTTCACCACAAGCAATAAAACCTCAACCTATTTGCCACTTTTTTAGAAATGCAGTGAAGAGACAGATATCTTACCAAACAATAAATTTGTAGAGGAATCTTTGCTGTATGGAATAAGGGAACAGTTCAGAATTATTTGTCATCCAGGTAGAGGAGAGTTTGAGGAAAAGCTGATGAACATCTGAGCTCTTTAGCACTGGGGGAGATGGTGCATGTGGCTTGGAAACACAGCATGGTAAGGGGCAGGAACTGGGAGTACTGTGGTGATAGGAAGGGGAAGCAAAGAGGGTGTTAGGACAAGATGTCTTGAAAGATATGTAGAGGAAGATAATTTGGATGTTATTGCCTGGATATCCTTAGGAAAATGGGCTTCATTAGTTCTGTTGTACACAGAACAGTTTGTCCTTTTTTATGTTCACTGAAGTACCCAAATATTGAACATTTGTGCATTCATACACATTAGAAGCTTCTGCAGAGAAGACATTTCATTTAAACTACCTCTTCTTATTAGCTCAGTATTGCTGCTCTGTATCTACTGGTTTTGATTTTGGCAAAATATTTCAAAAATTTTGATTGCTGCATACAAATACTATGTTAATATTTTCCTGAAGTAAAATAAAATTTCATATGGAAAGTATCTGATAAAATTCTTTGTGCATTCTTATGAGGAAGGTATGTATTTTAACCAGTTTTCTACTAGTGTTAATCAGAATATAATGTGAAAAGTCTGCACATTAAATCAGTAATGGAAAAGAGATTAGAAGTCCTGTCTGAAATGCACTGCATCTTGCTAACAGTTTTCACACATGGCACTTAATATTTCAGCTGAAGAATTCTTACACAGAGGATTTAGCTACTGGAATCACTTGGCTTTAAGAACCAATCAGACACTTTTCATGATTAATGCAAGGTTTGGAAAGTTCTAGGAAAATATAATCATATTGTTTGAGGAGTTATAAGTAATTGTAGCAGCATCACTTACTTGATGCAAAATTGCAATAACATAAATTGTAATACTTCAAAAGCTGCACAAGGTTCTGTAAGTCCCAGTTTTACAGTGATGATAGTATTCAATTTATTTAAACTACAACAGAAAAAATATTCGTCAAGCATAGCATAAATCAGCACATGTATCACTAAATATAAATCTCTCCTCTTTACTCACACGCAGATTTCTCATCGGAGATCTTTCAGATTCTGAAAGTGACATTTTTGAGCAGTTGAAAGAATGGGACACAAGTTCAACAGAAGAGCAGCAGAAGGCTTTCTGCCATGGGATAGAGCTCATTCCCTGGTACGTGTTGTCCATCAGGGCTGACGTGCATCAGTTCATGCAACAAGGGGCAACCGTCATTCACTATGACCAGGAGACTCATCTCTCAGCCCGCTGCTTTCTTCAGCTCCAGCCTGACAACAGTACTTTGACTTGGACAAAACCCACTACAGTTTGCCCTGCAAATGCTAAGGCAAAACTGAGTGTGCTGGGCAATACTGCTGAGCTTGGTAAATACCAGTTTCTTGGTAATACTGGACTGGTGGAAGGCTTTTTGGACTTGTTTTCAGCCAAGGCTGTATATATGGGACACTCAGGCATTGATATGCACACTGTGTGTGTTCAAAATAAACTTTGCAATATGTCCCTTGAAGAAAATGGTATAACACTACTTTATGGACTTCAGACTACTGATAATAAGTTGCTGCACTTTGTTGCTCCAAAATACACTGCCAGAATGCTGTATGATGGATTGCTGGAATTGACTAAAGCTGTAAGAAAAATGAGGAGATTCCCTGATCAAAGACTACAGTGGCTACGGAAACAGTATGTCAGCCTTTACCAGGTAAACATTTTTATACCAGGATCCTGTGATCTGCTATAAAAAAGTTCAAAGATATCAACAGCTTAATGTAATGCAATTAGTTTCTATCATAAATAAGATTAGATTAAAGATTAACACTAAATCTCCAACTTTGTAACATGGCTTGAGCAGCAAGATCTAATTCTCCACCCAAGGTTTTGTCAAACCTTGCAAGTTTTCAATAAACTGAGGTTAATTTTTTTTTTCTTACAAAGATCTTCATATGTTTGGAGTTTTGAATAAGTATTTTATTAAAGAAAAATGCAATGACTGTACTGAAAAAGGGCACCAAAATAATGAGTGATAATAGGGCCAAAAACATGCCCAAAGTAGCAAACAAAATAGCCCTGGGGAATTCACTCAGTAATCAAAAAGTTCCTCCTCTTGATGTTTCCTTCATTGGTTCCTCAGAGGTGTCTTTATTAGTGCTTTAAAAATGTGTCCTTGTCCTCCTTGTTTTGTTAACACTGAGAATCTTTGTAGGAGGATGGAAGGTTTGAAGGCCCAACCTTGGCTCAGGCTGTTGAGCTGTTTGGAGGCAGACGGTGGAGTGCAAGAAGCACAGGCACGGGATCTCTCACCAAAAGCACTGAGAAGCCCAATGTGCAGAGAAACAACACTCTGGGAATCAGCACAGCTAAGAAAAAGAAGAAAGTCCTCATCAGGGTAGAATATTTTGTTACTCGTGTGTTTTGTTTCCTTCTTGCAGTCACTGTGTAGCTGTGTTCTGAACCAGAGCAGAGAAGTTAGATGATGATTTTAAAACTGTTTATTGCAGTTTCAGGTTTGAGGATTATTGTTTTCCAACAGTTTGTTCTTTTCTCATGCTTGCAGCATTGTTAGGACATGTAGATTCCATGGCTAGCAGAATCTTCTTGCAACCTTTAGGTGCTACCTCAATATAAAGATAAAATACTGGTGGTGATAAAAATCTTAACACGCAAAGTGGTGTCTGGAGGTTGGTGTAATTTTTTTAAATCGTTTTTGTTTTCATGTTTCAAAAAACACTACTACCATAGTTATTCCACATTGCATTAGCACCCATTTTATCTTGTGAGGGTGTGGGAAACATGACCTAGTCTGACAGTCTCCTCTCTTCTCCTGGACAAAACTGCTTTCAACAACAGACAGGAGAGAGGAAAATGCAGGACTAGCACCTCTGTGCTACCCATATTTTCTAGTGGGCACGTAGAAAGATTTTCAAGTGACAAGATCCATCCTCTTTAGGGCTCCAGTGTACCAGTGAAATTGTGTAAAACCAACTGCAACATTCTAGAGAGGCACAATCATTGTCATCTTCTGGGTGATGTCAAACTGAGGTAACCCCTAATGGTCCCATGCTTGACTATGTATCTGTTTAAGTTGTCTCTTTTCTACTGGTATTGGCCTCACAGGAGTCTGTTTCCTAAGGAATAGCTGATTTATCTCATGGTTTTGTTACAGATTGTACTGAAATGAAATGGAAATAGTAGATTTGGGATGTTTATTATGGTGCTCATTATTTCTAGGGTGAAAGTGGAGAGGCAACTGATGATGAAATGGCAACACGGAAGGCAAAAAGCTGTAAGGAATATCGTAATAGAAGTGGTTCAGATCCTCAAGATATTGATGAACAAGAAGAACCAGGTAAATATATTGCATCATTCCTTAAAAATCTGTCAGGATTTTGCTCAAAGCCTTTTTATGCAGACATTTTTTGTAATGTTAAAAATAAACTTATAAAGGTACTTCTACAGTTGAAACTCCAAATCTCTGAACTCCGAAATTCATTTCTTTAGTTGTTCATCATCATCCTTTCATATAGTTTCAGTAGTATTCCCTTTCTATTCAGATAAAATAGATTTGTAAGTGTTGTTCAATACATACTTTTTGACTGTTTGGGACAAACCTAGAATCCTGCTAGTGTCTTACTATGTTTTAATGAATTTTCATATAGGTCACCTGGACAAAAGCATTTTTATTGGGCTAGATGTTGTAATTGTGATGAAAACTTTTGTTTTCTCCTTAGATCAAAATATTATTATGAATGCTTCTCCATCTAACAACCTGCCATCAAGAAGAGCTCACTCTCTGACAGCATCTGGATCTCCCAACTTAGGAGCTGCATCATCTTCACCAGCAAGACCTGTCTCCTCTCCTGTAATATCGTCAAGCAAAAGTCAGTCTAGGTAGGGGCAAAATCCAAGCTTTGATTTAAAAAGGAAAGAAGCTACTGTTATCAAATGTGGGGTTTGTGCCAAGCTGGCAAAATCTGACAAAAACAATGCCAGAAGTGTCATTAGCCTTTTTGTAGACACCTAAAACACATTGTAGAACACAAGGCATTTAAGCTGAAATGCCATGAATCTGAGGATGGCTTTGTAGCAAGTCCCTGAGCAGCATGTTTCAGTTTATATCTGTTACTGAAGCAGATTGGAATGCTGTTCCAAAAAGACACAAATACACAGTTTAACTCTTCTCCAGATCTTGTCCAAAACTTAGCTATAGGCATTTTCTGTGTAGTGAAAATCAACAGAAATGTTATAAATGTGTGAACTGAAGTTCTGAGGTTTCTCAGCACAAATAATTTCTACCTGGGGGAGTAATAAGTTTTGCTGACATTCCTGGTGAGAACTGCAGTACTGTCTTGGGAATTGGAGGAATCAGTTTGGAATCTTTCTCTTACAGGTCTTGTTTTCTTGAACATTCATCCTTCTTGTGCCACTTAGGCAGTGTAAAAGGTTATGCTGTTTCAATATATGCAGTAACATAGTGCCCTACTGTATTAATTCTATAAATACTAATGATGATGGAAGTAGTAATTAGAGTATTAATAATATGTCAGGGATGTGGACAGTACTTTATGACATACAAGAAGACAGCCTCAACAGAGGCTTCCCAGTGCCTTTTTGGAGAAGGAATGCTGAAATACTGTATGAATCTTGGGGGTTCCATGAAAGCAACAGTAAACAATGGAAGAGATTACTGCTACTGGTAGAACGTTATATTTGAAGAGACATGTCTTGTGCAATGGTTTCTGCTGTGTATTTCTTAGGGACTGTATTTATACTTAAAATAATTGGATTTGGCAACAGCTGTGAGTAGTAGAGGCACCTGTGTATGGGTTAACACTGCTTTGTGAGCCTCTGTATTCTTTTTGTTTTTCACTGTCATTCACAAACTTGGATTTGTCTTGGTAAGCAATTTTTTTTCATTTTTTCTAAGGGTGAGAGCAGCTTTCTTTTACACTGAACTGAAGAAATACTGCTTTACTATCTCTGGAAAATGATTCTGTGTTTTGCAAATTTGCTTCTGGCTTTTATGCCAAAATAGTTGTTGTCTCTAAAAATGAGATTAAAAGGCTCAATGGAGAACTTGCATTCCCTGGGAAAGGACAGCTAATGTTCCTTTAAATCCTCTCAGGACTGGGTTTCTGCATGGATCTGTGTGTAGCTAAGCACTACATGCATGGACCTCCCCCAGTTATCACGGGTTTTCCCTGGCAAAGGTGTCTGGCACCTCCACAGCATCACTTTGCAGGGCAGTCCCAAATTTGCTATGACCCTTCCTGCTAGAACTTGCTCAGGATGTAGCTTATGGCTGTTTCATCTGTCCTGAAGAAGTCTTCCTCAGAACAAATTCACTTGTTTTACCAGTTTACCCAGTTTTCATGAGCCATTAAGGAGTTTGGAGCACTGGAGAGGGTTTATTCTGACCACAGGTAGCTTGCAGCTGCTTTTGTCATTCCTTCAAAGCAGATGGGCACCTGACAAATTTCCAAGTTCCTTGGAAATCTAGGGGCACTTGTAAGGTGGAGGAAGCAGGAGGATGGTTGATAAGGCCACTGGGACACAGAGCACAGGATATGGAAAACTCAAGATGGGAGCTTTTTTGTGAAGGGAATAAACCTCCTCTCTCATTAACTATCTACAGGTGTAATCCAGACTGCTGCTAATTGCAGTTTTGGTTGTTGGTGATGGTGGGGTTTTCTTGGGGAGTTTTGGGGGTTTTTGGAAAACCTTTTGTTTGTATTTATTTTCCATTACTCTGGAAGATAACCTTTAGTGATCAGATGGGGTGAAATGCTGAGCATTTTCTTCTGCTCTTACTCTCTCATTTGGCACTTTACAGTTCCAATCTGTTTTCTGGAATCTAGAGACTTTCCTCATCATAGTTTATTTTTCCTGTCTAATAAAAATGCTAGGAATTATTTTGGCTAAAAAAAGTTATATGCAGTATGTCAGTACTTGCCATAGTGATGTCAAACAAATCGAATATTATCAACTAAAGTAGATGATATTTTTTAATACTTTTAAATCACGTTTTGTTTTCAATTGCATGCATCCATCCCATGCCAGGAGTAAACTCAGGAATCTGGTCCAGCATGTTTTTGTAGAAAGTCACCTGCCTATAGGCATGTCTTTAGGAATGCTGGGCAACAAGCTGGTCCTGTTTTTCCATCACAGCTGTCTGAACTATTTGTACTGAACCTGATGACAAAATTCATAGGAGAATGAATCTGTATATTTGAACATTACAGAGCAATAAAATCATGTGGTCTGATATTTTGAAGGAAATACTTGTGCAGTTAATTATAGTTTAAACTAGATAGTTCTTGATAATCGTGTTCTTGCTTAGATTCTGCCCTTTTCAGGATGCTGTTGCTGGCAGATCCCATTCCTGTAATGGGTGTTCATTGCTGTTTAGGCCCAGGAAGGGGCTCAGCCCCTCATTGCAGGTTACTCCATGTGGTTCACTAAGGACTTGTTCATACTGCTCAAGTCAGGGCCTAATTGTACTTACTAGTGTAAATCCTCTAGAAGCCTCAAGATTTTGGGGATGTGACTTTTGGAAATGTGCTGCTTCTACTTCAAAAACCTTCTTCAGCTGCACACTTAGATTAATGATTGCAGTTACAGAACAATCTATTATTTCAACTTCAATGAACCTTGTACACAACCTGCATTACAAGAATGCTGGCATTATTTTCTTTAAAGGGAAAACAAGTGCTTTCATTTGTGCTATATGCATCAGACCTTTTATCACATGAAAGTTTTCAATTGCATAATATATTTTATTCATTCTGATAACGTTTGCAGTTGTCTTGAAGAAAAAAAATAACTGCTATAGAGCAAGAAGGTAAAAAACATCATTAAGCATCTTATAAGGTGGTGCTTTATTTGCTTCTTCCAGATATTGGTAATAAATGCATTAAGGAGAGCACAAATAAACTGTTAATACACTAATGCATAATATTTCAATTAAGTAGAAGTTTAATGTAGCCAAACTACAGCAGTCTTTTTTTGATTTAGCACATGGAGCAGCAGTAGCTGGCATGGTCGTGTCAAAGGAGGAATGAAGGGATTTCAGAACTTCATGGTGTCTGATAGTAACATGACTTTTGTGGAATTTGTAGAGCTCTTCAAATCTTTCAGGTAAAAGATATTTCTTCTGTACTAATTTCATTCATCCAAGTTTATAAAAGAGCAAAAATTGACCTTTTCCACTCTTCTTGCAGTGTCCGTAGCCGCAAGGATCTGAAAGACCTTTTTGATGTTTATGCTGTGCCTTGCAATCGATCTGGCTTAGACCCTGCTCCACTTTATACTAATTTGAAGATTGATGAAAATAGCAGTGGATTCCAGCCTGATTTAGGTTTGTTAAAGAGAAAAATGCAGCTATTAGACTGCTGAGCAACTTCAGTTATTTGCCTTAATAAAATGTGTCTCAGGCAGTCTCTCTATCAGTTTAAGTAGAGGACTGCTGCCATGCCTCCACTAATTAGCAGCATGTAAGACAAAAATGAAGGGAAGGAAAAGTATTCCAGCTTTCCATTAGCCAGATATATTTGTAACTGATAATAGCTGAGGAATAAAACTTGTGGCTGAATGGCTGACCCCAGGGATCTGTACAGGTTGCAGGAGCCCTGGAAGGACTAAAACACTGAACAAATATAGGGAAGAGAACTGAGGAAACTGTGCCTTGTGTCCCATTTAGCTGTTTTTTTCTTATCTGGTTTCCTAGTGGATCTGCTTTATGTGGGATAAAGGGGAAGGAAGCCTCTGTCCCCCTTTACATTCCTCAGTTACCATAATCTAAGTCTGGGACTTTGGCCACGTGTAGAGAAAACAGTCTTTCTGCCAAGCAGCTTGTGGGGAGGGGGCAGAACAACTGCCCTATGAAACTGGAAGAAGATAAAAGGTAATAGAACAGAAAGGGTGTGGGGTTGCACACAGTGAAGGAAAGGCTTTGAGGCTGTTTGTGGTGGTGAGAGGGAGCAGGAGAGTCCTGGGTGTGTAGTAGGCTGTGGATCCGTGTTAAAGGTTCCAGGATTTTGTTCAGAGAAATTGGACACCTGTAGTCTGCTCACATGCATGCTTAATGCTCTCTCTTTTATTAGTGGGTAAAAACAAGATGGTTTTGTTCTAATTTACTGTGTCAGTGCTAAAACACCCAGTGAGATACTTGTGTGTATTATATTCTAGACAGGATATGTAATACACATAATTGTTTAGCTTATATTTTTATTTCCTCATTTTTCTTTTAAGATTTGTTGACTAGAAATGTTTCAGACCTTGGTTTGTTCATTAAGAGCAGGCAGCAGCTATCAGACAACCAGAGGCAAATATCTGATGCCATTGCTGCTGCCAGCATTGTAACCAATGGTACTGGAGTTGAAAGTGCATCACTGGGAGTATTTGGAGTAGGAATCCAGCAGCTAAATGACTTTCTAGTGAATTGCCAAGGAGAACACTGCACCTATGATGAAATCCTCAGTATTATCCAGGTCTGTAATACAAATATCTTACATTTCCTTTAAACTAGAACTCCTGTTACTTCCATTTTCTCCATTAACGTTGTATGCTGTTCAGAATAGCCTCTGTGTGGGTATTTCACACTGATATTGTCTCTACAGTTCACTTGAATTTAAAATATTATCTTTACTTTGGGCTAGAAAATTGTAGGGATGTCCATAAGTCTATCCATTAAAGAATGCAAATAAATGGTTTTATTAGCTGTGGGTACTTCAGCAGGATAGGGATGTCACTACACAGGAAGAGTGTTCATGACAATTCTTTTATTTCTCTTTATCTGGGGCCACATTTGATTGAGCATAATCTTACTTTGGAATTTTAAAAAGCATCGTTTCCACGTATTTTTGTTTTATTAAAAAAAAAATTTCCAGAGCAAACATGGACATTTTATTCCCTTATGTACCATGGCTGAAGATTTTAGAAAGTGTGTAGAAAAATTTTTATTCCTCCAAATATCCATGCTTAATATACTCCAAAACTGAGCCTCTGTTTAGCAGTTAACAATGGCTAAAAACTATATATAACTATTAACATATAAGATAGAATTGCAGGGTTTAAAAAACAGAAATTCTAAAGAAACTTCAAGCTGGAATACCACAACTCTAGTTGAGACAGTGGTATGTTGTATTTAAACATACTAGATAGGAGTAGGACACCTGATCATAAATCTTTCTTCATTTCAATGTAATTGCTGTCTCAGCTTTGAACAGGAGGTTGGATTAGGCAATCTCCCAACATCCCTTTCAACCTGAATGGTTCTTTGATTTATGCTCATGATTTTATCATGTTTGTGTTGTGATTTGTAAAACACAGTTTGCAGGTACCTGATTACTTTGTCCACAAAAAGACTGTGTTTACGTACTAACTGTATAGTGCTATGAGCAGATCACATATAAAAATATGACAAAGACATGTTTCTAAGAATTGTTATTATATATATATATCTTTGATTTCTTCCTCCTTATAGAAATTTGAACCTAGTGTGAACATGTGCCAGCAAGGGTTGCTATCCTTTGAAGGATTTGCAAGGTAATTACTTACATGCTAATTTATATCTATATCTATATCTATATCTAGTTATAGTTATAGATATATATAGATATGTAAAAAGATTATACCAGTGCATTGATGTTTCTCGGAGAGTCACAAAATACTCAGCACAGCACAAAATTTCCTCACATCTTCTCACTTCTAGATTTCTGATGGATAAAGACAACTTTGCCTCCAAAAATGATGAATCACAGGAGAATGCTGAGGACTTGCACTTTCCTCTCTCATATTACTACATAGAATCCTCCCACAACACTTACCTTACTGGCCATCAGCTTAAAGGGGAGTCCTCAGTGGAGCTCTACAGCCAGGTATGCAGGATTGGATTGTTGTGTAGCTTTCAACATGAACTTGTTTGTTTTACTGGCAAGTTTCAGGAACATGACCTTTTTGCTTTGAAAATCTAAATGTCCTAAACCCCTGCTTGCAAAACGTTGGAAAACATGATGTGTGGGAAAGCTGCCTGTAAGCACAGTTGGGCTCAAATGCCTTTTCTAAGGCAAAAAAATGGATTTACTTTGAGATTCATAGCATTTAGACACCAGTCGGTCTGACCCAACCTACTAAAATTAGACTTTCCCACAGGAAAGACTGATCTAATATTTTAGTTCATTCAGATGTCAAAAGCACTACTGAAATACTGTATGTTGCACTGCAAAGACAAATTTCAAATAGAACCATAACTTCTAAAAACATTACTTCTAGGAATATTCTACAGTTTTTAGACTTTATGCCTGATTGGTGGTGATCAGGGAAGGAACGACTTCTCCCTTGGACTTTCAGATCTGTGTTTGTTTGTATATATATATATTTGTATGTCTGTGTGTTTACAAAATGCTGGAGAAAGCATCAAACTTCCTGTCAGTAGTGTTTTTGTTATGCTGAGAGTTAATGACTCACCAAGAGAAAGGATTCATCTGGTGTGCCCTGTGCTCCTTCACCTGGGGCTATAGACAGAGGTGAGGCTGTGTTAGGAAATCCTGAATGACATGAATGCACTGAGTAATGCAATTGCAGAGGTTCCTGTAGCAGCAAAGTGATCTCAGTATTGTGTTGGTAACAGATGGGAAGTGAGATAGAGTTCAACTGCCTTCAAAGTTTTCCTGACTAAGAAAAGCTTCTCCCTGTCCCTCGAGTTGTTGTTGCCAGCTGAAGGGGCACTTCATTCTGGCTCAATGTGTCTGGCTCTCACAGAAGTGGTGAAATGCCAGCTATGGACACAACTGTCTCAAATAAAATTATTCAGGTTTTGAGTAGAAGTAATTTTTTCTTTATTTTGCTGGAAATGGGTTTGATTGTTGAGATCTTTCTATTCAGTAATATATTAAATTGTAGTACAGATGACAGGCATGCTAAAAACTGATAGCAATAATAAGCTGGGCTACCAAAAGATGGGTTAGCTCATCTCTTCCTTCATCCTTCCTCTTTGCTTCTTTCATTGGTTTTTCTAGCAATGGCTTTCTAAAACAAATAAATGAATAATAAACACATGGATGAATGAATTGATGGCTGTAAATTAGCTTAACGTTTGATCAGGATGGCCTGGCTCATTTCCATTTTAACTGTCCTCACAGAAGTTTCTTAAGACTTCATTTTCAGACTATCTTTTATTTATAAAGCTAACAGTAATAACTGCAGGTGCTTTCCCCATCAGCTGTCGTGGAAAGCATCCTGAAATAAATTGCCAGTTGCTTTATAGCTGTTTTTACAGGTAGAAATATAGGAATGTTTCTCTCTCTCAGAAAATTAAGGTATACAGTAAGAACCACCTTCTGCAAACAGATTGTCCTATATGTGTCCTGTATGATACCATGAATTTTAAAGCCTTATGGTAATTCTCCCAAGAACATACATGCTTTGCTTAATTTTCCATTCTTTTTCAATGGGAAATAAGGAATTCAGTTAGGGAATGCAATTAGCTGGGGACTGTACCTTCTGTAGGCTGTTTGCTTCACAGAGATTGCTCCTTCCAGCAGTTCTGCTGAATCACTGGGCTTTCATTCAGCTCTGCAATGTCTGCCTTCTGCTTTGATGGCATGATTCTAGACATGCTTACACTGTTCAATTGCATTGTAGGTTCTTTTACAAGGCTGCAGAAGTGTAGAATTGGACTGCTGGGATGGTGATGATGGCATGCCTATCATTTATCATGGGCATACTCTTACTACAAAGATCTCTTTTAAGGTATGCTAGTGATTGCACGTGGAAACAAAAAAACCTGAGAAGTTACTTTTTCTGTAAAGAAGGGAAAAAATAATTGCCTGCTAGAAAAATACAAATTCTAATGGGCTAAATTCTAATAGAATATAAACTGTAGATTATGTCAGACATGAAATTCTCAGGAGTAAATATGCTTTCAAATCAGTTTTTGTAGGGTATGTAGTGTAATTTTCTGTATGTTTGTTGTTACATAAGTTAAAAAAGTAAGTTTTGCCACTTGTCTTGTAACAAGATGCCAGCTTGCTTTGAAAGCACGCTGGGGCCTCCTCCTCCTTCCAGAGGAAAGCAGCTGTCCCTGTCCCCTGGCAGCTGCAGAGTGCTCTGGTGTCCTTTCAGTGGGCTCTCCCTCCCTTGCTCTCTGCAGGAGGTGGTTGAAGCCATCGATCGCAACGCGTTCATCACCTCGGACATGCCGGTCATCATCTCCATAGAGAACCACTGCTCGCTGCCCCAGCAGCGCAGGATGGCCGAGATCTTCAAGGTGGGCCATTGCTGAGGGGAGGGCTCCAAGCACTGCCCTGGGGTTTGCCATAGTGCATCACCTGCTCTTGGTATTTCAGAATGTATTTGGAGATAAGTTGGTGACGAAGTTTTTGTTTGAGAGTGACTTTTCTGATGATCCCATGCTGCCTTCCCCTGGCCAACTGAGAAGAAAAATCCTGCTTAAAAACAAGAAGCTGAAAGCCCATCAAACACCAGTGGATATATTGAAACAAAAGGTAAAGTCCTTCCTTAACAGCAAGCAGTGAGACCCAACTCTTGTTAGAAATAGTTCATTTGTATTTGAAGTTTTTGCTAGTCTCATATGTACAGCAGAATAATCTAATGCACATTTGTGCTTGGAAAACTCACAGTGGATCGCACTGCTTTCAAATAAGTAGACAGCACATATAGTAAATTATAGCTACAGCTTAACTAAATTTTAGTGTCTATTAATTTTATAAAACTTCATAATATTATGATTAACACCACATGCCCTGTGTGACAAACATAAATGAATCTTTTTCTCTGAGGCTATAACATTTACTGCTCGTGTTTATTGAGGAGTAGTGATGTGCATTGAGTATGTGTCTATATTTACAGTATGTAGTAATCTTTGGTAGAGTTCTGCTTTGTTTCTTTTTTCAAATTCAAGCCAGGCAAATACTCGATTTTTTATTGACTTTTTGTGGGGGACTTTCCTACTCAAATAGTGTTTATTCCCATGTGAGATTTTTTTTTAGTTCTAAAAATTAGGGCTGCATCTCAAGTAGCCTCAATCTAATAATGTCTATGGTTAGTCAGCAGTTCAATTGAATCCTTGAAAACTAATTGCCATTACTCAAATTGTAAACACAATTGCTTTAAACTTAAATTCTTGTTATCAGGTGGGTAAATCACACTGATCATAGCAGTATATGGATATTCTCCATCTTTTGAAAAAGTGTTTAACTGTTTCTGAAACAGTTAAACATCCCAGACTAGAGAAAGTCTTGAATGATGTGCAACTTGGACATTTTCCCATAATGAATTAGGCTTCATATCTTGTCAAGTGTTTTTCTTGCAATACAAGTTCTCTTTTCATCCAAACCCCTAAAATGATATTTTAGCTTGATCTAAACAATCTTACTTATTTTTCACTTCATATATTCAGTGCTTTTAAAATATAAACAAAACAAGACAAAACAAACAGTGGTAAAAACTCTGTTTCTTTTTAAAAGTACTTAGCAATAATGTCGTGTTTCTGTTGTTGTAGGCTCACCAGCTGGCACATCTGCAAGCACAAGCTAGCAATGGTGCTAGCAACCCCACACCTACCAATGAAGAGGAAGAAGATGAAGAGGATGAATATGACTATGACTATGAATCTCTCTCTGAGGGTAACTATAGTTTGTTTGTTGGTTGGTTGGTTGGTTGGTTGGTTGGTTGGTTGGTTGGTTGGTTGGTTGGTTGGTTGGTTGTTACAGTGCTTTTGTTAGAACTGTAGTAATACAATGTGAATATTCTAGTTCAGGAATGAGCTGGGTAAGCAGTGTCCTTGCACAAGTCTGCAAAGGCTGAAATTCTTCAGCTGGTAGAGAAGGTTTACTAAGTCATGAAGTGCTGGATTAAGGGAAGCACAGGATGTTACTTGTTAGGTCTAGCAGGTGCTCAGTAAAACTAGTGGAAGATAGGTCTAAAATAGGTAAAATATTTGTTTGTGCAGCTGGTAGTAAGATTCTGGAATGTGCTGCCATGGGAAATTGCAGACCCAAATGGCATCAGCATATGAAAAAAACAAAGATTGGACAAATTCATGGACAGATTTTTAAGCAAATGTTATAGGTAGCATTATGTTGTCCAACATCCCTATTAGCCAGCAGTTGTGGCTGCTGGGGTGGTGATGAGTGGCTGGTTGCTCTGTTGTCACTGCTAGAGAGAATACTGGGCTGGGTGGGCAACGGGTCTGGCACAGCTGGGATGTTCTCCTGAGGGGACAATGACACACTTCACTCTCTGCACCTTTAATTCTGGGGGGGCCTGTTAAAGTTCTCAGTGCCATGTCCAGAGAAGGTGTCAGGCTCCAGCATGTCCTCCAGCACAGGGTTTCTTTCCAGGTGCTCTCTTGTTTGCATTACTTGATGCTTCTATGTTAGGCGCTTAAAGAATAGTCACAAAATTACCAAATGCAGTTCAAGACTTGACAGTGCTTGTGAAATAGCAATATTATTTATGAGTTTGGTGTCAGTGCTGCCTTCAGTTGTGTTTTGCTTCAAAGTTGGCCTAGCTGGCTACTTGAACATACTCTTAGTGAGGAACAGGGTGGAGATGGTGGAGATGTAAATTGCTGTGAAAACTCAAATCTTTGCTAACAGACTTGCCAAGAAAATTTTGCAAACTGATTGCAGTAAGTGACTTTTGAGCACTGTTCTAGTTAAGAGAAGGTTCGAGAATCTGAAGCTAGCAAAAAACATTTACACTTTCCAGTATATGAAGGAACCTGCAGTATGGTTTACTATTTTATTACAATTATTATTCTTTGAAGGCTTTAATTATGTTAAAACTAATCTAAATAATGCTCTGTAAACTTTCTAAAAGAGATTCAGTTTTATTTTTCTTACCAATACATTTTTTTGCATAAGACTAATAGTTTTACAACTGGCACTTACTTTTCATTTCTCTGGCTCTAAATCTTAATTCCCTTTACTCTTATTCCCTCTCTGACTCGTTTCCCTGTAGCTGATGTCCTTAATGCTTCTCCTGCTCCTAACAGCCAGGAAGGTAAAAGCCACTTGGTTGAGCATTTTAACTGCATGAAATGAGCACTGCATCCTCAGCCTGTTCAATGTGACAGTGTGAATATATAGTTTCTACTTCATATTTTAAATGCCAGCTGATATTATTGTATGGCATTGTTAACTGGTCAGGAACTGTTGGAAGCCTGCATGTGTGACACTTGTTATGCATAAAAAGAATATGGTCAAAGCATCAGGAATATCAGGAATAAATTGAAACCATTCCTTTTGTGACAACTGCAATATTTTGGTCCAGAAAGACCACATCATTATTAGGCATACTATTCTCTGAAAAATATATAGCTTTGAAGAGGTATTTCTATAGATGTAAAAAAATACTTGTGCGTGGTGAAAGTAAGGAGAGGAAAGCCAAAACTTGCTGTACAAAATGTGTACATATTTGATGGGGTTAATTGTACTTGGACTTAGGCTTTTTTTGTCATTCAGGAATATAAATTGTTTTCAGATGACAAACTAAATTCATTAGATGGTTTGGTTTTAAAGATCTTCTGAGCACAAAAGGATGGCCTTTAAAGGAAGGGCAATATCTTAACCAAACCTAAGCATTAAATTTTTAAATAGAAGGTTACTACTAGGGGATGATGCTTTGACCAGTGAATGCATTATTTTAGCATCTGATTATTCATATAAGATTCACAGCACTGTCCACAAATATTTTTAATTCAAGTTAAATTTCCAGTTGACATTATTTGGCTTTATGTTTATAAAATCCCATTAATTTTTAGATAATATTCTTGAAGACCGACCTGAGAATAAATTATCAAGTGATAAACTGCAGTTTGAATATAATGAAGAGACTGCCAAACGACTAAAGAAGGCTGATTGTGCTACTTACAATAACAAAGGAAAGGTAGTTCTGCTTTCTCCCCCTTTCTTCTCAGCTGCACTTTGATATATAACCAGGTTCAAAGGGATTTGGACAGATTAGGTAACTGAGGCATCAGATAGCAAATGCACTTTAATGAAGAAAAACAATAGAAAGCATGAAAAGACACCAGAGAAAATAGCCTAAGTAGAACAAATACTCAACATACTGTTAAAGGAAAGTCCTCAGAGGTTATAGTATGTACAGGCTGCTTGGCTGAAAATTAATATTGATGGAACTGAAGATTTCATGTGAATCCTCAGCACCTTTGAGTTTCAAGATAAGTTTAAAATACTGCACTGTGATATCAGATGATCACAGCATCTCTTATTAAATCATCTGAAAAAGGAACCAGTGTATTGCTGTTTAGGATATTGTAGATTCTCAACATGGATGTGTTTTGTCTAAATGTTTGTCGAACTGGCTCTGAATAAGGCCTTTACACACCAGTGCAGAATCAGTAACAGGTATTGATCAGAAATGTGCACATGGGAGGGAGATACGTTAGGTGAGAACAGAAACCATACAGGAAGAAAGAGGTAAAATATTTCAAAGACATAAGTAAGATACACAAGAGCTCTTCCACATTCAGTAATACTGTTATGAAATGTTCTTGGTGCTGTCGCTCAGGTTTATGACATGGAGCTGGGTGAAGAATTCTATCTTCCACAAAATAAGAAGGAAAGCAGACAAATAGCCCCAGAGCTGTCAGATCTTGTCATTTACTGTCAAGCTGTAAAGTTCCCGGGTAAGTACACTGCCCTGTTTTATTGCTTTCTAATTCCTGGAGACGTGTTTATGTTTTGAATTAGTTGGAAGTAGTTGAGGAGGTTCGTTCTTCATGACTTGGTAGTCTTCATAAGAGCAGCTCCTGGCTGAGAAGTAGTGTTCATAAATTATGTGAATACATACTGCTTGTCATATTAAAATGTTTACAAAAGTGAAATTTGCCAGTCTTCACATCTTAGACAACTGCTTCACTGCCAAATGCCAGATGACAGAAAGCTTTATCTTAAGAGCTCTGAGTTTCCATGTAAGGTCCTACTGAATTAAGAAGGAAAATATTCTTAAGACCTTGAAGGTAGAGTGTGTCACGTTTCTTTAAGTGACCTCTGTTTAGTGTGTTTCACCTTTGTCTACAGCTGCATTTTCTGGTTTTTCCCAAGTGGAGAGGAGAGGAGCCATTTGCAGGGATAAAGCAGCTTTTGATGGGGTGGGTGGGGGCAGCTGCTTGCACACTTTCACTCAGTCTTCATGGAAGCAGTTATGGAAATCAGGGAATCTTCTTCTGTACAGTAGGAAGAATAACTTTTGCAGAGAAAAGGAGAGGCAGTAACTGAAGAGAAAACTGATAGGCACTTGTTCAGTACTGAAATATGAGGTTGGGTATATTTTGGCTCATACTATGTACAGAAATACTTTTAAATTGAGAATTTATTGTTTATTGATATGTTTAATGTTTTGTATGAAAAATCTGCTCTTTAGTGGAATGGCTCTCTGTGGAAAAGTTAGCAATTCTGCCAAATTATGATCTTACACAAACAGAATTATAATCAGATTAGAGAAGCTAACCAAACATAAAATAGTGTCAAATAGGCAAGATAAACATGCTGAAAAATGGACAGACATTCTTTTATAATCTTTTGTAACTTTAAAAATTGTAGGTGTCACTTGTAAAAATAATGACTTCTAAAAATTCAAATCTGATACTCTTTTTAATGAAATCTGCAATGAGACATCTTTCAAGTAAAATATTTTCTTTTAAAGAAAGATATTCAAGATTAAATGCGGATAATTTGGGTTGTTCCAAGCGTTTTGACACATTAAAAGATTCTGATCTTCTAACAAAACTTTGAATTTTTTTTTATTTTTAATGTAATTTTTAAAATTTTTAATGTAAGGAAAGAAATACCTGCTTTCCTTCTCAGGTTTCTTCCTCTTGCTTTAAAGGGGTCATGAATAGAACAATTAAGAAAATTATCTCCTTTCACAGATGAATACATAAAGCTGGAGAAATTACTTTTCCAACAGATTTTGTCTCCTTTGAGACAAACACTGCCTCCCCTGAGGTGGTGTGGGCTTCCATGGCCACCGTGCCACTGAAGGGGTTCCTCAGCTCGGCCGGAGGGCACAGGCGTGGGGCAGTGCCCCAGCCAGCATTGTCCAGAAGGGCTGGGAACAAGGCTGCCAGATCCATGACTGTGTAGCTCTAGTGCCTGTGTTCCTAACCAGCTCAGAAAATGCAAGGGTTTTGGAAATAGGGAGGGCAGAATTGATGTCAGTGTCTGATCAATGGTGTAAATACTTTATTTCTCCTGTCTTCATATATTTTTGTTCTGTGTTTACACTTGCCTACGTCCCTGAATGTTAATCACAGATCTGTGACTATAAAAAAAGAACAAGGACCATAATGTTCACTTACCCTAACCTAGTGGGTAACACAGGCTTCCCTAAGTGTTCCCTGGTCAAAACAGAATTTATCATGTGGAGAAAATAACATTGCTTGTTTATAAAACCTCTAGTAACAAGGAGCCCACCATGGCTCTTGTTGTTTCTGTGCTCTTTGACCTTACAATCCTTGCTTAATTTGAATTTCAGTGTGTTGGATATAATTACATCATTATCTGAGAGGCTGAAGGTCTCTTCTCTGGGCTCACCCAAGCTGAGGGCAGTGGAGCACCCCTGAACACTGCTGCATGTGCTGCTGGGACATGGCCCATCACCTTGGTGCTGAGATCCTTACACAAGGAGTACAGAAACTGAGTACATAAAAGCAGGATTTGCACAATCAGTTGGAGGGAACAGGGAATTACTTGAGCTCACCAGCATGAAATTCAGTTGCCATCTCCATCATATCAGATTATCTGCCCCAATGGTATCACTTTTCAAGAAATTAAAGTGAACATAAGGGGCACCCTACATCTAAAAATGCTGTAAATTCCCTGTTAAGGTCTACAAATATGCAGACTCTGTTGGTCTGAAACACTTGGTAAGAAGGTGGCAATTAGAGCTTAACCTGTTATGTTAGTATGGTGAGAAGGAGCAGGGCAGGGAAGCTTGCAATCCTCTGGATTAAGTCTAGAAGCAGTAAAGCAGTGTGCTTATTTCTAACACATGAGATGGGCACTAAATTCTGTGACTCAAAGAACAGGGCACAGGAGTTGTAGGGAAACATAAAACATTTCCTCTGTCACTGTGGTAGTACCATAGGATTTATGTACAGTATGGTGGGATCCAAACTGGTCCTTCTTTGACCAGAGTGTTGGACCAGATGATTTCCACATCCTTGTCAACCTCTGTTGATGATTCTGTGAATTGGTTAAGCTGTATTTTGAAGTAAAGTTTAAATTGGAGTGAAAAATGGAGCTTGTCTGTGGGAAGAGATGTGTACCATGCAAAGGCTGGGAAAGACTGACAGGAATCTCCCAGCTGAGTGTACCCTGTGGCCATCCTGCTGGGTTCAGCCAGCCCTAGGGCTCTGCACTGCACTCTCTGCTGATTTATGAGCTCAGTTTGTTTCCTCAGTGACTGTCTCCACAACAGGATTTGAAACCTGGATCTTACTTGCCAAATCCATTTGATCCATTAAAAACTGGGTTTAAATGGTGCTGGAAGCACACAGTGCCTAAGTCCTCATTCTCCTAGTCAGTTCATATTCCTTGATCCCAGTTTCTACCACCTTCTGTGCTTTATGTGTATGCTTTGGCCCGAAGACACAATACATCTCCAACATGGAAAACATTTATGTATATTCTGAATTTTACTAACCCAAGCAGTTCCATTGAAACTGTGTGCATAATTTTAATAAGTACATGTACACATGCCAGAGAGATTGAATGCTGAAAATTTGCAGCTCTGGGCAGACTTCAGTCGAAAAGAGGCCAATGTATCCTCTTTGTGATTTACATTTGTATTTGAAATATTAGTTTTAAATTCAGAACTGTCTTTAGGCCAGTGTGAATTGATGTGAATTAATGTGGAACATTTTAGGAGTCACAGTCAGGCATATAACAGTATATTTGCTTTGTTACATTCTGTATCACAAATACATCCTGGGTGTCTGAGAGCATCCCACATCTCACTGCTGTGGGTGTCAGAGTAATTATTGTGCACTTTGATTTTCATCTTCTGTGTGCTCTCTCCAAGCCAACAGAAAGAAACTGACCTTAAGTGGGATTAAGTCTGTTTACTTCACCAGGATTCAGGTCATGATTTTAATGATTATGTTTCTAGAATGCACAAGTTTGAGTAATAGCTATACTAGAGCTTTCCAGCTCCACTCCCAGTACATATTGGCCATTAAATATGTAATGAATTTTGCACACCTAGCTGTATTTCCCAACACTGAAATAAAGAGAAGAAGATGACTCTGAAAAACATATTGAATTTAGTTAAACTGTTTAACCAACAGCATTTGGATCTATTCTATTCTATTCTATTCTATTCTATTCTATTCTATTCTATTCTATTCTATTCTATTCTATTCTATTCTATTCTATTCTATTCATAATCTTGCATTTATTTACTTTTATAGATATCATAACCTACATGAATTCCATGATATTCACTACATTTATAATATAGTATATATAGTAGTATAGATTTATTGCTTCTGTAGAAAAGATTTTTATTTTTTCTTAATTATTCCTAGGATGAATACTTTGGGACTGTTACTGCAGATTTTTTTAGTATCCACTTGGACCACTTAGTAATTTGAGAGAAAGCCTTTACCTTCCTCAAGCCAAAAAGTAAAATGGAGAAAAGTTATATCACAGAGAGAGAATTTTATATTGTATTGTTTCATATGAGTTTCTATATACATTATATAAATGCATACATAAATGCATTAAATATAAAACCATAATATATACATATACACCAGTGTGTGTATTTGTGAAGATGTTTAAATTGTGAAGAAAAATACACTGCTTGTTCTGTGTGCTATATAACAGGAGTATTCGTGCCTTCAAAAATAATGTAAAATATGGTGGAAAATGTCATGCCCTCTTGGTCATGTGTTTTGGCTCATTTATTTTACATTTATGGGAACAGGCTTGTCAACTCTAAACCCATCTGGCTCTAGCAGAGGAAAAGACAGAAAAAGCAGGAAGTCCATTTTTGGCAACAATCCTGGCAGGCTGAGCCCTGGGGAGTCAGCTGCTCTTGCCAAAGCATCTGGAAAAGGTAAAGTTAGCATCTCCTTTCACCAGTCACGTGGAATGACACTGTAATCCAGCACATGTACCAGCCCAAGTTGTTAGAGATCAAATGCTTTGCAATGTGTAAAACATTAAACTTTGGAATGGTTTTTTGTTAGCACAGCAGCTATTACAGTACCACTATTACAACTGAAGTGGTGAGTGTGGAATATTAGGATTACTTGATCAGAAATATGATGACCCTAATTCATAAACAATTCAGAACTAATGCACATCTAAAGTATCTTAAAGTTTATATTTTTAAAGATATAAGTGAATATTTTCAAAGTACAAATGAAAGCCAGGACTGCTGGGCTGGTCCAGAAAAGAATTTTTATTGTCTGAAATAGAACTTAGCAGACTAAAATTCAGCCTAGCCCAAACGTGTAATTGTGCAAATTAGACTCTGCAGATGATTGAGTTTGTGAATCTGGAAATTGTGTGTCTGCCTCTGAACAGATGTAAAGAAATACAGAGAAAGTACTGGAAAGGTTCTGGAGCAGGAATAAGGCCCAGATCCCTGCCTTTCAAGAGATTGCCATAAACAGATATTTTGAATTTATCTTCTGGGTCAGGGAGGGTAGTATTTCTTGCAGCCCAAGGGCATGACTGCAGCAGACAGAAGAGATTTCCTTCTAGAAGCCAGTGTCCTAAAAGTGAGAAAGTGTGGTGCCTAATTCTAAAGTATAGAAGTATTTTGCTGTTTTTTTCACCGAGTTTTTGCAGTCTCTATAGACTGTCTGTTTGGAAAATTAGCAGATGGCTTTCAGTCTTACCTCTCTTCCTCATGTAAAATGTATAAATGAGAAGAAGGAAATTTTATTCCTTAATTTTTTTCAGGCAAATGCCAAATAGGTATTTATTTATGAAAGTGGTTGTTAGCACATCTAATCATGGTATTATTTCAATACTTGGACGTTGTGTTTCCTCTCATGGGTTGTTCTTACTGTGTGAGAAGGACTTGCCCTGCCTAGTGTCATTTTCCAGGATCACCTTTCTCTACCATAAGCACACACGCATTCTCCACTTGAAAACATGGGAGTCGTGGGGTCTCTGACCCTGCAGCTGTACCTTGAGGGCACTGTTTGTTTTCCAGGTCCTTTCGATGCCATGCGGCAGGCCTGGGAAGAGCCTTGCTCTCCTTACAGCTCCCCCGCTTCCCTCAGTGCCATCATAAGGACGCCCAAGTGCTACCACATCTCGTCCCTGAACGAGAACGCTGCCAAGCGCCTCTGCCGGCGCTATTCCCAGAAGCTGATCCAGCACACCACCTGCCAGCTGCTGCGCACCTACCCCGCGGCCACGCGCATCGACTCCTCCAATCCCCACCCCCTGATCTTCTGGCTCCACGGCGTTCAGCTCGTGGCTCTGAACTACCAAACAGACGGTAAGGCCACACAGACCCGGGCTGTAATACCTTTGAAATGTCAGAGAAGGTCTTAAGTCATGAATTTGTGTTTTCCCTGTTTACTTTTCCCTGCTCTCCCGAGGGGCTCTTCCTGTATCTGCACCCCAGCACAAGGAGCTATTCCCAGCACCACAACCATCTGCTCCTTGAGAGTCCAGGAGCTTTATGCCAATGCACCAGGCCCCCTGATAACCCAGAAGTGCCTGGACGGCAACACTTCTATTTTTTAATTTATTTTATTGTTGAAGGTTGTTTTTTTCTCCCAGTTCAAGTAACTTTTATCCCATTCTGATAATTTCAAGCATAAAAAAGGTACTGAACTATTTTTCACTTGGAAGTGCTGCATTGGATGCTGGTTTAATGTTGATCAAAACATTTTTGGAATGTTTGCTGTCCTATCTTGTGTGCCTTCACGTTTTCGATGGGGGATCCATTAGGTCATCTTCAGTGCTCTTTCTGCAGTTCAGGACACACTCCTAGAAACTTCTCAGAGAGCTGGTGTAGGCAAGCCCCACAGTTCAATAAAGACAATGGAAAGGAATGAACTGTCCTTAGAGTTTTATGGATATACTGGATAGATTGGATACATAAATCACAGCTAGTTCTGAAAACCAGGAATAGTACACAACTAAAATAATTTTTCAAAAGATACTTCAAACATGACTTTGTCTTCATTGTTACAGTTTTTCCATTGTACCATTGCTCTCTGTCAGTTTTGGCTGCTTTAATTTCACAGATCTTCCTCTGCAACTCAATGCAGCAATGTTTGAGGCTAACGGTGGCTGTGGATATGTCTTGAAACCTCCGGTTCTGTGGGATAAAAACTGTTCAATGTACCAGAAGTTTTGTCCATTGGAAAGAGACCTTGATAATAAGGAGCCAGCTATATATTCTTTAACAGTAAGTACATGGAAGGGGAATTTCATACAGGCAAACAGATAGAAGCAGACAATGTGCAACTTAGTCTTTAACCAGCATTACAGTCATGCTTTGAAATGAAAAAATTGAATCTTTAAATGTTGCTTCCAAAGGTCAGCCTAACTAACAGAAATTGGAGGGGAAACAAACAAAGATTTGTCTTTATTTTATTGTATTGGCTGATTTGTATCCATAGTTACTTCCCATTTCCTTCACAGTGTTTGTTGAAACTCAGTCCTGAAAGCATTTTCCCTGGGACTGCACAACTGTGTAAAATTACATTACATGTTCCTTGATGTTTTACACATTTGTGAACACTTTAAAAGCTGCGCAAAAGCCATTATGAAAAGCTGTATTGAATAATGAAAAAATATTTTTTGTAAGTTATATAACAAGATACATAATTCATCAATTTGTGGCCAAAAAAATGTACTCTTAGAAGCTAGTCCTTTCCAAGAAATGTGTCAGAAAAGTGGGATTCATACAAATCAGAATTCTCCCAGCTGTGGTAATTGCACGTGTAATTCTTGTGTTGTGTATGCCAAAGCAAGCCAGAGCTCTGTGCCGTCACCCCAGAGTAATGGAGAAGAAAATGTGATCCTTTTTGACTACATTACTGGTACATTCTTTCTGGATTAATGTTCAGATGCCTTGAACAGTTGCATAGTGTATTTTTTCAGAGGAAAGATACCATAGCAGTGGTGTTGAGGGTGGGAGGGTTGAGGGAGCTCTGCTTTTCAAGTGACTGCCCTGGCAATGACAAAAGTGAGTGTTGTAATTCATTCAGCACATTAACAAACTGTGCTTAGGGGGGTGCTGAGCAGCATTTAGCTCAGGATCGTGACGGCACAGGGATTTCTGCACTGCCTGCTCTCTGTCCTCCTCGGCTGCAGATCGTGTCTGGCCAGAACGTTTGCCCCAGCAATAGCACGGGCAGCCCCTGCATCGAGGTGGACGTGCTGGGGATGCCCCTGGACAGCTGCCACTTCCGCACCAAGCCCATCCACCGCAACACCCTGAACCCCATGTGGAACGAGCAGTTCCTCTTCCGCGTTCACTTCGAGGATTTGGTCTTTCTGCGGTTCGCGGTGGTTGAAAACAACAGCTCAGCTGTGACAGCGCAGAGAATCATTCCCCTGAAGGCGCTGAAGAGAGGTACGGGGCAGTTCGTGGTGGCACCCCAAGCCAAAACAGTCCAGCAGATTCCTGGGCTGAATCCTTCCAGAGGGGAATTTTTAATCCGTTGCATTTTCTAGAGGAGACAGGGAGCAAATACCAGACAACAAACCATGGCCTGGCAGTACAATGCTGATCTAGGACTCCCTGGGGGCCAGCAGCCGCCCCAGTGACTGTAAAACGTCCAGTCCTGTGCTGTTGTGGAGGCAGGGCATGTGGTACACACCTGCTCCAATCCTGAGGGTGCTCCTGAGGCTGTGTTCACCCGGGGACTGACTGGCTGCTCCCTTAGGAAGCTTGGAGTGGTTTCACTCCTGCCCTGTTCTCTGCCCAAGAAACTGCTGTAACAGCTGAAAACTGTGCAGAGGGGAATTGCACTTCCTGCAGCCATGGCTGGAGGGGAGTTGAAAAAAGGATGAAAAAAGTGAGAGGTCAGGAAACATCACTAATTGTGTGACAACTGGGGGAGGGAGTTCCCATGTTGCCAGCAGCTCTTCTACATTTGCTTTGTGCCACAGTAACATCACACAACTGTCTGGGTTGGTGTATGAGATTTGGCCATACACTTGTGTTTTCCAATGAGAATTTGACCCTGCTTCATTTATGTTCTGATATTTAGATATTTTATCTATGACTGTATTGAACATTACGGTAAAACAAAGGCAGGTTGCTCTGTGAGCCACTCAGCAGTGGGATTTGTGTTACAAATGCAGTGTTATTAGAGTGCTTCAAATCCTACCTGTGTGGTAAGTGTAGCTATAAATACAGCAACTTCGAGTTTTCCATTTATGAGACTTGTGTCCTAGGATGTGGCAAAGTATTTACAGAAGGATTTTTCCTCTTTAGGCTACAGACATGTCCAGCTCCATAACCTACACAATGAAACATTAGAAATTTCCAGTTTGTTCATAAACAGTCGGAGAATGGAAGAAAGTCCCTCTGGAAACACTCTGCCTGCATCTATGGTAATTTAATTTTGTTTGTGTGTGTGAATTACCTGTATTCTTGGTTTAATAACTACTATGATGTGAAGATTTATGGGGCCAGAGTGTTCAAAGATGTCAGCCCTCAAACCTGCACATTCTTCAGACATACCTTGATGCCTACTTTTTGTTTTGTTTTGGTGGAAATAAGGATAAAACCTGGATAAAACTGTGGGAAGGTAAATATTTTCAAAGTCTGGCTCCTCTGCTGTATTTAGGTATAAAACAGGAAATGTGCTTCTCAACTGGGGGAATGTGGATGAGCAGTCAGGTTCAGTGCAGCCTCATGCATTCCTTTGTGCATGAATTGTAAGCAAAGCATTTGAGATCAGAAAAAAAAGGAAGATGCAAATTACCAACAACTTTGAAATAATGAGAGTAAAATTGATTTCTGTTACAAGAAAAGATGAGCTCTGTATTTCCATAAATACATACAGATTTATATATGTGTGTGCACATCCATATGTCTTTATGTGCAAATACATATACATATGTAGATATTTGTATATCTAAAAAGTTACGTGCATAGATGTGATTTTTGTTTAAAAGCCCTTACTGTTTGGTTACCTGGGTTACTTGTGTTTACTTTTGACGTGTATTTTATCATTTTGTTGACTCCTAAAGTGTCAGATAAAACCTTCTGAGCTCCCGTGCGTGCAGCAGATGAGTTGCAGGTATTACCTCCTGTGAATAAATGCCAAACTTGTATCTTGGTGAATTACTAGGGTAGAAAGGAAGAACAAATAGTTTGGAGGTTAAAACAAAGCTGTAGCTTTTCATCCAGTAATCTGTATGCTGATCCAAATGTCTGAGCTTGGCTTGCATGGGGAATGAATGATGGAGGTTGGTCCTTTGTCCAGTGGTAGTTTATGTATTCCCACTGGAAAACTTCCTTTTTCTTCTTTCTCTTCAGCTTCAAGATATGATGGAGGCTTTTGGAGGGTTTGTTGAGGGTTTTTTAGATGCCTGTATTCGTAGTGTAAGAAAGAGCCATGAATGAACCGAACAGCTTTGCTTTGTCAAGGCCCTTACAACTTGTGTGTACAGTTTCTTTTAAGCAACCTAGAAATAACAGGCCTGTGTAAAAACATCCAGTAACCTGTTGGATGTTGTCTGAACAGCTGTTTAGCCTGGGAGAAAGGAAAGCTGCCATGACTTACAAAGTGACAGTTCATGGAATTCCAGGCCCGGAGCCTTTCACCGTGTTCAGTGTGAGTGCGGGGACCACGGCTGCACAGCTGCTCCATCAGGTGAGCTTCCTGCTGAATTCCTCATGGCCAGAATCCACACTGGCATCCTTCTGCACCTGTCTGCCTGCACTTCTCACACACAGGGTCCTTGCAGTTCATTCACCACAGCCAGGGTGCTGTTAGAAATGCATTGCTGTGGAATTAATTGCACAGCAAACTCAGAATATAATCAATGGAATTTTCCCAATCTTGGCTTTAGAGAATGGGTTTATAATCTTAGAACATAATCCCTATTACTATTTTAATATTTGGGCATATGGAGAGAAACAATCTCTCTAGTCAACAAGGGCAGTGGGTTCTCCTTACAACAAAGGCAAACATTTCTGCACAATTCTTTGAATTGAAGCACCGTAGGAACAGAGAGTAAAAGTTAGAGGGCTAAGGTCATGAGTAGAAAAACTAGTTAACTCAGCAGGGATTGTTATTCTAGCAGTGGGAAAAGACTGTACTGTCCTGGGATTATGAATAAATTTTCTGGCCAGCCAAAAAGGACCAAAATAAGCTTAAATTGTCTGCCTTGTCTGGAACAGTTGAACTGCTTGGCTGGGCTGAAGAGAACAGGACATTACCCTGGAGTAAAATATCTGAATAATAAATAGCACATCAGAAATCCTGCCTGCACTGTCAGAATAGTTACTGATTCTTAAAGCTTCCTTATTCATTCTCATTTATATCTACTAATTATGCAGTGTTTATATTTAGCATTCTAATTGTTGGGTGTTGTCTGTTTTAGCTCTTGGCTACCATAAAAGGCACCGAGTCATGCGCTGCAGACTATTTTCTGATGGAAGAGAAAAGTTTCATATCTAAAGAAAAGAGTGAATGCAGAAAACCACCATTCCAGAGAGTGATTGGTCCTGAAGAAGGGCTAGTGCAGCTTTTAAACAGTTGGTTCCCAGAAGAGGGATACGTTGGAAGAATTATCTTTAAAACTCGAGAGGAAGTAAGTCTGTTTTAAATAAATTACTATTTACAAAGGCAGCTAAAAATAGCTCTTAGGACCATGAAACAAAAGGGTGCAATATTTGTTTCACTACTTGGTAAGGAATGTCAGTGCTATGTGCATTATTTAAAAACAAACTTAACTCTTGAGTGAGAAGCACAACTGGACTTTGTACACGTGTGTGACACCAACTGCACCTCCCTCAGCTCCAGTATCAGCTGTGTGGTGTTTATTCATTATGGCTCAGTCACCAGTTCAGTGACTGTTTGGAGTGACAGTTCTAATTTAATGCAAATCTAGATTATGTCAGGATAGGAAATTAATATAAAGATAATAGGATCACAGATAACAGAACTCCAGAAAACCACCATCCATTTAGATGGCTGTCTAGAAAAATCAGAAAGAATTTTAATATTAAAGAATAAGTCTAAAAGCATCAAAGGATGATTAAATTATCAGTTATAGGCTAAAATAATGAAATGGTTGATTTCTTTTAATTTAAAGGAGGAAGATGACTTCAGTTTGAATTATGAGCAAAGCATCTACAGTTTAAAATATACTATTGCCCAGGCTTGTGAGACAGAGACAGAAATAGCAGGAGAAAGACACTTAACAATCTCATTTTCAGAGGCACTTTCTTTGGTCAGTTTGGCAAATAAAAATGCTTGCTTAGTACACAGATTTTACATATATGACAGAGGTCCTCTGGTATACTTTAAAGTGAAAAAAAATATATTTTTTCTTTTTTTGACAGAACTTTTGATAAAGCTTCAATTTGACAAATTGCTTTTATATTACACAAGTCCAGATTTTGGTTTCCTTTATCTCTAATGAGGCAAGGTAGAAATTTGTTTGTGGAAATAGTAGCCTACTGAACTCCACTGACTGCAGCACTGCCTCTGTCAGTGAATGTCCTGCCAAGCTCCATTCCTTCAGAAAATGGGTCAAAATCTACCTTAGCACATGTGAAAATTATGCTGTTGTTCTGTCCTGTGAAGTAAGTACCTCAAAGCATTATCCATAATTTTGAGCCTTTCTGCAGCACCTCAGAGCTTGGAGCTAGAAATGAAGCTGCAAATCTGACTGGAAAAACAAGGAGCAGGCCCAGTGACAGGGTGCAATACACAGCCCATATTTACAGCTCATTAATCCAAGCTGTGTTCCAAGGCGTTGGACAGAAACACACCCTGAGAGAAGGTTCAAGAGGAATTCTGTCTGAAATCTGCAGTAGTCATTGAAAAGGGAGAGAGAAACACGCAGCCTTCCTCTGGCTCCGCTCAGATTCTGGCTCTCTAAATTCTTTTGGCTTTAGTGCAGGGACAGGAAAGAAAAGAACCCCCTTCCACCATCTCCCATTGAACTGGCACCATTACATGGCAAAACATCATTTTGTATACATAAGGAAAAGATTTAAGGGACCATTTTTGTGAAATACAATGCTACGCGAACATCTCCATTCCTCACTTACTGTGAATGGTATTTTAGAAAACATGGATATATACAAGCATTATTATTATTTATTATTTGTAATAGTGGCTTGCCAGAACTCTCCTATAATGCATTTAACGAAATGGAGCTGAGGCAACCGCAGAGTCTCCAATTTCCATGTAATAAAACCCTTGTGTGACCACCAGCTATTAGTTACCTCTCTGAAGTGAATGAATTTGTCTGTCATTTTCTCTGTAGAATTTAAATGAGAGAAATGTCTTTCAAGAAGCAAAGGAAGAAGCAGCCATCAGCTCTGAGGATGACAGCTTCTTTGTTCAGGTACATGATGTCTCCCCAGAGCAACCACGCACCGTGATCAAAGCTCCGCGCCTCAGCACGGCTCAGGATGTCATACAGCAGGTAAGGGCACGTGCCCACCTCAGCAAAGGGAAGTTGGTTTCAAACAAGCTAAAGTGGGGTTTGTTCTCAGCACTAGCTGAAGAATCAGTTTAGTAATCTGAATCTGAAGGAATGCCTTGGTTTTTGTTTTGTTTTTCTGCTTTTAAACAGACTCTCTGCAAAGCCAAGTACTCCTACAGCATTTTGAGCAATCCAAACCCAAGTGATTATGTGCTCTTGGAAGAGGTGACAAAAGAGCCAGCAAACAAAAAGTCTTCAACATCTAAACCATCTCAGAGGATTCTCTCCGATCAAGAGTGTGTGTTTCAGGCCCAAAGCAAGTGGAAGGGAGCAGGAAAATTTATCCTTAAGCTCAAAGAACAGGTTCAGGTAAAAGATGCAATACTTTGCAGCAGGTGTTATAGATGGTGTGTGATCAGCTTAATGCACAACTGGCATGAGGGCAGGTGGAGAGGACAATCTACAGCAAAAAGCAATTTCCTCTTCTCTCTGAACCTCCCTTACTTTTTCCTTTGCAAAACTGCATCAGTTACATCCAGCAACACGATTCCCTCACAGCCTGCAAATCCAGAACAACCTTTATCTGCTACCAGCTTTCTGTTTCCCAAAACCATCTGGTTGTGCATGCCATGTTCCCCGTCAAAATAAAGGACCATTCAAATGGGCTGAGCTTAAAAGCTACTGGAATAAAGTCCCCTTTATTCCTGCCCAGTGAAAAAGTTTTTCTGTTGCTTTATCTCAGGCTTTAAAAAATGGCAGGAATGAAGTACATGCCTGCTGGGAGAAGGAGCTGTATTCTCCTTTCCAGCAAACACCACCAATCCACGGCTGCTGTTGTTTAAAGTAACAGTATTATAAGCACAGATTACCAAATTTGCTAAACATATCTCTAACAATGCATAACTTTTAATTAATTTATTCAGAACAATCAGATGGAAGTGCCTGGATGAAAGCCCAGCGGTACCAAATTCCCAAAGGCAGGCCTGCTTAGCAGTGTTTTAGGTGTTTTCACATCCATTCCTTATTTCCCAGCGAACAAGCAGCTGCTAAACCACCTCTCTGATCTTTTTGAACTCTGACAGGCAGCACGAGATGACAAGAGAAAAGGCATCTCCTTCACCAGTGAGCTGAAGAAGCTGACCAAGTCGAGCAAGCAGTACCGGGGCTTTGTGTCGCCCCCTCCGCAGGGCCAGGGCCCGGGCCAGGGCCGGGAGGAGCGAGCCGCGTGTGCCTTGGCCCTCAGTGACGCCCTGGAGTAGTGCCGGCGGCTGCCACACGGCTGCTGCCCCGCGGCTGCTCAGGTACGGACTCGGGCCGGCACTCCGGGCTCCCGGGGCAGCGGCACCGAGGAGTCAGTGAGCAGCAAGGACTGACTGATCCTAAAGGCCTCACACGCTGTGTGCACAGGCACGGTGACATCAGGAAGGTCTCTCAGTGAATCAGAATGGTGGAGTTTCACCCACTTTCTCTGTCCATTGAATCCAAAATGTTGCATCCCAGTTGATTTTGCAGTACTCGTTTTTATCAACAATTGTGCTTAAATAATGATGTTCTGTTACTCTTCTGCTCTGGGCCACAGCAAATGGAAGTGAGCAGTAGAGCTTTTATTGTTTTTTGTTACATCCAGATAATAAAATCATCAGGACTGGTGATCTCTTTTTTAGCTAGAACAAGTTTATAGTGTTAATTTCTGTCTGTAGAAATTTTGCCAGAAATGTTTAAACATTTACACTATCCTTTCTGTATCTCTTCAATTTCTTCCATCTTGCTTGACTTCAAACAACTGAAACACACAACAAAGCCTGTCCCGTTTATACAGAGATAGTAAGTGCCACTTGCCCAGCCCTGTACACTAACCAGACATTGCACAGTGCTACTGCAGCACTGTGACAGCAGCTGGGAACTGGCAGCTCGGAGCAAATGAAGAAGAAATCTTTTTCGGTGTTGATAATCCCACCTCACAGATGGCCAATTTAAGATTACATTCTTTTTTTTCTGTATACATCTAATTATTAAAGCATTATTTGACACGCACTGTAATGCTGCTGCTGAGTCACTAAATTAACAGAATTCAAGCACTGTTTTCATTTGCAAGGTATTTCAAATAGGAAGGGATGAATTTGATAGCTTATTTCTAGGCTGCTGTAAACCCCCTAATGCATTAAAACAGCCTGAATTCAAGGAAAGCAAAGTAAATTATGGGAAAATCAGAGTAACTTCTCCTCTTCTGCATTTTGTTGGGTTGTTGTTTTGCTGGGGTTTTGTTTTGTTGGTTTTCTTGGTTTTTTTTCTTTTTTTTCCTTTTTTTATTGAAACCTGGAATTTACATGACTGAATCCTTCTGCAGTGCCCTTGAAGGATCCTGCTGCGGACTGAACTGGTCAGCAATTGTGTGCCCTGTGCTACAGATGCTTAATCCAGGCAATGAGCATGCAGAATCTGGGAATCCTAATGGGATACTGTAGATGGGAAGGATGCCTGTCAGCTCTCGGATGATTCCTCTCTTCCTGTATCTTCACATCTGCAGATTCTCCTTGGGCGGATGGAGAAGTTTTCTTGGACTGTATGTTGTAAACAAACACGTGTTATCACCCTCCCCTTTTTAAACAAAAGATAATTTTAGCTTGTTGCCTCTAAGGAATCTGAAGGCAGAGAACCAGAGTGTTCTTTTATGTGTATTATATTAAAATAACGCACTTTTACCTGACGATTGCTGTTAAACACTGTGTTAAGTGATTGTAAAGAGATTTAAATATACTGTAACTTCCTTTGCATGTCTGTTTAACTTTGGTGAATATACACAAAACACTCAAAATTATTTATGGTTTATCTACATTAACAAAATAATGTACAATAGCTGAATACACCTTACTAGCAGTGAGACCTTGGCAAGGAACATTTTCTTCTTATAAATTTTAGTTTTCCAGGCTTGTGTTTAAAGAAAGAATATTTATTATGTTTCAAAGTACATGCCATTGTATAGTATATTTATCTATACTACTTTTTAGAAAATGCAGACTTTTTTATGCTCCTCTGGATTCAGAGGAATAAAAATTAGAACTTTTCTGGTTGTTTCTTTTCAGCACAAGGTGTTTAATACGCAGTACTGACCAAATTCAAAACAATGCATTGATAAGTGCAATTAATATTTCAAATTTTTTAATTCAAACCACATTTTTCCATGTAGTCAGGAACTGTCTTTTTACTTGTCTGTTAAACCCAGAGAGTATAAAGAATTTTACACTATAGCTCTTGACAATTCTGTTTACATAGAAACACTGTTGTGAAGTTTTACGTGTGCTGAATTCATCTTTTGTTATCTAAGTTAGTTGTGGTAGTCAATTTTTTTTTTTCCCAATGGGAGTTACTGATGTGTTTAGTTATTTAAAATAATCCATTACAGGGGCACAAATGAAACAACTGCTGCCATCAGCCATCCCTTTGATCTCCCACAAGAAATGTGTCTGTGGGGAACAAACCGCTCTGCACGTTTGTGTTTCACTAGAGCAAACCCTAAACAGAGGAAAGAAGTTACAAGCAGCAGTGTCCTGACAGCTAATGGCCCCCACTATGAATAAGAAAGTGAAATAAAAGAAAACAAAGTCATTAACTGGCATATAAACAGGCAGACAGAACCTGCATTCTTTCACCAGAAACTATGAAGTCTTTCACTACACACTACAGAAAATGTCTATAGAGTAGCCATTTACCAAAGCAAAAAAGTGCCCTCTTGAGGTCACTTCCAGCTTTTAGGAAAAATAACCACAGACATACAAAGAAGTCAAATTTCTCAGTGGCATATCCTCACAGAGGCCATGCACCTCCCACTGCTCATCTTTCACAAAAGTAAAGTTTTGAACTTACGTACCAAAGCAAATCAGCACCATGCCCCAACTCAAGCCCCCAGCCAGCTCAGCCTCATCACCAATTCCAGCAGCAGCAGCCCTCGTGAGGGACGTGCTCCCTCCCTCCCCACCCTGCCCAAGGGAAAGACTGATCCCCAGCAAATTGTTCACAAGTGACAACTTACACATAGTTTTATATGCATACTTTGCTTTGGAACTTTGGAATTACTGGGAAATACATCAACCTGCTGCACAATTCAACTAATGCAAACATTTTTTAAAATGTTAGCTTCATTCTCTCTGTTATTTTAACATGGTAGCAGTTTGATGTCACTGAGAATTTTTTCCTTTTGATGTTTTTAATGGCATTTTAAAAACAACGCCTAATGTCCTATAGTTTCCCTTTACCTGTTTAGCTTTCTCTTTTTGGTTTTTTTTGTTTGGGTTTTTTTTTTATCTTTAGCAGCTTTGAAAATTCTTAACATCACCTGTAGTATCACAGTAGGCTGGCAGGCACCCTTGCTAATTAATTGGATACAACATAGAAAGTTCTTATACCCATGTTGTCATCCACTAGTGCGTTTCTGTCACATAGATATAAAAACAAAAAAACCATTCATGGGGAAGCAAAGGGGACATCAGTAGTCATGTCATATTGTGCACCACAGGCCTAACACTAGCCTGAAGTCTTGTGGCCATTTAAAATAAGCAGTTTTGTACTATTTCTGCTAACACAAATTTTCTAGCTGTGGTAATAGTTTATTAATATAAGTATCTTCATCATCAATCAGAGTCAAAAACCTCTTTTTGCTGCTGTTCATCATAGTGAAAAAGAACAGCAAAATATTTGGCTTTTTATTTAAAAACCCTAACTTAGTAGGCCTACAGACATCTGGAACTATGTAAGACTAATGAACCTTTTCAAGTATTTTCATTAATGTACATGCATCACTTAATTTAAAGTGTAGGAATTGGTAAATATCCAGGTAAACTTTTCTTGGTGAAACATGATACACTTTGGGGTGAATTTGGGAAAGAATTGCAGTGCCCTTCCTCTTGCTGGTTCCAAGTAGTGGAAACACAATACCACTTGAAGCAATGAACAGCAAGGGGGAGTTGTAAACTTTTGTGAAAGCCCAGTTAAAGAGTTTTCATGTGCTAAGTTATTATGCTAATAGGAATGTTTATTCTGTTTAGCCACAGATTTTATTTTTGCAGGAATCTGTCCACGCATTCCTATGACAAAACTGACAAAATAACTTTGTCCTTTTCCATGCTTTTGGCTGGGTATGGCCATCAATTAGGAAAATACATTCATTTTTACATTACAAACTATTTACAGGAAGCAGTTTCCAGGATAAAGTTTGAAAGAAAGGAATGTAAATAATCAACATCTTCCAGAAACATGCAGTCTCTGAGCAGTAGCAGGCCTTGCACTGCACACTTTACAGGTGGAAATCTCTTGCTTCTTCTCTCTGTCGCCTATTGGCAAAAACAAAAGTATTTTATTCTGCACTTTTTAAAACTGCTCCTTTTCTGCCAATTTCTTACCCTGTCCCCTGCAGCACGTGCTGTTTCAGTGTGTGAGTGCAAGGGCCAAAGCTGGGCAGTCCCAGCTCCCGTGTGCGTGCAGAGCTGCTCTGCCTGGAGGGACGGGGGCACTCCAGGAGCTGCTTCCTCTCCCGCCCAAAGGGCTTCCTGCCTCTGTCTCACTGACCCCAGCAAGAGCAGTCAGAACACGAAATACTAGCTCAGTTTTCATTTTTTAAAGCCTAGTGACACTCTTTTTCTTGCTTACAAATATTACTAGGTGAGGTGTCTGAATAGTTTTTTTTAGAAAAGTGTCTGCTTCTAGAACTCACAGGCTTTCGAGAATTAAACACTTCAGCACAGAAATATCCAAGTGTTTCAAGAACACTTTCTCTTACATTCACAGTTTATTTTCAAAAAGAGAAGACCTTGCTGGTAGCTTTACAGGCTAAGTCTGCAGCTTCTGCAACTCAAACTGTCTGTTCTGCTCTTCAAATGCTTCAATTAACATCTGGTTTTTAATCACTGTCTGTTACTATTCCACTATAAAACTCAGTTTACTTTTAGGGTAGCCCACTAAATGTACCAATGGTGGCAATTTTTTTCTGTCAGTGATAAATATTTTGTAACTTATATAATGATAGACATTTGGCAGAGTTAGCAAATTAAATACAAAAATAAATATCAGTAAATAGATACTGCTCCAATAGATGAATAAGCTCCTTCAGAATTACTTGTACAGTTGTCTTCCTCTGCCTCTTCAAGCATGTCAAAATATTCTGACAATGCAACATCACTATGTGCCAGTCTTTATATGTTTGGAAACTAAGTAAAATGAATAATTTTAAAAGTGACTTTTCCACCTGGACTGTTTTCTCTCTGCTGACTTGAATAAACTGTATTTGTATATGTTGTAAAAAAAATAAATGGTTTAAGATGTTGATTCTTTGTTTTTGCCTTCCTCAACTGACAGATATTGACAAATAGTCCCCTTGGAATTTTGCAGAATTTTAATCCCATCTGTATTTGCAAACACTTAACAACTAAACTAAAAACTCCTCGAAATCTATGGGAATGACAGCCTAAGCAGACAGAAACACATTTATAACCACCAATATTATGTATGCAGGTTTGTAGTCTACACACTAAATATTATACAATACATGGGTATTTTATATGTATTATATAATACATAGGTTATTTTCTAATCCCTTGATACACAGATGTCTGTTCTAAAAATGTTTGTAAATTTATGTTTAATTCCTTGGAACCCGGTGTACTAGTGTGATCAATACTGAAAACATGCATTAAAAGATAATTATTGTAAAATATCTAAGAACCATAAATCAGGATAAAGGACTAAATACTCTAGAGGAAAAAAGGTATTTTCTTACTTAAAGGAAAGCTTTGCAAAACTTACACATGTACCAGTATCACATCACAGATTGAGCACTACAGAAGTGCATTAGCTGTCAGCCAGGGACAGCCCAACATTCCCCTCTACAATGGAATTCACAAAAAGACAATACTCACCTTTAAATTATTTCATATCTTTCACTACTCTTTGCAAAGCCAACATGCAGCTGAAAATCAATTCTAAAACAATCAGACAATAAATAATATTTGAAGAATGTAGAGAGAATTACCTACCCAGAAAAACCCCCAACATTCTTACCTTATTCTTGTCTAGTATTCTTGACAGCAATGCTTTATTGAAGACACTGCAGTAGAGCATTCAATCATGATGATGGTTTAGAACTGAAATTCAATATTCTTAATTTGCCAATATTAGGATTCATCAGAGGGGAAAAAGATACCAAATACAAAATCATTTCAAGATGAGATAAATGGTTAGGAGACACCAGAAGGAAAACAGGAAAAATGCAATACATATTCCCAATGTCTAGGTAACTTAGACAACAAAAAGTCAGTATTATGTTAACATTTTCAAAATATTTATTGTTAGCAGCACAACCCAGTGAGTTTGCAGAAACACATATGTCTATATTCTGTTATAAAAATTAGAAAAATACATAAACAAAAATACAACTGTGCATGGTTGCAAACAATTCTTAAATTAGCTGGGTTTGTACATTTTTAAAACACTGACATAACAGTTCATTGTGATTCCCCAGCCCCTGAACAGGGGCTTGGTGCTTAGGGGGACAGGCCTGTAACTGTGTGAAAAACTGCTGTCACATTTTTGTGTGTTTCTATATTCACACAAAAGCCTACTTGTATTCCTTTCATGATGACTGGTGATTTCTTTCAGCCAATCTTTCTCCATAATTAACAATCCAAATGAACTTGATTGATAGATACATTTATGCCAAGGATGATTCCTTCAAGTGCTTAGCAAAATCCAAGGGTTTTTGAGCAGCAGTCTCACTGATGTGTTGTTGAAGCTGTTTGTTTAGTTCTTCATCTACAAATGAATCCATTTGTGAGAAGGTATCCTGAAAATTACAAAAGATGAGTTGCATTACTAAACACGGCGGTGCTTTCCATGCCTACCTTAGTTTAGCAGTCTGGTTTCTCTCCTGTGGCCCCAGTCATCCAGACCAGACCTGTTCAACTGGCAGCTCACTCCTCCTGGCCTGCAGCAGATCTCCCTTGGCTGCAAGCAAGCACTGTGTCAGGCAGTCCTTCATAAGCTCGTGGCTTTGGTGAGGCTTTTCTGGCTTGTGGTAAGCTGGGCTTTAGAAGTACACACAGCCATGGCTTCCAACTCTGGGGGGTTCACACTCTGCCTCCTGTTCAACACACCTTACAAATACAAATCAAGCACGGTTTGGTGACAGCACACATTTACAAATCAAGCACCTCTGACCAAAAGGCCACTGGCACCTCTGACCAAAAGGCCGCTGAAGACAGCAGGGCTCACAGCACAGGTTGTGAGTGTGAAAGAAATCCCCTGACCCTTCTGCCTCCAGCCACACCTGGAGCCCTACATTTTCCTGGTGCTCAAATGAAGAATGATGATCATGCAAATGATTTAAATTTCCCTATGAAAGTCTTAAAACTCCCAGAGTCGAGTGCTTTGCACGCTCACAGAGAAATGAGAGCCTCTCTTTAGTGGTGCACAGGGCTCCAGTTCGGAGCTTCTGTCAAGAGCAGGGGAATGCTGACAGGCTGGCAGCCTGGCACACAGAGGACATGCAGGACACAGAGGGTAAAACTCAGATACTGCCAAAATTTGTTAAATGAGCCAAAAAAACATAGAGCAGGCAAGACCCCAAGGTAATTTTCCCAGTTAGGTCCATTATAGCCATCTACAGACTCTTTGTGATCTTGCTGTTCCATCATTTCTGCTCCCTAAAGGAGCTTGTGCATTTGCTTATTCAACCCAAATTTCTCTCCCATCTGCTGTTCTCAGCCTTGCTCTGTCAGAGCTGCTCATGTAACTCTCCAGCAGGACATATCAAGGAGTCATTACAAAACAACTAAATAAGTTAAGTACAAACACATTTTCAGAAGCTGCTTCTCTAAAATGGAAAAAAAAATTGTGCTCTCAAGGCTTCAGCTGACATTACTGAGTTACAAAGTGGAGCACTGACAAGGTTAATAGGTTATAATGTTTGCATTAGAAAGTATGAAAATTACCACTTTTCAAAGGACACACACTCACTGGACATTTAATGGAGGCTGGCATCTGGAACACATCCAGTGCTGAGGATATAAACACACTTCCCCCATGTCTCCTCTTTTTACATTAACTCTTTGTTCCCCTCAAATTTCCACTTTAAAGATGCAGTGCCACTAACAGAGATCAGTATCCCTTGACACACTGAATCAAACAGTCTGGAAATCCAGCTGTCTTGGCAACTACCCACCCCGGGGAAAGAGCTGGCTTTTTGAGCAAACATTAGTTCATCATTACAGAAGAGAGCCAAGAAATCTGCACTGAACCACTGCAAAGTGCAAAATAACAGCTACTGTATTAATCCTGTTATGTTAACTGATGCTGTGGGAGGTAGGACTATTTACACAGCTATTTTTTCCTTCCTGATACTCAGTCCTATCCTATGCCAGTTAAAAAAATATACTTGATGCAAAAAGTACAGGAACCAGAAAGCCACACTGAGTGTTCCAATGCCTGGGCAGTGCATAGTGAGCCAGCAGATACAGGTTATATTGGTATGTCACATGGTTAAAAAAGGACACAGAGACAAGAACAGTACCTTTCTTCTGGGTGTTACTGATGCAACAGGAGGATTAAAGGTCATTCCTTTCATACAGTATGTCTCAAAAAGTTCTGTAGCAGACCTACAGTAAATAAACAGTGAAAGAAAAATGGCATTAGGTAAATACAACTTCAGCTGATCTATCACCAATCCAAGAGCAGCATCTCACACAAACCCCTCTCCCCCTCCATCACATTTTAGAATTCCTCAGAATAATGGGCATCACCTGGAAAAGACCAGGAGCCAATGGCTGGGAAAAAATACAGGTCAAAGTAAGTAAAATGTGTCTAAATACACACAAGCAACTGTTGTCTTCCCAGAGCCCTGACCTGTACATATTTGAAAAAGCAGGGGGGAAAAGAGGCAAGTAAAGATGGTCTAGCTGACACAATCTGCCAGAATTTCCAACAGTTCCTTGCCAAAGGGTTTTATGAAAAAAACACCCATGGGAGAACAGGGAGGACCATCACAGAAAAAACTGGCTAAAAGACAGGAAACAGAGGACAGGAGTCCGTGGTCATTTTTTGCAATGGCAGGAAGGAAGCGGATTTCCAAAAGGTTTTTTCCAGGACTTGGGCTTTCCAACATGCTCAAAAAAGAGCCAGCAAATACCGAGTTATCTGTAGTAGTAAGAATGAGCTACCTGTAGAGAACTGCAGGCTGTATGAGATGATCAGTAAAATATGAAATGAAATTTCATATGAAATTTCAATGAGTGAAAAAGCAACTCTGCATAAAAACAGTAGGCTCTGAGCAGACCACTATCACTTAGAGAAAAAAATATCTTCTTGTTATGACAGATACCTTTATAGGATTGTGACTTTAGTGCTGCTGGAAGTTGAAAAGAAATCACACAATAGAAATCAGTTACATCAGTGTATAAATCCATAGGTTATACACATCTCAAATACTGCAATTCAGTCTCCAATTTCATCTTGGAATGCTTAAATTGGTAAAAGTTCAGGAACATGCAATAAAGTGTATGGAAAATATGGAACAGCTCCTGTGTGAGGTGGATCCCTCCATCCAGGAGAGACAGCAGATGGAGGTATGACATGATTGAGGTCTGCCAAGTCCTGTGAGACACAGAAAGAGTGTGATTGAGCAGGCTGTGCTCTTCAGCTCCCAGAGCAGGAACCAGGGGCTGTTTGCTGAAACAAACTGGCACCAGGTTCAAAACAAAGGAAAGCAGATCTTACATAAGGAGCTGTGGACTCGCAGAACCCTTACCAAACAATGCTGCACTTGCAAAATGTGTGCTCTGATCCAAGGGACACAGCTTTGAAAGGAACTCCAGGAAGTGAGAGGTACTAACAGAAAATGGTATCAGGTTCAGGAAATCCACCAGGCTGAAACCTGTCAGAGGCCTGCTCAGAGCATGTTTAACATGTATGCCCTGGTTTTACTTTTCACAAGGCACCTGCTGCCAGCCACTGCCAAGGACAGGATGCTGAACTAGATCTTAGTCCCAGCCTGGATGTCTGTTCTCATGTTTTAACCTACTACAGACCTTACACTGCAACTTGGGTTCTAGTTTTCACTGGACAGCCTCAGTTCAGTGATCCTGATCCATATTCAGATCAGGGCTGCTGCTGACGATATTTTGCTCCCAAGGGAAGAAAACACACTGCATTTTGAGATGTTTACCCTTGTCACAGCCTGGCAACAAGTATCGAAGTTGAAAAGAAAAAAAAAAAAAAAAAGAAAAAGGCAGCCAGCATTCTGCATTCTGTACTGGCAGAAGAACAAAGAGAGTTTGATTGAAGATCAGAGTCCTTAATTTTACAGATAATTATTTTTAGGAGTTCCTTTAATAAAGTGTGAGCAACAGCTTCCTTTCAGGGCCTATTTAGAAAAAAAAGAAACTCTTTGATAACTCACCTTTGGCTCAAATCAAGTGGAAGAGCTCCTGAGCCCTCAGTTGGAGCTCCAGCAATAAGGTGAGATGCAAATTTCTGCACTGTTGGATGATAATGTCTCTGAAAGAATGAAGGCAGTAAACAGACAGTAAGGGGTAATGTATTTGTCTATAGAATCTCATCTTTATTTCCATTTCTGTAAGATGGAAGGTCTGCTTTTATTTTAGAAACTGAGCATCTCAAATTCACTTAGTTTGTAGGATTAAGTGATGCCCAGTCATGCATTTATTCCCTCATACCATGCTGTGAGCATGACACTCCACAGCTGGATAATTCTTACTTCCAGAAAACAGGGACAAAGGGCAGAGGAAGCTCTCTCCAAACCCTGACTGGAGTGACAGATCAAGGTGTCAGTCAGATCTAAAGAGCCTCCAAAGGAATCTAATAAGGCAACCTGCAGTAAGAAGCAGTGTGATATTATAACAGGGGATGTGTAACATCCCCTTTTGAGCTCATCCTTCCATACCACTGTGTTGTCTTCCTCTCCCAGTCAGTCGGAACAGGCTCATGTGGACCAAGATTTGACAGATAAGCCTGAGGACCTCTGCTCTCCATCTGTGTAAAGCTGCTAACACTGAGCAGCTATTTACTGCTGTTATTTCCCAAATCCCTGAGTTACTCACAAACCTGCAGTAGATGCAGCTCCCACAGTGCTGTGTTCTGGGCATTGCAATGCTCTGGTTCATCTAATTCTGGGAGATAAACTCCACTGCCTTGAGATTCGTTGTCTAGTAAGAGGTCCATCCTTGGGAATGTCTACAACACAAAAAAACCCAGAAACTGAGTTGTATGTATTACCCACCAATTATAATGTGGTTGAGTCAGTTTCAGGACTGATTCCACTTCGTTCAGTTTCAGCAGCATTTAAGCATATTCTGTCTTCAACATTCTTGTTAAAGATGCTTCCAAAAATTTTGCACAAAATCATTTTATAAAAAAATTCAATGACCTTTAGCCAGTAAGCTAAAAATGTGAACAAGTAAAACTTACTTGCATGAATACCCTGTTTGTTGCCAAGATCCCAACGCTGGAATTTGGAAGTACATGAAGAGCAAGGATGGAAAGTCGCTTTAGGAACGCAAGAGCTCGTTGCTGGGAGACCTGCTTTCTCCTCTTGGCAAACATGACATCCAGGCACTGCAGCACAATCCCTATGTCCTCGTTGGTGCCACCTCAAAAGCAGAATTTCATACAAAGAGTAAGGAACCACTTCAGGGACACACAGCTGGATACTCAGCTATGGGCTGGACACTGCAACTGAGAACAGCATGAAAGCTGGGAGCTCAGACACCTCTCATGTGATACAGACATTAAGCATCCACCCTTTTTTGGTCTAAATAGTCCAGCTTGGAACAGAAAAAATGTATCATGGTTTCTGTGCTCCTTTCTAAGAAAATACTTGTTCCATCAAAAATATCTAATCATTAAACACAGCTACTGTTATAATCCTAAATGAATTCATTGCATCATTTTCTATAAATTATTAATTAGTGGAAAGATCTAGTCTTTTACCCATCCAGAACTCCAGAATATTTATTCTTAATTGTTTATTCCTAGTGAACCCACATTTCTGAAGTTAATTAAAATTATCGTAATTTAAAAATTTTATAAATCTCTTTTCCATCAACTTCTTTTTTCAACTTCTCAGAATTACTGGAAAATTTAGATTAGAACATAAAAATGTTATCATGATAAAAATCAGAAATATATACTAGAAAATTTTAAAAAGCAGAATTTAAATTTAAATTATTTTTAGAATGATATTGGAAATAATCAGGTGTTTTTTCTTTACTGGAGAGAGAATTAGCCACTGAAAGAAATAATTATAGGGAAGTAAAAAAAATTAAACTCAGGACAGACTAAATGCTTATCCAAGATCAAATACTTGGCATTTCCTAATGAAATTACATTATCAGAACCATATTTTGGAATAATAATTCAAGTATTTGTATTGCAGTAATGCAATGTGCAAGTCGAGGAAAAAAAAGTAGGTTAAACCAGACAATAATCTTCTCAGAAATCAGATACCTTAAAAAAGTGTAGTTTATTAATGCTACATAAAGGCTCTGATAGCAAAGAAAGAGAATAAACATTATCTAAGTGAACAGTGAAAAAAAGAATCTGGAATTACCTGCATGTAGGCTGAACAGTGTCTTGTACAGATGTGTGTAAAATTTCATTGGATCAATGTTAAGAACATCACCTATAAACATAATCCCAAATAAACGCATTTGCTCCATTTATTTATCAGGCAATATTAAACAAACAAAAGTCTGTTTTAAAAAATCTCCTACCTTGACCAGAGAGTATATGAAAAGCACTGAGAACGCAATGAAGATTCTCACGATAGCTTAAATCCTAAGAATACAAAACTGAGTAAGTACCCAGAAGAAAATAATTCTAAGAAAACTCTAACAAAATTCAACTTACCCCAGAAGCAATAAGAGAATGAAGGACAATCAATAGGTCATCAAAAAATTCCACATTTATGAGATGAGCAAACCTTGAATCAAAGAGATTTTGACTTTTAAATTACAGGCATTATCTGTAAACTCAGTTCAAAGTATTCTGAATTGCCAAGATCCACACCTTAAATGCAGGCTAAATCAAATGCTGAACATTTACTATCTTCACAGGACAGAATAATTCAGCCCCTAACACACTAATCATGGCTTTTCTAGAGCATTAATGACATACTTGGGTCCTTTAGCAATTATCAGACAAAATAATGGAATCACATCACACCCTGTGACATTTGCACCAGATCAATTCTATCATGGAAAATTTCATATCACATTGAAATGGTTTTGGAAATAGTGGAAAACTTCAGCAGAGAAATAAAAGCGTTTCAACTAATTTGCAGGCAACTATCTTTTCTCACTGCTTAAATCCCTTTCAGAGACAAAAACTTCTTCAGTGCTTTATGCCTCTTCCAACACACACAAAAGAAGGTAGTCAGCTCTTACTTTGCAAGACCTTCTAGCACAGCTGGCAAAAGTGGAGACTTCTGAGCTTTTTTCAAGATCCTGAAGTAAGTTACAAACACAATATTCAAGGTCTCTGTGTGCTGAAGGAAAGAAAACAGAATTAAATACTTAGTCATGTAAAAGAGACATTTCTATTTCACTTCAACTCAACTGAAATGCAACTCTCTGTCCAAGCCTGCACTCAGGCCTTCCAAACTAGTCCTGGCACTGCCATCTCTGCTCTTCTTATGCTGGAAAGCTCAAGTCCTCCAGTGCTCTCCTGCCCCTGGCTCTCTCCTGGCTACAGCCACACCCCTCCTTTGCCTAAAGGCCACTCTGAGAGGCTGTAACACCCACTACCCAGTGTCCTATGGAACAGGGCACCTGGAGGACATTTCTCAGTGGCCTCAATACTATTTTGAGCAGACAGCAGAAGGGAATAGGAAAGGCTATGTTGGCCTTTCTGGCTAAACAGAGAGCGTGGTTTACTAAAGCCTAGATCTCTGTCACAGGCAAAGTGTGTGTTAGATGACAGCATGATCTAGAGATGTGGAATGCTGACAAGTTGGGATGGAGGGAAGACAGTTACAAAAGGGTCAGGAGCTGCCACTCTGCTAAAACAGGGAAATAATCTCTAAATTACTTACCAGCTTCAGTTTCTTTTCTTTACTTTCTGATGCCTCTGCTTCCAGGAGTTCTCGTTCCAGCTTCTCTTCTGCTTTCTTCCACTGAAAATACACAGTTGATTTTAAGACAACAGATTCAATGTTTTCAGCCAGTCTGGGTATCCAGGTTGAAAAGATACCCAAAGAACAAATTTTCCATGCTTGGTGAGCTGCTTAAGTCACCCTGTTATTCTACAGGGTAACCCTCGTCCTATCAGAAACAACCAATCAAAAGCATTATCAACACAGGAAAGAGAAAAAATAAAAAGATAATTAAGTTCCCTGTAGAACCTCACAGATTTTCTAGTACAATACAAAAACTCATCACTGATGCTGAGAGTTAACAACAGCAACAGCAGATGTGCAATCACTGATGGAACAAACTGCTACATAAAGTAACAGAAGTAAAACAAGAGAAAGCACATGTCATACCTTTCTTTGCATTCTGGAGAGATTTTTTCTTTTCTCTTTGTAAGTCATGAACTTTTTCTTGGGTGCGATGTCTTCAGAATCTTTTTGTAATTCTACTTCCTTAATTCTTAAATGAAGAAATACTTTCAACACCTATTGTAAAATAAAATAAATACAAAGAAAGGTCATCTACAACCTGACAGGAACTAAAGGTAAGGAATCCTGAATTCCATTCCAGCTAGTGGGCTTTGCTAGTCAAAGGCTCTTCTCTTTACCCCCGTCCTGTTCCTTCACACCTGTATCTCTTGATCCCTGCTCCCAGTTCCTTCCCTAGCACTGTTCATTTCTATCCATTCCTCCATTTGCCTCTTACTCCAAGTCTCCCTGACTGACTTAAGCCATGTCTCTGGAAGAATCTGATCTCCACCTCCCAGTCTCCTTCCCACACCCCATACCTCTCTAATTCTCTGGCTCAGCCTAATCCTGAACTGTTTGTGGTCTGCCATGGTGAGGAAATTCTGCACATCTGTAGCCAGCAGCTGCAGTAACTTTAACATTTGGGGTTTTTTGAAACTTTTGACAGAAGACTATTGTGAAGTACAACAGAAAGATCCTTACCTCAGGTCTGACATCGTAATTTCTACCCCTCACAAGGCCAGAAATAACTTTAACTACACCAAGTGAAGCATAGCCCAACTTGTCTTGTTTAAAGAGCTTCTTAACTGCCTCAACACAAAGCTCTGAAATCTGAAAAGCAAAACACAGAAATTGTTCTGTAATGCCAAGTCCACAACAACAGCTGGTAACAGATGATACTCATGGTATTTACTAATTATAAAGCGCACACAGCCTGTAAAATAGTGAAAATGTACGGCCAAAAGATCTGGATACTGTGGAATAAAGCTCAGAAATAATTATTTTTCACACAAAACAAGAACTCTCTCTAACCAGAAAATCACTTACCATTTTTGATGGATCATTCATGAGTGGAACAATGAGAACAATAATGTTATTGTGGAAGTTGAAATGGGGTAGGGCCACAAGCAGCTCACACAGACACTTCACTGCTACCTCTGCTAGACCTTTGTAGGCCTTTAATGAGATGACATTGCTTTTCTTCAACTTCCTTTGCTTCCAATCTGCACAAAACATTATTTTTAGTGATTACTCTTCAGAATTATGGTGATCTTATAAATAAATTTTTAGTGATTGCAGGCATACTTCATGCAAGTGCTATCTCAAAGACAGAAGGTACCATTCATTCAGAGGAGGGAAATTGCTGCAAACTATTTTGCCTTTACTACAAAAAATGGGAAGTGTTAACTGTACCTTTAATTATTTGTTCCAGATTTTCCAAGTAAAATTTATACTGGCTTACAAGACCTTCTTCAAATTCTCTCAGTTTCTGTGTTTCTTTTTTAACCTGTACACATAATTGAAATAAGATTTTATTTGGTGAAAAAATAGTTTTAAAACAAATATCAGATATCTAAGTAGTTTTTTCTTCTAGATAGATATTCCTAGAAATGTATTAAAAATAAAATATTTCTGCATTTTTCTACAGATGTGTTCACAGGGCTTTTTCCAACTAGACCTATTTCATTTATAGAGCTTGAAGTAATGTTATCAACTAGATGTTATTTTAAAACCATGACTCTAAAATGCACTAAACCTATACCCAAAAAACCTTCTAAAAATTAATAAACAAGTTATTCTGCATTTGTTCATCAAATTGTTGAACACATTTCCAAGAAATCTATGCAAGTCAGGTGACAACATTGCATAATTTGCTTTCTTTCTAACTCTCTTTAGTGCAGGACCAAGGTTTATGAGGAAAATCACCCAGGTTTGGTATAATAATTTCAGACTCTACTTTTCTCATTACCTACTTATCGAAGGAAGTATGTAAGATTTAAAGGTTCAAAACCAAAACCTCTCTTCTTGAAAGTGTCACAGCTTTAGAGCTTCTACAAGTATTTGTGTATTCATCCCCTTTCCTCAAAACCATAAATTCATATTAAACAAATCAGTCTTAGTATCTGGCATAGCTGAAAACATTCTTAACTACTCCCATACACTACAAATAGATTCAATATTCACCTTGGTAGCCTTTTCTGCTTCAGTCAGAGGCCGAATTTTGTACGAAGGTGCAATATCTTTGAATATCTCCATCAAAGACACCATGACCAGCTTCCTAACAATCACAGCCACGTTAGGATCCTGCTCCATCAGCATGGCACGCAGCTCCTTCAGCTTCTTAATCTGAATGAAGAAAACAGGCAGACATCAGATGAAGATCAACTGCAAACCAAGGGACGAGCACAACGTGCATCAACTCAGCAGTTACTCAGACTGTACTCAGCACTGCATAAAGAGCCAGGAGATTATAGATATCCCAACAAAATTTCAGTCTCAGGAATGTTCAAAATATCCTGCTATATACTAACTTGCACTAAATTACAGAAAATTATTAGTATATCCTGAAGCACTGAGAACTATGAGATACAATCCTGAAATCAGAGCTTATGTTAAGGGTCATGCTTAAGGAACAAAGCAGCTTGCACAGAAAATAGCAAGAGTGATACAACACTGACTTTTCCTTGTTCTACCCGTATATTCTTGTGCTTTTGCTACTTTTTGCTCATTCAGATCTTTGTTTCTTTCTTGTAGTGCACAACACAGACACAAGTACAAGCAGGTTAAGCAAATGTACCTACATTGCTGTCTGGCTCTGAGAGAATGGCAGATGCTAAGGATGCTATGTGTATCTTCCTCTCCTGCAGCTTTTGTCTCCTTTGAGCAGCCATTTCCTCAGGAGTGAGAACAGGCAGGGGCTCCTCGTTAAAGTCTGGCACAGATGTGAGAGATAGAGAAGAGGGAAAGTCACTTAACAAATACCAGATAGTTGCAGATACTGCATTTCAAACAGGTACCCTGGTAAGGCCACACAAGAGTAACACGGGAAGTTCCACAGCCAAATAAGCTTTAAGAATGACTTTGCCAGATCTTGTATTAACCCACAGATTCATTTTTGCTCCACTTCAAAACCTTTTGCTTGCAAAAAGAAGTGGACTAAATGTTTTTGAATCTGCATACGGTGTTCTCTAAGTAAAGTGGGAACATAAAAACTCAACTTATTACCCCAACCATGCCAAGAAACTGCAGTGCTCTGCAATTTGTATCAAATTATCCACCATTCACTTTTTCTTTTAAAAATGCAATTATTTTTGTTTGTGTTTTCTGAGTATTATTTTGCTACAAGGATCTCTTTTCTCAACTTCAGATTATATTTGGAAAGAAAGGACCCAGAAGTCACAATGTTACTTGAAAATGACCATTAACTTGATAGCCAACTGCAAATGAAAATCTGAGTTTCCTGGTATTGATGTTCTAAGTAAAAGATTTTAAAGACAAAGACAGACACTTAAAGCCTACAAAAGTCTGTGTCATGAACTGCATTTCAAAATGATCTCAGAGTAATCAAAATAGAACCACACAGATATTCTTTATGTAAGACAAATATTTCCTTCCTACTAGCAAATAAGACACAAAGGATAAAAGGAACTTCCTGCAAGCAGCAGTTCTAGGTGAAAAATCAAAATAATTTTGTAGAAAAAGAATCATCCCAAACAAAATATACTTCAATTGTGAACTTCCTTGGGGAATAGCAAAATACTTCTCAGGTATGTCAGTGATTTGGGAAAAAAAAAAAAAAAATCAAAAAGCAGACAAAATGTTTTATTACCCTCTGCTTCCTCCATATCTTCTGTGTCCTCTTCTTCATCATGTGCAGCATTGAGAACTGCAAAAACAGAGTGTCTAGTGTCAAGCACATAATAAACACTGGGAAATTTTAAATGAGTAAATTATATACTTCTTGGCTACTATATCAGTTCCAGAATCTGTGTCTTACCTGGCTTTTCCACAGCTTGAGGAATTATGCCACTCTTGTCTTTGATGGGGAGCAGATGGATGAGTTCTTTTTCTGGCTCTGTTTGCAAACGCCTTGGCACCTTCTCGTATTTCTCAATCACACTTTCATGTTTTCGTTTCTTGACATGAACAGGTTCACTGAAAAATACGAGGCAAACCTAATGAACCAGCCATGTAATTAGACAAGAACCAAGCCTGACCAGTGGGATTGTCTGCCTCTCAATCAGGCCAGGGTGCTGTTTCACTTGTCCTTCCTCCCCTTCTGTGCTCTCCCCCAGCAGAGTGGCTGCCCTGGCAGGGCTGAGACCCATTAAACCACCCAACAGTCCTGTCATGAAGGACTGCACAGCAAGCAGCAGGATGAGGATCCTCTCACTGGGCAAACAGTCCAGAGCCTTCCGAGCGTGTCCCAAGCCTCTGTCTCCCTCACTGTGCCTTGACCTTCCAGGTTAGGCTTACCCAGGATGTGACAATGAGGGGACAGTGACCATTTTTATCTACCCTACTCCATGGCTGCCTTTACCACTATTTCTATCCCTTCTCTACTCTGCCTGCTGGCAAAGCCTGTGTGCACAATGACAACAGCAATAACACAGAGTGCTGTGTCACCCTGTCCCAGGTATGCTCCTGAGCTGCACATAAGGGTACAAGGGGGGAAGCATTTAGTCAGTGCTAATACAAACACACAATTTGTAAGTGCTGTAATATCTGACAAGTTTTTAAGACAGATTGTAGCTGACCAGAATAAAGAAGATTGAAAAGACAAGTTCTCCAATTTAAGGGAACACTATGAAAGGAACTAAAAGCCTGTAACAGTAAAACAGGTAAAAGAGCAACCACTTCCACTGTTTTCCTCCCATTCTAGAAACATTCTGGCATAACGAATGTAAGACACATAGAACTACATTTTGCAAAATATCTCTAAATAAAACCACACAGTAGATTTCAAGTTTTGCAAGACTTTAAAAATATGTCACAGCCAGTTAATTTGGGGAAAGAGAAAGGTTTAAAACAAAATTCTTCTAATTCAAGAACTTGCAGTGTGGCTACTGGAGACCAGTACAACTGCAACTTTGTAAATAAAAGCCATGTATTATTTTCCTTTGAAACTAGACTAAATTATTAATTACTAAGCAGAATAAGCATTAACAAATTAAAATCACCCTACAGCAGCTAGGCATAGAGAGTCTTTTCACATCCATCAAAAAGGGCAAGCTAAGATTCTCAAACAATCATATAACCAGACTCTGTAGAAGTGTGTTTGTAAAGACTACTCTATAGCTAGGAGCACTACCTTTCCACATATGTCACTGTGAACTCTACCCAATGCCTTGGTCCACAAAACTGGTAGCAAATTTTTTGTAGAAATGTTTTGGTGTTGCATGTGTCTACAGACATGGCTTGCAGAACCCTTTTTATTTTCTTCCAGCAATTTGAAGTGCAATATGTGTAGTGGTCCATAGTCCAGAGAATGTCCTGAATACTCTATATAGAAAAAATTACCCTGTTTACAGATTAAAGCATTTCTTTCAGTTTGAGGGATGCTACTCATCTCACAGCCTCCCAGGGACAAACACAGCAGAAGCAGTATCCTGAAGGTCAGGCAGAGCACCTGAACTTACTGATACACATCAATGCATTAATACTGAAGTACTAACAGGCTGAAGAAACACTAAACTGGAGCTGCAAAAGAAACACGAAAAGAGACCTCCTGATAAGGCATTAATTTACATATTAATTACATATTAACCACACAAGGCTGACTTAGTATGAAAAAGGAGACATTGCAACTCACTTGGAAGAAAGATCTCTGGTTAAAAAAGATGCTTTTTGGGCCAGATCTTCCATTAATTTTAAGTCATCTTCATCCATCATGTCCAGTGGAAGAGCATCTTCTTCCTCTTTTTCTTCCCATTTTCTAGCTGTTTTAGAAGATGATGTTTACAGATTAAGATCCCATGTGTATAATCACGCTTGATAATCTAATCCTGCCTAGAACTTTGAGACCATTTTATGCCTTACTTCTACCTGAAGCCCACTGAAATTTATGCACATGGGTTTTGTCACCCCAGAGAACTGCCCCTTTACTACGACATCCAAAAAATGATCAATGTAAACACATTTCTACCATCTTTAACTGATAATTCTAGGTGCCCAAATGGCTGCATTTTGTATTTTTCACAAGTCTCCTGTTCTTTCAACAGGAACAGTAACTATTTGTATACAGAAAATGAAGCTGTTGTTTTCTCAAATTTTACAACAGGAGGAAGCAGCAGGATATTCAGTAATGCCCATACCAGAGCAAACACTTACCAACTTGTTTCTTCTTGCATTCCTCCAATGGAAAAGGCTTTCTAGAAATAGCATCTCTGACAGCCTCCCTGAGCTTCTTTTGTTGTTTGCGATACTTCTTAGCAGCACTCTTCTGCTTGTACTGTTTATTCTTTAATTTATTGTCAAGTTTTATTTGACTAGTTCTCAGTAACTTGCGAAAACTTGGAACACGCTTTGTGTTTTTCCTCTAGAAAACAAACAGAAAGCTACAAGTCACTGACATGTTAACAGCCTTTGCAAAATTTATTCCACTGTTTAAGATCTCTGAGTTCCTATTTCTATTAGGACTGAACAATATGTTTCTTGCTAACAGTATCATCAGTTAGCCTCAAATATATACAACTGTGTTACATCTTTAAGAAGAGAGCACTCTGACAAATGTTTTACAGAAACATTCTCTGACAACTGTTGTATTAAACCCTATGTCCATCTCTTTCAGACACATGGACACTCAAGGTACACACCTTGCTAGGGTGCAGTTCTTTGTGTGCTCCCAAGCACTCTGTTCTCTTCTCAGGGTGCTGCTGTTCCCCAGCACACGATAAAGTACCTCGGGGGACTTTAAGATCCAAGGCCACAGCCTCTGGCAAATGTCCTCCTGCAGGACACCTCCCCAGGCTGAGCTTTGGCTTCCTCCTGCCTGAACTCTCCCTGCCCAGCAGCTGCAGGGACCTGGCGAGGCTGCCTGCTGCAAGGCTGCCTGCTGCAAGGCTGCCTGCTGCAAGGCTGCCTGCTGCAAGGCTCACAGCAGCAGCCGCACCAGAGCAGGGTTACGGGCCAGAGCTGGGGCAGGCACAGCGGGCTGACAAACCGGGCCAGGGGAACAGCCGGAGGCTTGGCTCAATACATGCGGCCCGTGGCAAACCTGCAAAACACTGCCAAGGGTGCTCGGGGTGGGAATGACACGGCACGGATCGCCCTGCGAGCGCCATGGGAACTGGGCATGGAAGAGTTGTTAGTGATGATGTGTCCCTCTACAAAGGGGACAAGTGGCTGGATCAGTGTGGGGTTCCTCTAATCCTCCGCTCAGTTCCTTGGAGCACGGTGCTAATACCAGCAAGACTGTGGGATAACTCCCTGTACGGGCCAGTCACTGAAGAGTTGGGCTCCACGATCCTTGCGGGCCCCTTCCAGCTGAGAACATGCCACGAATTCGTGAATCTGGAATTCTTGTCAGCTCAACTTTAGCTTCCCTTTCTATGCGGGATTATCGGGAGGGCGCTGAAAGGTCGGCGTTCGTCTCGGGATGAGAGACGAGCCTGCGCTGCGCCGCCGGCGCCCACCCAAAGCACCCACGCTGCTCTGCCGTTCCCGGAGTCCCGGCGGCACGGGCCGCTCCCGGCCACTATTCCCCGTCCCGCCCATGAGTCCCGGGCTCCCCTCCCTCCCTCCCCGGTCCCCTCACGGCCCATACCGGCTTCATGGCGGCGGCCGGCGCGTGCTGCGGGCGGGCGGAAGCGCTCCCCGCGCGGCCGGCGCGGCGCGCCCACAGCGGCCCCTGGCGGCGGAGGCCGGAGGCGCGGGGCGGGCGCTGCCCACACGGAGGGCCCGGCCTGAGGCGGGCCCCGAGGAACGGACGGAGGCGCGGCCGCGGCTGCTGCGAGTTTTATTTACACAGGAATCGGTCCTAGTGGTCTTAAAGGAAGGCTTGATCCTTCTATTTACAGTTATATACAGATTTATAGTTGAAAAGTAAGAAAACTGTACAAGATAACACAAAAATATAAGACAAATTGGATCCAATTAAAGTAGTGAATACATAAGTTAAGAAAAATCTGACATTTACATTTCAAATTGTAATGTTATGAGTAGCATATATGTAGGTTTAAACCAGATAGCAACGCAAGTTACACCACACTAAATCTTTACCCCGATTATGCAGACTCTGCTTTTAAAACACCAGACAACTGGAAGCCTCCTGCACTTAAAAATACATAAAGGTAATTCTTACTTGATTTTCAGAGGGACCAGTTACAAAAACCCACATGTAAGGAATTTATTTACATTAAATATTAGCAAAAGAATGGATCAAGAGAGTGCAAGTGTCCTCACCTGCAGTGCTATCCATTTCCAATTTCTGTCCCCTATAACCACAGGTTGTTGTACAGCATCTTCAAGAACAGGAAATGTTTGAAAATACTTGCCATGACACATACAGTATGACCTTATGTCTCACAGTTAAAAGATGTTAAAGAATTAAGTATCACTAAACCAGATGCTTTTTGGATTTCAGTATTGCACACTAATAAAAAGACAGTTTCAAAAACAAGCCTGTGCATTATTTCGAAGTGTTAAAAGTGGCTGCTTCTTTGAGAACACAAAAGCCTTTAGATAGCCTTGTCATTTTCTAGTGTTCACCATTACATACAAGTATTTTTAGTTGGAAATGGCTTGACAATGTAAAACTTAAGGTGGCAAAACCCTTTCACAGAATACCCACTCCATATACTCCACAACCAATACACCAAAACAAATGCTTAAACACCACTTTCTTTGAAAGTTGTACACTGAAAATAGCAGCCCTGTTTTTACCACTGTTTATAATTCAGATAATTTTTGCTCTAGGTTTGGGCACAATACGTCTACAGTTCCTGAGTTAGTTACATTTGCCCAGACTGAAGAATGAAGCTGCAACTTAAAAAAACCCAAACAAATAAATAAGACAATACTTCTTCCCAAATCTTAACCACCTTGCACATAAACATACCAAACCACCTTATTTGGTCCTCAATACTTGCAAATTGTTAATTTTGGAGGTAATATTTGTAACCAAAGCATTTGGTTTGGATAGCAGTTTTGGGGCCTTAAGATTTAGCATTTCCCTCATCCCCTCCAAAAAGTGCCTTTGTGGTAGTTGTAAAAACAGTTATGCCTCAAAAATTTGTTTAAAGTACCAACAGAAGTTATTACAAATGTTTATTGCATTGAGCTGATTCTTTTAAAGTATTAAATATGAACTCCCCGCTTCTCAGTTTCATAGGTTTTAGTATTCTGTGTGAAATCAGATCTTCCCATGGCAAAAACTAATACTGGCAAAAGGGTGAAGATTTCATCAGTTCATAACTCCACTGAGAGCTGTGTCTTTTTCCATCTCATTTTCACATTTTCTATAGTGCTTTATCCATGTAGAACTGATGTGAAGACTTCTTTCTCATCGAGTGGTTTTCCTCGTTTCCAATAGACCTCAACATTAGCTTTTCGGTGCTGGGCTATGGTTTTTGTCCCCTTCTTTGTTGTCCTTCATCAGTGAGGCAAATACCTGGAAAAGTAAATTACTTAATGAATATAAAGACTGCCAGTGTTATAATAATGTCATTATTAACCACCACAATATTAGCATGGAGATTAATTTCTAGAATGAGACACTAGAAAGCAAGTGTCCACTGCTCAGGAGTCAGACAAGCAGTTTAAATAATCATGAAGAGAAGTGCCCCATTATAATACCATTATAATACCATTATTCATATGCTGACATGTCTGATTTGATATATATCTCCAAGAAACTCACCTGTGCCCATTTTTTGTTACTATTCTGCATCTGAATAGCTGCAATACAACTAAAAAGCTTTTCTGACGTAATATCCTCTGGAAGTTTTGTTAGAAACTGTGCTATATGAATAAAGTCCATCTGTAGGAGAATATCTTCATATAACCGAAGGATTCCTAATCCTGTCCTAAACAAAAATTCTTCTCCATCTCTACAGAAAACATCCCAGACACGACAGGCCAGATCAAGTGGTAATGACTTGCTGTAGAGTGTAAAAATCCTACAAATGAGTCAAAAACAAACAAAATGGAAGAGTTATAACTTATTTCAGAAAAACGAAAAGACAACTTCCTTTAAATCTCAATTACATTAGTTCAGAATAAGCAGATAAGTTATTTTATACACTTTTATTTTTTCCCCTATTTCAATGATCCACAAGTCTCCAATTCTTGAAGTCAGAACTTGTACTCTGAAACTCATCTCTTTTGATGCCACAGGAAATCGTCCCCTTTGAATGCCATCTCCTTTAGAAAGCTCTAGCCAAAGTGACAAATCTCTTCATATTCAGAGTATAATACACACATAAGAACTTAAGCAACAAAGATCACAACTGTATAACTTAACCATTCTCATTTAAGCCACGCAGTTTAACAGCTCTGTTCATCATTTGTTTCCTAAACTAAATCTAAAGCCACAACTCTTCTCAAAAGAGGGCTGCATCCCACTAACATACTAATGCTAAATCAATAGCTACATTTCTGTGATACATTTTCAAATTTATTCACATTAAAATCACAAAAATATACTAATTCTAGATGAAGCTCATCCTTATGCACACAAACAGATATTCTGTTTTTGACAGCACTACCACACTTGAAGGGTGCCTGCACAACTACCTTCCATTACAGACGCACACAGAGCTTGCTACTCTCTGCTTTAGAACATTTGTTACTTCAAATTGTTCACTGTATTTTCAAGTTTATCCCTTTTCAAACCAGGTCTTAAATGCCATCCTCCCTCTGCTTTAAATTCTCTATTCCTGTAGTCATAATTCCTTCAGCAGCTGACTGTGCTCATTTCATCAAGTCAATTACAATCACAGTACACCATACTACTACAGTGTAGTAGCCCCCTCTCCTCTACTTACGTCACACAGCTGCAGCAACAAGCAAATGAACACACAGAACTCCTGTTTGTCTCATTTTTTAACTGAATATATCCCTTTTAATAAAGCTTGAAGCCTGCCAGAGGAAGTGCAGTTACACAAAACAGTTCATCATGATTTCACAAGACCTACTGAATGCCTTTTTTTATGCTTTATTTCCAGTGCTAAAAGACCTACAGCAAAATAGAAAGTGTTCCAACAGTTCTAAGGTTAGGTTTTCTATGTTCTATGAACTCACCAGTCTATCAAATATATGTCTGGAGTAAGACTGTATGATTTGAAATGAAGAAACAATTTAGGAAGATTTTCTTCAAAAAATACTTCAAAGGCTGCAAAGTATTTCAGCATCTGTAGGGATAGTAAAACACATCATAAACAGGCATCAAAAGAATGTTTGGTTGTAAACCAACAAAAACCCCACCAAGAACTGAGGATGTCAACACAGCACGATGCGACTCCTTAGGATAAGTAAAATGAATAAATGTTTCTAGTGGGAAAATCAAAACATGAGAATGAGTTTTACGGATTAGTACCTGGTATTCTCAGTTTTGTAATCACAGTTAAAGTCCAATTCAACATTATTCAACAAGACAAAAAGAAGTCATTAATAAAACAACTATGCTTCAAGTCAAAAGAAGGTTATGGTCCAAAACTAGAAAACTCTGTGCATACCATGCTGTGATCCACACGGAAAAAGGCCAGCTGGCATGGCTTGTTTAGAAGGTTAGCAAAGGCAATGAAAGCATCTGCCTCTTCCAGATTGAGAATGAGCACAGCAGCAATGAAGGACATCCCTTGTACCTTCAAGTGGGAAAAGCATCGGGCAAATATAGGTGAGTAGGTTCAGTACATCTTACATCTTTGGAAATGGAAATATTTACAGTTTGCAATTTATCAAGTACCATTGCGTAACATTTCCAGATGAATAGAAACAACGTGGATAAATTATTTTTATGCATGCAATCAATTTGGTTTCAGCAGTTCAGACACTCTGGGAGGTCTCATGATCACAAGTCCTTGGGACTCGAAATACAAGAAAGTTAAAACCACACAGGGTGAATGCAGAGCTCATGAGAAACAAAACCTGGCCTCAAGTTCATTGTTAAACTATGGGAAAAGCAGTCATGAAGAAAAAGTTCACATATGGGACAGTTTAGACCCAGACAGATACATTGGAACTGAGACAAAATTTTGTTTCAGAACAGTCAATGCATGTCTTTCCACTTGCCAAACCATATTTTTTCATATATATAAAATTACTTCTAGGTGGTTAGCTGCAATGCAAGTTTACATTTTTCCACCATTACTCTCCCAAGAACACTTTAGCCTGCAATAAAAGTGAAGAGCATGATTCTTGTAGTTAAGTGATGATCTGAATACCCATTATACTAACAATAATTTTACCAATTTCAATTGCAATCATCTTTAGTCCACTGTCTCTAAGCAATCATGCTGCCTGTTCTCAATAAAAAACCCACACACACTCAGCATTTTAACCAACTAGGGAAAAGAGTATTGATATGCATCAGAAACAGTCTATCAGCTTTCCATTTCTCGGGGATAAATAGGTGTGGAAATAAGATTACATTACATTTACTGCCATATTAACATTAAAAATGTGATAAGAAATACCAAGACTAGCTGTATTTCTAATGGAAAAGAGAAGACTTATCCATGAAAAATTACTTATTTGCCTTTTGAAACTCCACCCTGGGAACAAGCAGTCTCAGAACCTGCAGAGTTTGTAATCTCACTTAAAAATACGGGAGAGTCTCCAAAAATGAGGTCACAGATAACAGAATTCAGGCCTAAAAACATTGGAACTTGAAAAACCGACTAGTTATTTATGCAGAGTCCAAAGCATATCTGATTTAGAAAGGAAGACACACCCTGTGCTAAATAATGCTTTGTTGCATGGATGAGACTTAAAACTTCTCAAGTGTTTCTGAGCTCCAAAGCATTAGAGCTTGGGAAAGGTGTTCTGAGATACCCCCAGGAACAAAGAAGGAAAAACCTCCTTCTCTTCATTATTGCTCATTATTGTTCATTACTGCTCATTATTGTTCATTACTGTTCATTATTTAAATGCTTCTGTAAGCTAACACCATCCAGAGAGATGTTAGGCTTAGTTGGTTTGTTCAGGCGTTTTTGACAGTTTTTTTAACGGGTTTTTTCTGCTTGTTTTTAAACACACTAATGTTTGCTGAAAACTGTCTTTACTGAATTCAGAGGGAGTGATTTTTCTGTGTCAGCAAGACACCAAGGAGGAGTTTCTGGATTTCAGGACGTGCAGTAGTGAAGCAGGGAGTATCACTATGGAAATGGCGACAAGGGAAGCAATAGTAAGAACAAGTGAGGTGCTAACTGGAAGTCCACTAACACCTTAGGGTTTTCTTTTCCTGTGGATACTCTGTCACAACTATAATGTCTTGTGAACACACCCATTTAAAATCTTCCATGCAATCCAAATACTCAACACTGATATTTCGTACATTTTCAGCTATTTAATTTTCTCTAAGAACTACCATCATTGTGACTGCTATGAAGTAATTGCCAAAGTTTAATTATTTTTTTAAAGTGCTAGTAGCATAAAGTTTAGAACACCAATTTTTTAATATACTTTAATACATGATAGCTGAAGCTTATTTGCTATGTTATAAACATTTTACAGCAAATACTTACATAACCCACATCTGGTCTGTAACATGTATATGCTCCTAAAACACTATGCAGGAGATCATGATAAGGACCACCCTAATAAGAGGGGAGGGTAGAAGGAGAAAAAAAATATTTATTTCAAACAAATACAGGAAAGGAACAAGCTGACATTTTAAGGTGCAGGTAAGCCAGTGAATTTTTGCTTTATTCTAGAATAATACCATTTTTTTCCTCCAAGCATTACCACAAATGCTTTTGAGATGTTAAAAGTAACAATATTCCTATGAAATAATTCAGCAAAAATCAGTACATAATAGAAAATGAGGATATCTGGTACAGATCCAAGGTTGGTATTTCCTTTTCAGAGACAATAAATATTTTAATTTTTAGTAGCACAAGTTACTGTATTACAATCTTGCATGTTATTTTATATACATGTATGCACATATTATAGCTATATAAAAATCATTAAGGCTAAAAAGGTGCACCAGAATGCATCAAGATTTCTGTAGCAGTGAGAATGCTCTCATTTCTGCCTAGAGTTTCATAATCATTAGAAGGAATCTCATGCAATTTTTCAAGGAGAAAAAAACCTCATAGTCCATCACTAAGTGTCTCTACTTTATTCTCATTTTAAAACATTAAAAAACTCCAAACAACTCCTAAAAAACTATTACATATTTGGCCGGTTATGTTTCCTGTTTAACTATTCAGAATTTTAAAGCTGTCATAACTAAAGTTAAAGGCATCTCACCTTCTGGAAAATATACAGGGATGGAAATGTGCGTGATATATCCAACTTAATTAGCTCCAGACTGGCTTCACGATCAGCAACAGATGCACCTGCATCTGCACAAGAAAAACCAACACTTATTAAAGCTGATAAATTCTACAAACTTCAGAACAAAACTCCTGTAGGAATATAAAGACAAGGAAGGCAGCATTCACCCAAGAACCTCCAGAAGGAATTCTGCTAGCCCTTGAATTATCTCTGTCCAATCCTCTCCACAGGGACATGATAAAAACAAAGTGATAATGTGGGAAAAAAGACAGGTAGCACTTGGGGAAAAGGCTCTTTCAGGGGGCTTAAATCAGGTAAGATTTCCAACTGGAAAGCAGAAGATGACAATTTGATGAACAAGCTAAACAGAACCTGCTCTGCTGAAGCTTGGAAAGCAGCATTTCATTCCAATCTTCCTAAAACTATGATAGTTGGTCTTCCAGACTTTGCTACCCAAGATTAATAATAGGCACTGTCAGCTTTCTTGCTTTTCAGAGATGAAAATTCTATTACTCTTAAGTTTTCCCTTATTACTACATTTCCCAGGGCATCTGGCACAATTAGAACAGCTCCTTCTCCCTTCACTCCCATCAAGAACTATTACTCCTCAAAAAAAACAGATTATCTAACTTTTCTCTCTACAGACAGCCCACACCCCCACAACAAAAGAACAAGCAAACCACTCCACAGACCAAGGGGCATTGCAAACTTGTTTTCCAAGGATGAGCATATTTACAGTCATGTATACACCGAATTTTTATAAATTGTTTGTCTCAAGATAACCCTTCAGATGAGCCACAGGGCTATCCCTAAGGAGGACTCGAATAATTTACAGTCAAAGTAGGCAATTAGTCAGGACTGGCTATGGCAACTGCAAACAACTAAAGTAATGGAAAAGACACCATCACAGGGCAGGATTTTAAAAAATATCAATCAACAGCACAAAGAGTTAACCTTTATAACAAGGATACATCCAACATTAAAAACATCTTTGATACTATTTTTAACAGAAAGAACATACACAGGAGACAGCAATATGCCAGTGAAAAAATTGCAGTCTACAAAAGAGTGCTAACATCCCCATTTAATAGATTTGGGAGGAAAGGCCATCTGGGCAGGCAAGGAAATACAAGTGGGATCTGAAATGTGTCATGTTTTATATTTTTCACCTCTCAGTTTCAGAAGTAAAAAATAGAGCATATTCTTTTTTCTTTCTCAAAATCATGGAAGGGATATCAACTAAGGAGAACCCATCTAAGAAGAGTTAAGCAAGAGCATGTATTGTAATTTAATTTTTTATTTCTTCTTTTTGTATTTCATCTAGTATTTTAATGAGAGCCAAGTCTTGATATTTCAGAGGAAACATTCATTTGAAAGTAGCACATGCAATATTTTAATCTTTTATTGATACAGTAAGTACTGCCAAGCCCCTCACTCACTGACTTGTTATAAGACAGCAAACATTTAAGTGGGGAATGACTTTGAGAACTTTTAACAAGTATTCTTAATGCTGAAATTGCAGAGGAACTTGTGAGACTTCCTGGGTTTGTAAAAGTGAATGGGAGGTTGTTAGGCACTCAGGAGATCTCACCTTCTGTGTCATTCTCAGAACTTGTCTCACTGAAGCTTTTCCATCGTTCCTTAGCTCTCGACAAGAAGATTTCATAAAGTTCTGCAAGGGACAAAACAAAACCAGTAACCAAAAAGGAAATAGTAAGGAAAGCACCCATCCAAGACAAAAGCATGCTAAGCACTCTTGGCTTGAGTCACTTGACTTCATCACTGGGGACAGGAGGAGAATCTATTAGATCGTTACCACTATACACAGTTTTATAGTGTGCACTGTATTGTGCTTTCTGCTGTGGTGAACATGCAAATTATGACAGGGAAATCAAGCCTTACCTAATTCTGACTTGTATTGTTGTGAACAGAATGCTTACAACTCATCAATCATTAGTTATAAAATAAAGCAATTCCCCTTTTCACCCCCTTAAGAAAGTAAAGCTACAAATTCTCAATTTTAAACATAAAAGTTATTTTCTGAGGGGGACACTACCTTAATTCTTAAAATACTAAATGTTTTTGTAAGCAGGTTTTGAACCTTGTTTCCATACTTTATGAGGCTACGATGTCTCCTTGTAAAATACAACTGTTTTTTTAACAGAAGTTTACATTTTTATTTGAAAATAACCAAGTTAACTCAGCATTAACATGTGATCTGTTAGGAACATACCAGGAGTGATGTTTAATTCATTTCCCACAGCCAGACTCCAAACCTTCCCACGTACACTCGGGGGCAATCCCTGCCACCACAGCTCTCGAACTCTTCGGGTAGCACGCCTAATATATAGAAGCAGGGAGAAGGAAAAAAAGGCACATATTGCACATCTTGTTTTCTAAAATCACTGGGCAATTTGCAAGCAAAACAACATACTCTTTACCAAATCAATATTCAAAGATCTCTGTTGATGTTAAAGCCCCCTTAAAAACCCCAAAACATTCAGCTCCTACAAAGCACATTTCATGTTGCTCTGTAATGACCTCACACTATATCATGGCAACAAAAACTGACTTCTTGACAACACAGAAAAGGAAAATAAGGTATGTGGGTCCTCAGTTTCCAGAGGAGAAACAAGCCATGCTTGCCTCATTTACACAGCAGAACTCTACTTACATGCCTTCCCAGTTAGGTAGTATTTCATTGACCCAAATCACCATAGCACTAGCGATATTCTCTTCTTGCTTGAAACGCTCTCTCATTATTTTTTTCCTTTTATGTGCTTCTTTAATTTCTGTTAGGCATAACATGTTAATAATTCTGTATTAGTGTATACAAATTATTAGGTAAATTCAGCTACTACCCAAGTATTTAGATGTCTAAAAGATCAAGGGTAAATTACAGTTGCACATATTATTTCTGTTGACTGTAGGTGTATTTCTCCGGACATTTTTTAATTTAAGCTAAGTTGTTCAAATACAGTGATGCAGACAAGCAAAAATCAGGCTAGTAAACTCAGATAATTCTCTTCTGCAGTACACAGGATAACTAATAAGCAAGCACATCATCAGCGCTGTTTTTCCTCTCATGATTTTCATACTGTATTTTGTCTGAGCCTTATTTATTCATTAGACTAATCAGCAATATTTATGGATAATTTTATTATTTAAAAGTGCAATTCTACATCCATTTTAAAACTATTGAAATTTTACTGAAGCTTCCACCTAAAATGATTCCATATTTTCTTTTCTGGAAACAGGACCTAAAGACCTAAGACAAAGTCACAATGCTGAACAAGAGAACAATGTCCTGCCTTCTGTTAAAAAAAAGAGCATTTGTAGATTCCTCTTATTTAAAAGGCTAAAAGAAGGACAGAGCAGTGCTCCCCTTACATCACTTAGAACCACTATGAAACTGCAAGACATTTTCTATTTAAGCATGCATTGGACACATCAAGAGAATAGAAATGCCCTTCCTGGTAAACAGATATGGCTGACCAGCTTCATCAAGTTTTTACTGAAGCTTTGAGTGTGTAGGAACAGTTAATAAACCAGGGCACACACATGAAAACACCACACATGGCTGAACCTCCAAAGATGCTGTTACTGAAGGACACAGACCACAGATCACAACTTACAAGATACACACCACAAGAGCAGAGTGAAATGCATTGTCAAATGCCTTGGATTTCTTACTGCATCTTTCAAAGTAAGCTGCCATGGATCCATAGAGGATCAATCAGTTCAGAAGCTTGTATCTCTGACAATAGCCCAAGTAAAACATGCAGCACAGATTCTTAAAATAGCTTATTCCCTGAATACAAGGCACAAGACTACAAAAGTCCTTTCAACAACTATTCATAGATTGACACAGTACCAGATGCTACAGATCTGTTTTTTAAATTAATCGTGTCTAGTGGGAGTAAGAAGGTTCACATAGGTACCGCTGATTGGAAAATAACCCCAAAGTTTTAATCTCTCTTCACATTGAAATTGATCTGAAATTCTTAAGAAACCAGATCTTTAAGCAGTCAGCTTTATTATACTTTGGCTCTTAGTGGCAACTGCAGCAACATAGCTTGAAAAAAAAGCCCAAGTACCCAGAAAGTTTCTAAGTGACCACATTACACAAGTATCTTAAAAAAATTAGGTTTTTCCTTAAAAAGTAAATGAAAGGTTAAGCTGCATTCTGAACCTAGATACATTCATTGTAGCAGAATAACAATTTGATAACTGAGTTCTGTTTTAAACTATGTACCCCTATGCACCAGAGAATAACCCAGATATTAAACAAGAGGTTCTTTAATGTACCCACTTGCCTACAAGCCAGGATTTGTTTCATTTTTGCAGCAGAGTTGAGAGGAATTACAGTGATCATTGGCAGCTGACATACCTCGTTTTTTTGCTTCTGCCACCATCTCATCGTATTCTTGTCGATGACGTAAAGCCTCCTCCACTGATTTGGCAGGAAGATTTCTGAAAACAAGTTGTTCCTGAATTCAATACACACAAATGACATTCTGGACCATTTCAGAACAGGAGTAAATTCGGTTCCTCTCTAAGGTGAGCTTTAGGGTTGCCATACTGCCAGTGTTCCAGTAACAGCTGTAGATAACTACTAGATGTTTGCTGCTTCTGTTTTTTAGCTCTCCTAGAGCTTCCTCCAAAGTAAGGTTATTAAATTTGTTGAACACCTGGAATGATGCTCAACTGAGTGACAAAAGGGAAATGCTGATATACCACATAGTCATTTATTCCAATGAATTCTGCCCACAAGTATTTTAATCGTATGTTCATGTGAAGTCTATGATGATGTATTTTCAATAAAAGGTAAAGGTTTTTGTTCATTGTAGTTAACCCTTTAAAACTCTCCAACAAAAAAAGATAAGTTTCCCAAAGGAAAAAAGGATAGATCACCACTGATGTCAGAGCTACAGCTAAAGAAGCTTGGTGCAGTGTAAAACTTCACCGGAAAAAAATGTGTTTGTTTTTTGGCTGCATAATGATCCCCTCATTGCCAAACACACTTCCTCTTGACCAAGGAAACTCACTTCAAAGCAAATTAAAACACAGTGTTTGGTCTCAGCCTCTTTACCTAATCTCTAGTCTACCTTGGTCCAAAATAAATAGAAGACAGTTTTGTCACTTTAATATAAAAAAAGTTTTCTGTCTCTTCTCATAAAAGCAGACAAAATCACTTATTAATATTTTCAATGGAAGTGAGACCAGAATATATTTTCAAAGGTTGTTAGGCTGTGACAATGCACTACATGCTTGGGATGGCACTCCAGTTTGAAACAAGTGTCATTTGCAAAAGCATATTTACCCTAGCCTGTGAATTGTAATACTATGAAAGTAAAGAAAAACATCAGCAACCCAGTTATTGCATATCTTAGTCTCTATCATACAGTAAAAGAAATAATGCATTCATGAAAACCAATACTCATAGTAATCCATAATTCCATTCAGAATATTTCTGTTTTAGGAATGAGCTTACATACTAGAGAGACTATCCAAAGAAACACTAATATGTTCTATTTTCCATTTCCTAATTAGAAGTGATTTGACCAAACATTTAACAGTGCCATCACAAGCTTCTTCATGGTGTGATTTGAAAGTGTTGCTCCATTTGTTTTCCTCAGGCTTAGTCAGCAGGTCCTTTTCTCCTTCCTTGCTGGAGGCTGTATAGTTGAAAATACTGGCTGATTTATTACCTATTTTTCATTACTATTCTTATTTGTACTTAATGTGGGTTTTGTTACATCTTCATCTGCCATTTCCTTGCCTTCAGCTGCACTTTTAGGTATTACCTACTTAATATGTTTTTAAGTTTCCAAAATAGAGGAAGGGAGGATAAGGGAGAAGGAAGTGCACTCTAAGAAAGCAGTGAAAGAATCAATTGAGAAAATTCCTGGAGACTTTGAGGACCCCAGAGCATGGTCACAGACAGCTGTGAGATACAGTAGATTACAGACTGGTGGCTCCGTTACAGTGAGAAAGAATTCCTTATATAGACTGTGATACACTTAAAGGCTCTTCTGGAAGTATTTGTTAGGCTATTATGTAGGACAGAATAATCCAACAATTCTTTCACATAAGACTTGTGAATGTTAGCTCATCAGAAATTTATCTAAAATTCAGTCCTTCAGTTGCACAGCAGAATCATACTTACGCTGGTCGATCCTCCAGAATCAGAGCAGTAGTTGAAAGGGGCTCAAACTCAATATTTTTACGTCTGGCTGATGGGGGTGGAGGTTTATACATTCTTCCTGTCCGTGCTTCATATTCCTAAACAACATTATTGATAAAAATTAAATTTCAACTTTCAGCCTCACTCCAAATTAGTAAGCGTGATATTACATAATGCAAAAATAATTTCATAATAAATATTTTAACATTACTTCATAAGACAGCAAGCAGCAAACACTACAAGTTGAAATTGCTGATAGCAACAGTGCAGCTTTCCAGGACTGCTAAGTAAAGATGAATGAGAAAGCAGGTTCTTGTATCAACTTAATCTTTGATCTATTCTAGTTCAATACTTCAACTGAGCATCCCAGGATCAGTAGGTAGTAAAGAAATCTGCATTATTTACCCAGCCTAGCTATTGCACAAGTATATTTAAGTAAAATGTGAAGCTGACAATAAAAAACCCACCACTAACAGCAAAGACCACTAATCAAAACATTTGTGTTCCAATTTCTTCCTTTTGATTCCGGCTCCCTTTAAGATCCAGTACACCTCACATTCCTGAGGCCTTTAACAACACCATCACACCCACATTTACCAGAACCACCTACCCTATACTCAGTGACAATACACCAGTATTGATCATTACAAATCTGTTTCATATAATTTCCTTCCTCCAAGGTTAAAACATGCAATCTACTTAGAAAGAAATACTTAACTGCCTTCAATATACACAAGATTCTGAGGAAGAAAAAAGGATTCTAATCCTTTTACCACAACAGCAACTTAACAAAACAAATACAACACAATCCTTAGGAAAATAGCTAAACAGAGCCAGATGAATACTTTAAATCTCACATCCCCTTCTTTTTCGCCTCTATAAATAAAAATTTAATGCCAAGTTAATGGAATAATATGCATCAACACTATTCAGCACACTGAAACAAGTATCTCAAACAACTGGACACAGGATTGGTAGAGTTCTGTTGTAATTCACACAAGCACAAGAAAAATAAAAAAATCAATGCTCACCACATGAATGAATACACATATTCTCAAGCCTAAAATTATTTCATTCCACTTAGAAACAACATCAGTATTCCTGTCACACTGTATAACTCAGGACACTCCAATGCATTTGTAAATTAGGAATATATCCTGTGAAAACACCCAGAGATCAGCATCCAGGCTGCAGTACAGTAGCAATGTCGTCCCTCCTGTTCTTGGTAGAAGTTCTGATTTACTTCCATATTCTCCTGTGGAACAAGTGTCCCCAAATGAAGTTCATTTAGTGGTCAGAGATGAGGAAGCTCAACCACCAGCAACCTTTTCAATGTCTCTACATATCTAACTTGTATGCAAGTTAAAAAAAAAAAAAAAGGAAAAAAAAAGATTAAAAACAGCACTGCCAAATGTACATCAGAAATGAAGTCGCTCTTAGCTTTTTAATACAAGCAATAAATGTGAACAGTGCTAGTACTTCCAGCTATCACCTGTGCTAAAAACTGATAAACTATTTCCAAAACATAAGAGAAAGGAAAAAAATTTTAAAATTCTTCAAAAGAGATTTTCACAAAAGGCAGAACTCATCATCCAACTGTGTTTCTGAAAGTAAGTACACATCATGAACAGTTGGGTTTTGTAAAAAGAGTTCACATGGGCAGAGAAGGAAAACTGTAAGAGTTACTAGAAAGGGTCAAAACAGAGACCAAAATAGCCTCAGGCACAAACTGTCATGGCTGCACATTTTCCAAACTGAAATACATTCCAAAGTATCAGAACCTTCCAAAGGAAGATGCTCTTTCCTCAAGAAGCCTGTGCTCTAGGAAACTTATTTGAAGATTAGATCCCACAACCATCAGATGTGCAAAGAACTTATGCAAATAAAGTATCCATTTTTTTGTGGAATACTTTGTATGACTAGATGTAAAGAATCCAATATCCTTAACTGTGCATTTGATGCAGAATCTAAAAAGCTTGAGCTGACATAAAACCTCAGTTTAAAAGATGTGAGCTAATACTCTCCCATAAGAAGGTAAAAATACAATTTGAAGTCAAATGTCTTGTCAAACGTTTAACACACAGGGCATGTGCAGCAAGACACAACAGGTGACAGCTAAGATTCAAGACTATGTAAAACCTGTATAAGTAAAAAATTATTTTGGAAGTGTCAAATGTACGGTTTCACAAGCTTAGAGAAGGTTATTTTTAAAAATCTTTATTGCAACATATCAGGCATTTATTGAAAATTCCAGAACACTCCATAATTCCAAAATAAAGAACAACAAATTTCAGCTCTAATAAAAAGTAAAACCAGTTATCTTCTTACTAAGTCTGGAACTGCATCCTGTTATCCACTGCCAATAATTAACCTGGCAAGAAGCTAAAAGCATGTTTTTCCTGAAAAACACTGACAATATACTTATGAGTGCTTCAGTACATGGAGGGACTTGCATTTCTGCTATTTATTCCTACAGACATTGAGATAAGCCTACAGACAGGTAACTAGGGTTGAGAAAACATCTTTTACTTATAAACTGCATTTGCTTAAGAAGATAAAGATATCTCAAATAGTATCTTAAAAAACAACAATAAAAAGCCCCACCCAAAAAACAGAAACCAAAAAACCCCACCCCCTACCACCACAGCAAAGAATGCCAAAAAAATGCCCTGGTGCTCTAAATAATTTTTTTTTTAAAGTAAATAAACCCACAGAGGTCTTTATTGCTTGCACCTTCTTTTTATCTACAAGGAAAACATGCAAGTCTGAAGTTTCATTCATCCTTCTGCTGCAGTACCATAAAGGACAGTCTCAATTTACATTAAGAGTAAATTTTCAATACCTCTAAACAGTCCCGGATTGCTCTGTGTAAGATACAAGTAACTGCTCACAGTCTCTTCTTCCAATACTTAACCAACCACCTTACAGAGACCAGCTGCACTGCAGCATTCCAAAAGCATTAGTAGATCTGAAGCAGGTTATGCTTGTGGGAATAAAGTATTTAGCTAAGTGTGAACACAGGGATTCAGTGTTAGAAGACAAACTTGCATCTACAGAGCCCAAACTATACAGCTGCAAAGGAATAAACACCAATCATAAAATTCAACATGAATCTGGAATGAAGTTTGATCTATTTATGATCCAACAACAAAAGCTGAACTCCTGGGAATGAGTGATAAAAGCCTTTGGTTACAAGGACTATGAAGTTCTCACAGTACCAATTATACAGACAAAACACCACCCATCCAATTATGTTGCCAGTATGCTGGAGGAGAAAGGCATCTGATGTGTAGAGAATTTATGCAACTAAAGAATGCAACAGTGAATAAACTTCCCCTATCTTAAGGATTGTCTCTACTTAAAGTAGATGTCAAAGCATACTAACATTCCAATTAAACATCCTCTGTATGACAGTTTCTTCTAACATGCTTTCTCCTCTCTAATGCTAAGTCTGATAGTAAAACAGATTTTATTCAATTAACTGTGACTTCTGCTGAGGAAACAGAATGGGGATTGTCATATATTGTGCAAATGGTTTTAAACCTCTCTCCCTTCTACACACGTGTGACTGGAGCAGATGGGTCTATGAAACATCTATCTGATTATTTTCATGATGTTGTATAGATAGATAACTAGATAGATCATCAGAAAGATTATAAGCCTTCATTTGAATCAGGGTTGATCATCCAAGAATAGAAGCATTAATAGAATCACCTAGGAGTGCATTCATGTGAGAAGAATTTCTGCTAATGAATAATCCTAGATCAGCAGGCATGTTGCCTCCAGGTTGAATGTTAAAATTGCTGAGCTAGCACTGACTACAAGGTGATTATAAACAAAGAAGTGTTTATAGCAAGAGTAGATGTCACTGAAAAATTCTGTGAGTCATAAACTAGACATTTTCCCAGAAATAAGAATTCCAGATGCTGTCAGGACAGGCAGAACAGTACATTCTTGCCTAATTTGCAGGTGAAATAGAAAGAACAGATATATTGATGGAGAAGAAAATACTAATCTTCACACAGTACAAAAGGACAACCAAATAGACACTTAAGAGTTTCTAGGCCAATCTTCCAAAGCTAATGCCATCCACCTTCAATTCTTTGTTTGCTGTACTTTTTCCTCAATTGGATACTTAATAAGGTGCATCAAGTTTCATCTTCTTTTGTTTACAAGAAGCCACTGGCCCTGGGCCCAATAAAGACAGGCTGAGAGTGGCCAGGCCATGTAATGTGAACTACAGGCATCAGAACCAAGCAGCAGGTACATGACTGCTCTGTTTCACAGTTCCACAGAACTGAAAAGCCAATCCGTACTATTCACATTCAACACAGAGTGCAGAATGACATAAAAAGTTTACAAAGTAACGGGTGTGCACAATTTCAGAAGGATCCCAGTAAATAGATAATGTAAAATGTAACAGAAGTTTCAATAGCGACGCTTTTCTAGTTTTCCAATTTCACATTGGAAAGAGCAACTAAAAGCATCTGGAGTTCTGAAGTGCCACTGTTAATAACTTGTGTGGCTCTGTGACAGAAAGAAGATTCTAGTATATCGATTTTCAAATTTAATAAGGTGTTCAAAAATATTACAAATTAGGCCTTTAAACAACTTTTACCATTATGCAATGAGGCACAGCAAACATAGAAAGTAAATTACTGTCAAGCTCTATGATTACCTATTTCTTGCTATTTAAGAACATGCAATGTAAACAATAAGCAACAATACTCTATCACTTCATGTTGTTAGTGAGATTCACATGTGAAACTTGTTTATTTTAATAATGGTTTTTAATGAGTTGATGGTTAGTGCCATAAAATACTCATGCTACTGTGAAAATGTGATGTTTATACTATTTTAATGAGTGCTACACAGTCCCATGCATGGCATCAAATACAACTAAAAAAGTATATATGAAATTTCATACCCCTGTGTTTAACAGACTGAGAGCAGATATTGACGCAAGACTGCCAGAACTGTCATCCTAATAAGAAAAACAGAAGCAGAACCTTAGTGAATAAATGAAGAAAAAGATCATTACAAAACAGCAACATGCACGCCAAAATTTATATTCATGTGTAGAGTATTTCTCTTGTATGTTTGAAAAAGCATGGATGTGTCTGTTCCTCCTCCTTTTCCAGTCTTTAAAATAGACACATATACAAAGACTTCCCACTTGTGCAAGATCCGTACAGACATCAGCTGGATTGTTTTTCTGGTTTATTTGATGCTTCATGTTTTCAGTAATCAGCCCCTTTGCCCAAAGGGAGATTTTCTCCATGGTGCTCCTCAGGTGCAAAGGCAGTCCCTGACACACCCTGTGTCTCCCTAGTGCACACCACTCACAGACATCAGACTGATTTGTCCACAGCCTTCTCAGAAAGCAAAAACCAAACCTTGTCCCCTGCCATGCTATCATTAGTATTTCCAAACTGGAAGTTCCATAAGTGGGCTATACCTCAGCCTTGCTGGTGAGAACAGAGATGTATTTGTAATGCTTTGAGCAACAGTCACTTCCATCATAAATAAGATTCTAAGCATCACTCAAGCAGCAAGGCAACCAGGTATAAAAGCAAGGCCAGCTACAGGAGACCCTGTACAACCACAGCTCTGCACGCTTCCAACCAAAAGTCAAAGTTGGTTTTATAATGGGAAGATAAAGCCAAGCTAAAAAATGGGGCTGCAGAGGAGGTGACAAACAAAACCCACTGCTTTTAAGCCTTGAATTACAGTGCCTGGAAGAAGGAAAATAAGGTTTTTATAATGAATTCAATACAACGTATCTGCAGTGTTCAGAATAATAGAAACCATTTTAAAGGCTTTCTTCTCCCTTGCCATACTATTTTTCCTTTTCTGTACTGAAGTACCATGCCAGCCTTGGAAGGATAAGATTTATATTAAAACAAACAACAAAAAAACCACCAGAATCACACACTTTAAATAAATGTCCATGAAAGACAGCAGATTTACCACCTGAACCCATCCTTTTGGAATTCAATACAGCCTGCCTAGATGATGATTTTGCTTTCTCAGTACCTCAAGCTCAGCAGCATGTCTGCTTAATCTGCAAATATTCATTCTTTGAGAGAAGAAAAAAACCCTAGATATTATGTTTGGCTAAAGAAATTCAATGGCCCAGTAGAAGGAGAAAGAAAAGAAGAAAGAATCCAGAAGGCCAAAAAATAAAATATCATGTCCCATCAAATCAAGGAAGTTCTATCATTTTTATTACCTCAATTTTTATTATTTGTTTCTTCCAAATCCAGCAACCTTCAGGAACAGAAATGAAAATACATACCTATGTATGCCTATGCTTTCTTTTTCAAGCCTTAGGAAGAGAACAGTTGCTTCAATATTCTTTGTAATTGCTCTTAAAGACTTTGTTTTAAAAATCACAGCAATCAGAAGAATTCACATCAGCAGATTCAATACTTCCATGCTATCTTCAAAACACTGATCCTATCCCCCCTGTAAGGTGCTCCACTGAAGATGTATTTGTGTCACCAACATAGCACTGACATCCTAAGTTCTCCTTAACAAGTTTCCCTTGTCAAAGTAGCTTGGGACAACCTGGCAGTAGGAGCTGAACTGTATTTTATGGCCTTTATGCAAAACAAAACATTCGTCACTCTGAGGTCCTACCACTTTCATTACCATTTCACTGACAAGATAATCACTGAAGAAATCAAACACTGAGGAGTGTCTATGGTTTACCTCTAAAACTGATTTTTTACTAACTACACATATGATAATTAAATCATGTGGAACATTTCTTAAGAATCTGAACTGCTACAGCATCTACAAAGAAAACCATCCTGGCCTTCTCACTGCTTCTGGTAGGGCAAATTGTTATTCAGGTGGCACAGGTTCCTTGCAAGACTCAACAGCCTCATTTATTATCTGTCCTTGTTTCAAGGCAGTTTGTTACCAATGTATTTCTGCCCTGTATCTGGCAAACAGGCAGAAGTCTTGCCTTTTTTTTTTTCTCCAGTAGTAGTGCAAGGTGAGCCAATTTGACCTCTAAATAACAATCTGCTTAAGAACCACTCCTGTAAAAAAGCATTCAACAACTTCTCTCAGATAGTCAGTGCTTGGATTTGTTTACAAACACACATACACATTTTTATAAGCATTAAGAGCTTTGTGCACTTTTAAACTCTAACAACTAAGACTGGAGGGAAGAGTTAATATTGCAAGCTAAAAGGTTTGAGTCATATGAAAGCTGATTCAAAACACATCTGTTGCTCTAAAGAGAAGTCTCTGAAAATCCTTGTCCCTGGGAGACCACGGGAATTCTGCCGAATCAATGACTGCAATCTCTCCATAGGATCTCAGACTGGAGATAACAACACTGGAAAAATATTCAAGTGAAGACACTTTTTTTAGCCCTCAAGTATTTTTTTTGGTAAAGATTTCAGAGCCACCTCAACATATTTTCAGAGGTTAGATGTATAATACTGACCCAGTCAAAGCTAGTATTTAATGCACTAAGACTAAAACCTTCAATTTTATACACAAGGTGACAGCTATTGGAAAAGATGGCTTCACTTCTGAATAAGCAGTCATTTCTAAAATCTCTGAAAGCTTTTAATGGTGTGGCAGATTTAAGTAGAAAAGAAGCTTTTTCTTCCCCACTTCATTTAAGGCTGCCACTGAGAGAAGCATTATTAAAACTGCTGATTAAAGTGAATTTGGTGTACATTTTGCTTGTTTTTTATTTTGCAATGTGTAATTGCATATTTTTAGTTTACTTTAATTCAGGTATATTAGGAAAAAACTCACTATACCAATATAAACATGTTACTAAAAAGTATGCAAGCCTGATTTAATAAAATAAGCTAAATTTAATGACTTGATATTCAGAAAAAAATTTATTATAGATCAAAAGCTCTTTTCTTTAACTGTAAGCACAAAAACTGAAATTCAGCTTGCATTTTTAAACAGAACTTGGACTTCAGTCAATACATTCCAAAATGTTATATATCAGCCCACAAGTCTGTTTCTGCTTTAACTGCTTCTGCATTGAAGTATTTCAGCAGTCTAATTTAAAGCAGATTTCTCTACAGACTGAAAAGAATTTACCAAACTCATCATTAATGACAACACGCTTCTTATAATAGCTGGTTTTATTAGCTGCAGTTCACGAAAAAAGGCACACTTCCTAAAACCATCAAATGCATCTGACATTTGCAGTCCTGGGGAGTTGTTTTCCCTTTTCAAAAAAAATCAGTGAAGGAAAGAAGCCCAGAGGAAGGAGATGTCCAGCAAAAGAGCTGGCCTCAATCACATCCTGCTTGGGCAGCTCTAAATCCAAGGAGAGATGAGCGTGCCAGCAGCTGCGAGTGGGGAGATGCAGCTGCCAAGAACTTTCAACCTCTGACCCAGTTTGAGCAGCGCATCTCGCCCGAGGCGGCGCAGCTGCAGGCACCGTGCAGGCAAACCCCACAGGCTGCTGTGCCACTAAAACATTCATCATCTTCCACGCTGCCTAAGAGGCTTGCAAAGACATTATTCACAATAATATTCATTAGGCAGTCTCTGAAGACACAGCTGGCTGGCATCGCCATCTGAAAAATGTCTGAAACAGTATCTGCAATTAAGTTTCCAGATTTTCTTGGAGGTTATTCAAGATATTACAAGCACTACCTGACTCCTCTGGAGAGGCACATATAGCAGTGTCTAGTTGATAGACAGTGACTGGGAGCCACAAGCATTCATTTAAATGTAATCAGCAATTTTCTACATCAGCTTTACCATAACAAAAAGAACAAAGGAGGCTTCCTTCAGCCAGGATGGAAAAGAGGCACATAAGCCCTACCAATCTTTTGGCTATAAATCTACAACGATGCAATTTTTCTCATTTTACTAATAGGAAAGTACTTCATGCTTCACGATATTGCCATAAAACTTTGAGGTAAGTATTATCCTTATCCAAAAGACTTCCTCCTCTTATTAATTGCAAAGTTTTTCCTGTTGTGAGTTAATTTTTCTTGCGACAGGGCTTCTTAAGATCTCATCTTTTACACGCAGGATGCTGACTCACTACTGAGTTTCCTTAATCAAGGGTTTATTTGCACCCTCCCAAAGCTGGCCACTGACATCAGTAAAGTGAAAGGACCATGTCCAATTATGAAAAGCAATATTCAGGAATGGCAAGATTTGTGACTAGTAATAAACTACCATGAACTCCCTCACAGGCAACTTTCCTACCTTCTTGTAGTCTTACACCTAAGGTTCATTTCACAAAAGCTGGCTAACAAGAAGTAACCATGGTTCTGACCATAAAGAGCTAAAAAAATTGAGGAAAAATACAGGCTTTCTGTTTCAATTGTATTTGATGCCCTCACTCTGATTTGGAAAGCCAAAGTGCAAGTTTGGAGAGAAATTCCATGTAGGTTAGGAAGTAACCTGACAAGTTTACAGAATTGCATGTGAACAAAACACATTAGGCTTTAATCATATTTCTGTCAAATTCTTGAAGTGAAACTTCTTTTCACTCACATTTCCAGCCTAGTGAGGAATTGGTCTAGAGACTACAGGCAGCCATTTGAAGTGAAGATGCTATTCCCCACTGATCCTCTATAAATAAGTGTGCCTATATTCATTCTAACCCACCACCAGCTTGGCAAATTTGAACATTTTTTGAGAAAAGAAACCATCAGCTGTTTTTCAAAGGCATATGCACAAGGAGTTACATAGTAAATTTTAAACACACATGCAAGACATTTGACATATGCTAATTATGGAGACATTAGGGTCATTTCTCAATTTAAGATCAAATTTCCTTAGGTATGTGGCTCTAACTGTGTGCAGAGTATACTGTCAAGCTGGTTCCCCCTTTGGTAATTGTATCTCTTAGCTCATGAGGCTTTATCTAAAGACCACGCATGCTTTAGCCAAATAGAAAGCTAAAACTATTAGCTATTACGGATACTTTACTCAAGATTATGTAAATCCAACAGTGACTCTAATCTGGAAAACATAGCACAAACCACATGACTAGGAGAAACTCAATCATGGTAAAAGATAATACATTGTTGTAATACATTTACTTTTCTGACATTTTGGAGGAGTTAAAAAATGGGAACACTACAGTTTAAAACAAACACAATCACTGAGGGACAACAGAGGAAGAAAGTAGGACTATTTCTTCAGATCATCATCTTCAACAGGCTGCCCAGGAAAGCTGTGGATGCCCCATCCCTGAAAGTGTTAAAAGTCAGGTTGGACAGGGCTTTGAGCAACCTGGTCTATTGTAAGGTGTCTGCCCATAGCAGGGAGAGTAGGACTCCCTTCCAACCCAAATGATTCTATTATAACACAGTCTCCAGAACAAATATCTTCATTGCAAGAAAACAGTAAGTAGATGACAGGTAATATTGTGCAGCATCTCCATTTCTCAGGATGGAAGAGACATCTGGATTTTACCACAGTATTTTCATAGCACAAGGCCAACAGTATGCTCCTGCAAGCAAACCAAGAATGTTTGTCCTCTCTCAAAGAGGAAAAATTAAATAAGAAAATTGTATTTGAAAATTTAGAAAAAGCATTCCATTTACTTCACAGCACAAACCATAGAATAATTTGGGTTGGAAGGGACAATAATTTGGGTTGGTAGTTTCAACCCACAAGACTGCACTTTTGTAATCTCATCATTTTCTTGCAACATTTTATTGTGTCTCAAGTCCCACTGCATTAAAGTCCTTCAAAAAGATCCTCATTTTTCACTTTGGTTGCTCCCAAAAGGCCCTCTTTGCCACAAAGCTCTTTCTAGGAGATAACTGATCACTGCTTCATTCACAGCCATTTGCACCTGCCAAACACATCAGCTTATTTGGAATTTAAGAAATGAGACAGAGAAAGCAGCCCTCAAGAGATTCAAGTTACTGTTTTAACCAACACAGGGGACATTCATATTTTTTATGTCAACAAATCTTTCAGCTTCAGGTTTGCACACTAACATTACGCTAATGACACATTACCAATTGCTCGCCTTTGAAGACTGACATTTTAGTATTATCAAAAGTATTACTTTATCAAAGACAAATTCCACAGGAACCATTTATATGGAAGTGCAACTTTGTGACAGAAGGAAATCAGAGGTATCTTTGTGAAGAATTCCAGTAGCTCAAAAAGAAGTTCCATTTACAGTATTATTTTGCAACAAAGTATCTTGAGTGAGATTAAAACTTTAATTTAAAGAAGATGACATGTTTCAGAATTCTAAGCAATTTGTCACAAGTTACCTACATAGGAAGTCTTCCAGGCAAGGATGACAAGGGAAAAAATGAGTCAGATTGCAGTATACCATGTTAAATAAGACAAAATTTTATGGGAAATTAATGCAAGTTTTCATGTCTTGATAAAACCAGCTTAAATGCTTTTTGAACATATGCCACCTTTTTGTAAGTACTTTTTATAAGTACTGAGATGTACTGAAGAATGCACAAGATAGTAATAAAACTCCAATTCCCCAGTAACTGCTTTTACTTAAACAAAGCCCCAAAAGAGTGTTCTCAGAGCACCCTGTGGTCATATAATACCAATGTGGATATAATAGCAGAGAAATTCAGTACCTGTGTGCTATTTTTACAGTTTTTCTACCTAGAGCTGTGTGATGTTTACTCACCTGCTGAATGATTTTGGAATCTTTTGGAAGGTTTTCCCTGGGTGGGACTTTTCCAAACAACTTCCAACCAGGAGCGCTTTGGACAGCAGGTTTGAGTTCCTTTGTCCTTTTAGTGAAAAAGTTTCTGAAAAGAGAGGAAGGTTTTTGTTTAGTTTATTGTAAGCATATAAACAAAGTATATTGTGCCTACTTACATTTCTTCAATTTCTCCATCAGTTTACCACCTGGGTTAACTGTAGAGATTTACTGCTCAGCAAATGCATAGTGCCTTCTACTTTCAATTAATTTGAAGCAGAGCATCTTTCATTACAGGTGCTTTGATGCTAATATTTGTACTTAACACTCAACTTTACCTCTAAACTACTTCATGCAATATCAGAGCTTTTTTTAGTAATAGCAGGCACTCTTAAATATAAACAGCATGCAGCAGACTCTCAAACTTTTGTTTGGGGTTTGCTTTAAGTGTTTTTTCCTGACTTATTTGGAGACTGCAATGACAACAGCTGAAAAAACTGTAACTTAAGAGATTTTTTTCTTTTTAATGGTGAATTATTACTTTTACCAATCTTCACACCTTCAACTTTCATAGCATGGACTAGAAAACCAGGCAACAATCTCACAGCTTCAGTTTAGCAGATAACCTTTACCAGTGCCTAAAGCAATTACACTCAAAGAGGCAGATGACTGCATTGCTCTTACTTCTTAGAAAGCCAACCATCACAAGACCATGTTAGTGACCACTTGTCAGATACTCAGCTGTACTATTTGATTCCAACCCCAAGCTCCCATAGAGCATGTTATGTACAAGTGCTTTGCTTCAAAAATGGAAGTGTATTTATTCTGAATACTGGAAAGTTACTTTCCAGAAACTCATAACACAAAGGGATTAAAAGCTCAGTAGCCTGTAAGGTTATTTCTCAGGAAGCTTAGCAGCTGACCTCAGAGAACAGAATATGGGAGTACTTCTGGTAGAAGATGTTTTTGTACAGTATTAACTACCTAACTTCACACTCTTCTTCTGGAAAGAGCTCCCCAGATTTATTCTTCACTTAAAGTATTTGCTGTATTTTAAAATACAATTCCTTTTCAAATTGGAAGCAGTCACATTTGTGCACAGTAAACAGTCTCTTAGCTTTGCCCAGATAAAAGGAGCATGCTTCAACAACCACAATCTGTCTAAAAAGTGCTCAGGGCTCTTAAATTCCAGTGCTGTCAAGGTTTCTGACCAGGCAGCACAGTTTTACAATTAGGAACTGTTAGTGTTTGTAAGACATTGTATGGTCTTCAAACACAAGCTATCTTTTTAGTTCCCAGAATGTATTTTGTTATCTGGGAAACAAGCAAATGCCTGTCAAAAATCCCTTCAGAACAAGTTTGCACAAATGAACTCTACAGACTGTGAATCTGTGTGTAGTTGAGGATCTAGGCACCAGCAAACAGCATAGATGGAGAAATGGAGAAGTAGGTGCTGATAGAGCATGGAAATCTCCCAAAAACTGATAAGCTCAAGACTGGCAGTCCTGTGGAATCCAGGAAAAATCAAGGAACCCAGAACATCAAGATTCTCTTCACTCCATTTGAGGCCACTACCATCATCAACAGCTTGTAAAAAAAAATTTTAAAGACTGCATTCAAGAAAACAGCATTTGCTATAGGCTGTCAGGGAGTACAGGATTGCACACACATACCTGATGAAAGGGAACACCATGAGACATTTTGTTTTGACTGCCTAGATACAATCTGTTGGTACCCCAGCACACTGTGTCACTTCTGTTGAGGTCTCCCAGACGTTGTTCCAACCCAGCTGCTGGGAAAGCATGTTTGGGAATAACTGATTGCATGGTTTGAATAGTTGTTTGTCATTAATGGAATCGAGTCATTGCTATCAATAACAGTTTAATGAATACAAATTGTTCTAGCAAGCATTGGTTGCAATCCACACATGCCACAGCTCTGTTCCATCAGAGAAATCTGTAATATCTTAGTCCATCCCTTAAGCACTCAAACTCCAAGACAGTGGTTTCCAATATATAGCCTGGAAAGGAGGAACAGTGGAAAGGACCAGCCATGGTACCCATGCCTTTAAAAAATACCATTCCCAGCCAATCCCAGGACTGCACACCATTAGTGAAATGAACAGATCCACTCAGTAAGACCAAAAAAAATTGTGTTTACATAAATAACAAAGGCTCATTTCACAAGGACACTTTCCACATTGCTTTATATTGTCTTCAGGAGGGAAGGAGGAGCATTCAAGGAATCATCAACAAAACAAGATGGAAGTTTTCCAAAGACAACATGTCACTGTGCACTACCCTACAGCCTTGCCCTTCAATCTGCAACAGCTGTATTCAAACTTGATTAAAGAAGACTTTTTTCCCCCAAAAGTAGGTATGCAGGAAGGTACAATCTGGAGTACCTTTCTTGACTTCATGGGTAGCAATAACCACCCAGTCTCTGTACATACTATGGAATACCACCAGGATTACTTGGCAGTTGAACTCCACTGCTTCTAGCATGTGTAGAAGCTGAAAGATGCATTTAACATTGATGGTAATCTGTCACTGTCTCCAAGCTGGTTCATTATTAACCAAGATGCTGGCCGATTTTTAAAAGGAAAAAGATGTGTAAACATACAGATGTTTTAAATTAGTATTTCTATACAAAATATTTAGGTATGCTCATGGCTTTTACAGGATTTAATTTTTCATTTTTTTGAAACAAATAAAACATTAAAACAAAGGAAAGAAGTTTTACTTTTATTGAGCACATATTCAATGAAGTCTGTTTTGTGTGAAGGCAAAAAAAGCTGGTAAAATTTTGTATCATGTCAGAATAAACTTCATCTAGGAATTCTAATCCGAAATAAATTAACGAGGGATTACAAATAAGCTTTGCTGAAGATGGAAGGACACTTTTTGATACATTGTTTTGGCAGCTAACTGTATCACATCTGATGCATTCTTGACAGAAGTAAAGCCTTACAAAAGCTTTGTTAAGGAGCATCTGTGAATGCTTACAAGTTGCATTCACTGAACTGCAGGAAGTGTACTAGATTTGATGTATTTGTTGCTGCTTAGAATATTCATGAGTCTCACTGGTCCCGGGAAAAGTCAACTATTGAAATGGCTGAAAAGTCAATAGCATTTTGTTACAGAATCTCAAAATCCATTTGAAAACCTCAAAATTCCTTAAAAAAGAGCCTACACTTTAGAACTGAACAATTCTTTCTGTTGCAAGGACCCATGGGATAGAAGAATTAAATTAGTTCATTGATTTAAACTCTGGTTTACAAAAGCCCGGGGGAAAGCTACAAGGTTTTTTTTTCCCTGTTTCTTTTATATAACACATATTAGCACTCTCAAATGACACTCCAAAATGTTTCAGTAGGTGCCTTGAGGAGCTGGAAAGCTAAATAAAGTGCCAAAGAATGAGAAGTTATTGGCATAGACCAAGACATCTATTGCTAATGTGGTTTGAATTATGCTAAACAAAAACCTACGGGCTGTGATCACACAACTACAAGAGCTGTAATGACAGCTATGACTGGTGGGTTTCCCCCTTATCTTTAACTGTGTTGCTTCAACTATTCCTGCCTGTGTCCAGGATAGTCTGTGCAAGTTTCACCATACTGGTGGTACAGCAATCCAAAAATGTTAGCCATTTCTACAGGTGACAGTAACACTATGTTCTACTAATGAAATTGCTTGTCTCCACTCCATTTTTGCTTTAAAAATGTGCTTTTTCAGATTTTTTCAGATTTTCAGCTCTTTTGTGCTATTTCAGATTAATTAGTGTAGTTGAAACGCAATTAGAATTAAGTCTCAGAAGGGGATAGGTGGAACTTGATACCTTAGTGTATTTTTTAATTTATTTTGGGATTTTGGCTTCCCTTCCCCCCCAGAAAAAACGTCAACACAAAAAACTTCTTTCCGAATTTCCAAGCTAGCTATAGGTCAGTCCAAGAGGATAGATTTCCAAGATTTAGAGGAAGTTACTGGAAAATCTGAGATGAAAATATGAGACAACTACTTCAACCTTGATCTGAAATTTTATCCAAAAGCAGACTGTGCTGTATTTGCACAACAGCCACTCAAAGAAAGCTGAAGTGCTTTGAACAGCAGCGACCAAGAACATCAACGAGTAGGAAAGGCTCCAGGGTAGATACATCCCCAGCACTCTGCCTCTAGGTATAATTGAGTCATCTCTCCACAAGAACAGGAGTCTGACAAGAATCTTTTGTTTGACCAAAACAGTCAAACTAATCTAGTTTCAAGCTACACATCATTTTCCGACAGTTCTTTCAACAAAGGCAGCATACACAGCTCCTCCCTGTGTGCCACAGACAACAGGCTATCAGCACTCCACTGCTTCCTGCAGCCCAGCAACACCTCAAGTAGCTTCCTTCCCAATCATTCAATCATTAGAACTCCATGTACAGCCTCAAGCTTCACCAATTCTGACGCTTTTGGCAATCTATAGGCAGATTTCAGGTGTAGAGGGATGTTATCCCTGAGCCTTTTAGGGTGAAAATCAGAATAAAGCATACTAAAAATGAGACTACTTTTCTCTAATTTATTCATCTTGCACTACACAAAAATGGCAAAATTCAAGTGGCCTCAGACAGGAGCATAAACCACGTGATCATTACTGTCATACGTGAGCAAAGTGTGCTTCCTCACAGTTCATTTTTATATACAAATAGATTTAATTTGAAATGCCGCATTACCTTAGACAAAAAAACCAAACCAAACAAAAAAAAAAAATCCCAACAAAAAAATACCCATACCCTCTTCCCAAAAACACAGCACAGACAAAAAAAACCCAAAAAACAAAACAAAAACAAAACAAAACAAAAAAACTGAAAAAAAACACAAATTACCAAATGGGGGGGAAAAAACCCTGTCACTTAACTATGGGCATCCATGGCAAACATAGTGTGGCACCAAAGAAACATTTTCTTTCCAAATAAAATATTACAAATTTAGGATTATTTTACAAATAAATTAATGCTGCATTTATATCTCAATGCTGAAAGGTGAACTATTCTCTGGTTTCTCATCCTTACAAGACACCTTGGAGCTCGCTCAAATGTTGAATCATTAATTTACAAACAAAATAGCTCCAAAAAGAGACCTCAATTTATACTAGCATAGTAAAAGTTACTTTTTTTAGATAAAAGCTAACTGTCAAAAATTTTTCTGACTTTTACTTTATGCACAACGATCTGGTTTACTGTCATTTTCCATCATCAATCATTTCTTCTCATTGCATCCATCTTTTAAGAGCTTTGATAACAGGGAAGTTGTTATGCTGAGAAAACAAGATTTGAAAGCCACGAGAACTGACAGAGGAAGTGAGGGCTGATTAGATTTTCCTTTTGATTAAGCATCTAGTACCTGTTAGTAAACATGGCATAAGACAACTGCATCCTTTTAAATCCAGGGAAGCAGCACACAAACAGGAAGGAATCAGCATCCCGCCAAGAACATCCCCACTCTTATCATATAAAGCTTTTCTTCACAGAATCACAAAGGCTTAGAAGGGAAATCCAGCACAGAAGTAATGCTACAAATGAGCACCAAGTTGGACAAAAAAAAAAAACAGTACATTTTCTCTGTGTCTTCAATATAGTTACAAAAATGCAGTTAAAAGCCCTGAAGTTAAATTTTTTTGCAGTAACATTACAAATCTACTGATTTCAATAAAACCTCAGAACGTGTAAAAGGAATGAAGTAACAAAATTCATTAAAAACTGCATTTGTACTACAAAACAACCAACTTTGCATCTCCACAAAGAACGGAGTTCTGTTTGTACATGCAATCTGCTCTTGCTCCACCCCATGCTAATTTTTAATAAGCTTCACAGGCATAAAAAATAGGTGTATGTTTGAAACTCATTGAAATTTGAATAAGATGAAAGACAAGCTGATAAGGAAATTACTTATTTACCCAGCAATCTTTATCCAGAGAGCTGTATCAGTGAGGAGTTAGGAGAGGCATGTTCCGGGAATTGCTACAGATACATTTTTACAGAGAGAAAACACTAAAATGAGCAGTTCTTACTTAAACCAGACTTTTAGAACAAATGCTGAAGACCTCTACAAGCCTACAATTCCTGTTCTGTCATGACTATAGCCAAGTACACAACAAGAACTATTACATTCATATTGGCATCTCTTTGCCAGGCATAAAAACACAAAAGCTGCTTAAGAACACAGCAGAATTCTTCTCCATACTCGAGTCTTGGTCATTCTGTAAAGGTCTCAGGTGCAATAATTTGGAAATATCAGCAGATAAAAAACACATTGCTTTATTAATCAGAATTAGCCCCTCTGCTTTAAACAAGACTTTTCAATAATTTACATGCAGAAACAAAGGTAACTCAACTCTAAGCATAAATAATGAATCATTGAAAGGAAACAAAACCTTTTCGGTTAGCCACTTACACAGCTTGCAGAGCAACAGGCATTCTACATTTTTAATTTCAATAGCTTCAAGTGTCAGCCCATTTTGACACATTTATGATTGCACTCAGCATAAGTTTCAAAGTTGAGCCCTATACTGGAATAGATGTGACCCAACCAATTTTACAGTTTACATTTTCCACCATTTTGCTACAAGTACCAGCTAGATACAAAGCTTCTCTTTTAATTTTATTACCCCAACCACAGATTTGTTACAGGAGGTTTCTAGTTTTAGCATCTTCTAGATGTAAAGGTCTTCTCTTTCTCTCTGCACCAAGACAACCCAAAGAATATCTCAAACTACCCTCTCCAAAGGAGCTTCGATTTTTGCAATACTCTAAACCTGCAGTCTTAAGTGCTAAAACTAGCAAGCTTTTGGCCCCTCTCCCCTCCCCACCCCTCCAAAACAAAATAAAATAAGGAAACATAAAAATCCTACCAAGAACAACAATTATCTTCAGCAAGACCAAGCTTGTAGCATTTTTTTTATTTAAATATGATGTCTCCATTTATATTAATGGTCAACTAAAGCCTTGGCTACAATTAGGTATACCTGAAATCTAATGAACTGTCAAGGATCAGCTGCTAAGGATTGAGAAGTCGGGAAGTGTTGCGGAATATACACTGCAACAGAGAAGGAGGTGGCTTCTGGCACCTTGGAGAAGACAGAAAGACTGACAGAACTATCATGGAACTGCACTGATGAGACTAAATTAAATCAACTCTCTTGTCAAGCCCCTAGTGGATACCAGCCCCAAAGTGGCTTTACAAACTCTGCTGGCAGAACAGTTTTACTACAGGTACACAAACACTTGGGAAGTTTTAAGAGTGTAAAGTGTTTAGCAGTATTACAGAACACTTTGTACAGAACATTCACTGATAAACAGTATTTTACCAGACTACATTATACTCCTAACAAAGGGCTGTTGCCCAGGTCAGCTTTACAAGCAGTTCAAACATTCAAAAACATCCATAAACAAGCAGACACATAGCAAAGTAACTGACGGATTAAATTTCAGAATGGTTTCATACAAATAAAGGAAGAGAATCAGCCTTTACTTTTCAGAGTGAAGTAGCAAAACAGAGCTTTATGCCAGACTGTTCTATCATCTTCACATTTGATAACACAGTTATAAAGCTATTTTGAAACTACACCAAACACTATGGTCAATCTTCCCTAATAATGATCAAATGTCACTTAACCACAGTATTTAAAACAAAGTCTTAGATCACAGCTGTGAGAAATGGAGAATTTTTACAAGCTGACTACAGATACTCTATATATCTGTATTTTCTGGTATTTTTTGTATAGTCAGGAATGTTTACTCCAGCAAAGTCACAGCTGGTTAATGAGCAACATATTCCAATCAAAACAGTGCTAGAGGAACAAGACCCCTTCCTCCCACAAACTCACATAATGGGGAAGCCCATTTCTCCTCCTTGCACAGTGATGTCCTACAATCCCTTCTGCTGCATCTGTTCCAAGACTCTATACCTTGCAAGTCAATCCAACTCACTAGTCCCACAGAAAACCAACAACATTTCTTCACTCTCCAGCTTAATGAAGTACAGCAGCTCACAGAGGATCATATAAATACCAGAAGCAGGGACAAAACATTTCCTTTGTTTCCTGACAATAGCAAATTCTTCAATCAGCTCACCAAGATAGCTCACAAAGTACAACTTAATTAAACAAACCACCTGAAATTGTTCTAGAAGTGACTCACTTTCAGTTAAGACAAAACTCACCAGCTTTATCGGGGCAGTCACTATACCAATAGTTCAAATGTTTCTATACAATGTATGCTTTCAAGACAAAGGTGATAAAGATTTCCAGGGCCTACAAGTCTGAGAATTGTAAGTTCAAATACAGGGCAGAGTTTTATTCTGAAGACTGTCCCAGGTGTGATTGCAACTCTGACCAGCCTGGTTAAGCCTCAGTTAATATTTTTCCTATCTGGTGCCTGACAGAGTGCCTGTCAACTCCTTGATTGCTCAACGTAGCACTACAAGCAAGGTATTACTGTAGTACTTTTGCAGTCACTCAGCACATTGGGTTTCAGTTGCAACTAGCAATTCACAACATATTTTGTGTCATTGCTTCAGTGATCAATTGCAGAAATACTGCAAAACACAAGAATTAATTTTTGATCTATTAGCTGACATGAGAAGGTAGGGGAGTGATTTAATTCAGTTTTGCCTGGTAACTTTTTTTAAAATGAGGAAGAAGTTTTCCAATCTACCACTCCGCTACTCACAGAATTTGAGGAACAGCAAGCAATTTGCAAAACACAGTTTACAAGAAAAAGCTAGAATAGAATAATTTAGGTTGGAGAAGACCTCTAAGATAACTGAGTCTAACCATTAACCCAGCACTGTTAAAATCACCACTAAACCATGTCCCCAAGTCTCACACCTACATGACTTTTAAACATCTCCAAAAATGGTGGCTCAACTACTTCCCTGGGCAGCCTGTTCCAATGCTTGAGTAGCCTTTCAGTGATGATGCTTTTCCTAATAACCAACTTAAACCTCCCTTGCCACAACTGGAGACTGTTTGCCCTCATCCTATGACTTGATATCTGGAAAAATAAACTGACACCCACTCACTACAACCTCCTCTCAGGTATTTGTAGAGAGTGACAAGGTCACCCTTCAGCCTCCTGCTGTCCAGACTAAACCACCCCAGTTCCCTCAGCAGACAGATGCTAACCACACAAATACCTTTGATAGCAAGTGATGGAGTTTTAAAGCATTCTGGCATACAAACTGCTTCATTACCACCCAGCAACAAGGCAGACAAGATCCAACATTAATGAATGCAGTAGGCAACTGAAGCAATACAGAGAGGACAGAGCTTTGCAAGGTCTGACCACAGCCAAGCTTAGATTGTCTATTCCTACAGCTGGCCTTCAGGAAGTTTAGACCAATAAATGTCACAGGCAAGAGGAGCCAACAAGGAAGCTTTTATTATGCAACATGATCAAAAGACACCCTTTCACTTACCCAAGAGCACATTAAAGAAAACATCCCAATATAACAACTCAATATAGCTTCTTCTTAATAAATGAAGAAGGAGAAGGGAGAAAAATTGTAGGAAAATACTCCTCTAGGCTGCAGTTATTCTTTTCAGTCAGGCCATAAGAAAGCAGGAATGGAATTTAGAAGAACACCAGTCTGAGTGTTTGGCTCTCAGAAGTTCTGAAAGAATAAACTCATCTATGGCCATGAAAACTAGTTTTCTACTAATTGAAGTCGTAAGTTCACCCACACAACATCCACTCTCTTCTTCAGACTGTTACCCCAATACCGAGCCAGAAGCAAAATGCTCTGCAGGTGGCTTGCACAGCTGACTGGATTCTGAAAATACAGAGCCAAATTATCAGTCTCTTTTGCAGGCTCTCCTTGTATTCAGACTTCATTCAAAAATCTGCAGGATTTTTATGCCGGAGCTCTCTCAAACCCTGAGAGGTTTGACTGAACCTGGGCATCAGGCTGCAGTACTAGAGGCATGAAGCAGAAACCATACTTCACAAGCAATAGAAAGCAATAATAAGAAGACGTGCACACACAGACACTATGAAGTTTAAAGCAATGCCAGCCAACCAGTTCAACAAACCCAGTCCCTTCCCAGCTGAACAACAAACAAAACCAATTACGATAAAAAAGGACAGACTTTATATCATAAGCATCTCAATAGTTCCAAGAAATTGAAGAGAGAAGTAACAATTTTTGCATGTGAATGAAATGTGACAAAAAACCCTTTAACTTCTTTTTTATTCTTAAGCAATCCGGACAAAATAATCTAATGAATAACTGAACAGCCAAGAGAGCAAAAGCATAAAACTATCATTTTCTTAGAGGCCAGCTGTGATTTAAGTGATCTCCCTTGGTTGTTATTTCCCTGTAAAACATTCTTCTTTTAGTCATGGCCTGTTCAGAAGAGAGGTCCTATTCACTTTGTCACACTACTCTCAGTATATTCTGTAAGAAATCCTGTGACCCCAAACAAGCAGAAGAGACCAAGGAATGAAAAGGCCTTATGCAAAATGAAGGGGTGGGGGAGAAGATGCTTTCAGATTAAGTTTAAATGCCTCTGTAGAACACTCCTTAGCAAAACAAGCTATAATTCCAACAGTTTGCATCACACAAAACAGCAATTTCAGCTGTTTGGCTTGACGAAACCCACACAGCCCCCTCCCGAAAAAACTACAGCATTAATGAGAACTTACTTCATGAGAACTCATACTAGGATTACAAAAGTCCTAGTGCAAATATATGTAACAATGTAGAATATAACACTGTCCATAACACTATCCACCAAGGAGAGTAGAAAAATTGCTAATAATACTTTAGGCATTATAGATTGATGGAGACTATAGACATGGTTTTAAGGTTTTAGAACTGACATCTATTCAGTCAGCTTTTTTTCCTTGAGGGGGTAGCTGAGGAAAGACTTGCTGCAGACAGAAGTTGGAGCAATGTGGTCTTCTGAAACCTATCTAGGATTAAATCAACGTAACATTCTTCTGCTTGAACTCCTGAAATTTAACTTTGATTTGCTAGTCAACAGACATCCTAACCAAATTGATTCTATGGGTGCATAGCATCTTATCTATGGTGAAACACTCATTGGAAGCCAGAAACTGGCCAACATGTCAACACAACTTCACAAAATAAATCATTCTTCACAAATGTGAAGAAGGAATCTACAGAGTAGCTTCTCAACTTGATAATATGAATGCCATCTCCTATTCTTATCAAGTTACTTATGTCTCTAACTCAGCAAAAAAGAGTACTGTTTGAAGTTGCCTACAGATTTGGGTCCAGGTGCTCTTGTTCACTTTCTCTAGTCAGCTTTAATTCCAAGTAATTATATGTATGCATTTGTTCACTTAGCTTAGAAGATTACTTACAGAAAGCAAAACCAACTGCACCCAAAACCAGACGTGTGAACAGTGCCCTCATGGTTTCTGGTGGGAGCTTTTATGTATTCCCTCAACTCTTCTCTCTAATTAGCTTTCCAATATATTGACAGTATATCTGTACTTTTTTTAAAATTTGGGTTGTTTTAATCTGGACAATGTAAAAACAACACCAAAATAAAAAATAAAATGCACAAGTTTTTTCAGTAAGATCTGATCAAGATCTAGGCACGGGCAACACCGGAATGGAAATTAAGCACTGTGAAGTGACCACATCAATCTGTTCTTTTACCCTTACATTAACAGATGGTTTAGAAGACCTGTCACAACTAGGACAGCTCATTCTTACTTGATTCACTTTTGATCAAAAAGTCCACTAAATATATTTCTTCTCCAGATGTACACAGTACATCTCCTGAAGTTTCATGATGATATATGTATGCAGAGCTTTTCTCAAAGAGAAATGTTGGTTCTGGTACTAAACCTTCTTAAGACCCACCTAGGTCTGTGGTGTAGTACAAAAAGCTGCAAGTGCTACTTAGTAATCAATTGAAATACAAACTACAGAGCTACAGACACTACTCTGTACAGAGTAACAATACTCAGTGAACCTCCCTGCAACCCTCCACAGCCTCTGCCAAGGACATTTGTAAAGGCAAGAAGATGAGTAGCTTTGGAAGGACTCATGGAACCACAGGGCTGTGTTTTCAATGAGGGAGACAAAGACGTGAACTTCACTGATTTCTAAGTGCTTTGTGCCTACAAACACTGACTTCTTTCCACTTTCCATCATCTCCTCAAGTGAATATTTTTCAAAACTTCTGGACAATAAACACAACCATTCTGGGCAAAGAGGGAAATATGAGACTAAAGACAGTTTCCATAAGAATATGTGTGCCAACGAGCCATCCTTATCATCCCTTACACCTACCTCTCACAGCAAGACCCACAGACCTATAGGAAGTGGCAGTTACCAATTTATCTTGTGAATCTTAGGTGAATACTGGAACACAAGCACTTGGGAAAATGGTGCTCTACTACAAAAAAAAAAAAAAAAGCAAATATCACGGTTGTCAACAGTAAGCTTTGAATCCAGGAATAAGAAACTTTGCCAACTACCCGATATCTAAATTTGTCTAGCAAATACACAACTCAGAAAGGTACAATATCTACACAAGCTGAAAAGATGCCTGATACCTACCTATAGAGCCATGAAGTAGAACTCATCTTTAGAAGAGGTTCAGAATCACCAAGTCTTTATCTGAGCCCTGGATTACTTAATGCTGCTTGACCTTTTTGGTTTACTGTTCTGCTCTGTCCCCCAAAGCAGCACATTTAGAGCAAACTGCAGTCAAGGTCATCATCATGGCTTTCATTTAAGTGTCCATACAATGTTCCTGCTCACTGAACTACTCTACACCCAACAGCAACCCCAGTGGGGCTACCCAAAAGTGACCCAATAGCCCAAGAACAGAGCACTGTCCTTGTAAGCTGCTATGTAAGACCACAAACTGTAAGAACAATGCCTGTATATGAATCCCACGCTGGACTACCAGGTGACAGGTGACTTCTAAGAAGCCATTTATTGCTCTGACCAAAACAGTAGCACAGTGGGCACAAGTGACCACTGCCATGCAATTTTCTGTGCCATGACACTCAGCTCCACATACTGATGCTACTCGTGGCATCCCACTTAACATGTGGAGAGAAACAAGATGTAGAGCAAAACCAATTATTTTTCAGTTAAAAATTGTTAGTATTGATTTGACAGGCTTAATGATCTGGAACAAATACAACTTAAGATCCCAGGGTCATATATCATACCTAATACTCACCTGAAAAAAAGTTCTAGTCACCAATGCAAACTTTCCCAGGATCTTAATTATTAATGACAATTTCAAGGGCACACCCACTCTCCCTGTCACAGAGTTTGGATAAGATGCATCTGATGACAGTGGCTCGCTTTTTCGCCCACCTCACCTCATCAGTTTTATCTCTAGTTCAGCAAATGGAGAAAGACAATTAACATGGATTATTTCAAAGAACTATGAAGCAGGTCAGTCTGATAACTGAAGAGCTAGGAACAAGCTGGAACAGCTGGAAACAGCAGCCTCCTAACCCAGATCTGTCAAATCAAACTGTTCGGTCACAGCAATTACAACAATAAAGCCAAAGGCAGTAAGACTTCCCCCTTGCTTTCTCTCTTTTTAAAATTAAGTATCTGCAAGAAATGTCCAGCTCTTAGAAGAATTTCCATCTAATTATGGCTATTAGAAAAACACTATGGGAGACACCAAATTTTAGACAGTTTGTAAACTCAATAAAGAGCATTACAAGCACAAAACATCCTGCATAAGATACTCCAGGTTGCTGGGCTACTGGTATAGCACATTCAGCACCCTTTTTTTTTTTTTTTTTCCTACATTATGGGAGCAGCTAAACATAAAAGAGTTGCTCTTTCTCAGGTACACAGCCACTCAGTACAACAAATTCTGGGGGCAACATCATTTATGAGTCTGTGCACATTCAAAAATACAAGCAACCTTCTCCTGAGAACTTTACAAGGAAGTAGAGTTGCTACAAACATAGGACAATTTCTTATACCGTTTCAGTTCTCATTACTGACATCCTCTTTTCAAGAACTACAGGATAACCCACTTACATTGGAATCCACTAGCAGCTTTTAATGAATCTGGGCAGTTTAAATAAAAGTGAGAAGTCTAAGTTTTGGAAATATTGGCTCAGAAGACAAGAACTAACTACTGAAAAAGTTATAAAAGTTTCATTATCACTTTTCATAACAAGGGATATTACCCACTCTAGTATTTATGTATCTAGAGACAAATCTATCAAGTAAGACAAATCTGAATTTGTTTTTAAAGAAAATAATTGGAAGTTTTCATTTGTCAATCTCATTTTGGCTGATGAGATTAAATCAGCTGTAACTAAGGCTCTTCTATGGATGTACAGGCAGAACTGAAGGTAGCCAGCATTGCTCACCAGGCAGAGGTGTGCACCAGAGGCACAGCCAGCTGGGCCAGTCAGGCACTGTGAAAGGATTTGCTGAGAGCCACTCTTTCACTGAGGTGTCTGAACTATCACTTTTGTCAGGATAAAAGCAATTAAACTTTTTCACCTATTACCCAATCCTTTACTAAAACCAGCAAATATCAGTGTATATTGACAACTTCTACTGCACATCAAGTTCAGACTTTTCTACTGTCCTGGTTTTATCTGGGATAGAGTTAATTTCTTAGTAGCTGGTACAGAGCTCTATTTCGGATTCAGCACTGGAACAATGTTGATAACACATTGATGTTTTGTTTGTTGCTAAGTTGTGCTTATCCTAAGTCAAGGACTTTGTGTCTCATACTCTGCCAGTGAGGAAGTACACAAAAAGCTGGAAGGGAGTATAGCTGGGACAGGTGACCTGGACTGGCCAAAAGGATTCCACACTATAAAACCTAATACCCAGAACATAAACTAGGGGAGTTACCCAGAAGAGGCTGATCAGTGTGTGGCATTAATCAGTGGATGATGAGCAACTGTGTTGTGCATCACTTGTAAATCACTTCCTTTATATTATTTTTTTACTATTATATTTTACTTTGTTTAACTTATCAAATTTTTTTTACCTCGACCTACTTTTGATTTTCCTCCCCATTTCACTGGGGCCAGGGGTGAAGGGGGTGGTAAGCAAGAAGCTGCGTGGTGCTTAGTTGCCACCTGGGGTTAAACCACAGCATCTATGAGGAAAATGCTCTAGAATTTCAATCAGATATTGATTTGGGGCAAAAAAGCAACAACACAAATGTTACTGTCGATGTGTTCAAGTAGTGAGGCAAAAGGATGGTAATATCACAGAATATTCTTACTTGGAAGGGACCCACAAGGATCGAGTCCAACTCTTTAAGTGAATGGCTCAGACAGGGATTGAATTCACAACCTTGGCATTATTAGCACCAGGCTCCAACCAACTGACCTATTCTCATACAACACACTGCAGTCCACATAACATGGGGAAAAAGAAAAAAGCATGGGAGGGAAGAACACTGATATGGAATAGTAGGAATAGCAGGACATCTCTCAGTCCACCCCTGAAACAAAGCGGGTGCACCAAACTTATTCTTCAACTGCTATTATCCTTATCCTCAAGAATCCATCTCCTCCTCTCCCAAGGGTAGGCAGAGGGAGTCCATTTCTCAATTTGGGATCCCACTTCGAGATCAAGTTAATAGATTCATCTTATCCTGTAATCTTAAAACACTTAGAGACCTACTGTCCTATCAGAGTGACTTCAACAACTATAACCACTCAATCTGGGAGATTTAAAACTGCTGGAAATTAAACTCCTCAAGTCAAACATAAAAAAGGCAATATAGAGTGTGCTATAAATTATTACAGTCCAGCTGCATGTTCTGTGTAGTATGAAAAAGAGTGAGTAATGTGATAAGCGATCCTAGCCCACGAAGCTGGCTGTCCCACAGCGTTTGGTTTTGTGCTATTGCAGACGTCAATTCAAGCACAAAGCCTATTCCTTGAAGTTTTCAACACACTTCGAACTAAATAAGTAAACTCTATCTACACTGTCAAAAAGCAGCAAACGAAAACTTTGCAACTTCCATGACGACTTGAAAGGAGTTTCCAACACCAACAACTTTCATTTTATTCTCCAAGCGGTTTAATGAGTACCACTGTGATCATTCAGGGATATGCCCTGGTACAGGAAGCAAATTCCAGTTTGAAGTCCATGTAGTTCGTAGCAGTAAAAGGGCCTTTATCATCCTGCTGTCACGTCCAAAGCCTCTATCCGGCCCTAAAAGTATCTGCTTGCTACCGAAAGAGCGCGTCAAGGTCGGAATGGCCCTTCGTGGGACCCGCAGTGAGACCCTGCTGACCCGAGACACGCTCCTGCAGACACCCCACGGCCGCCAGACCTGCATCCCCCTCGCCCCAGGCTCTGCCGGGCACGGCCTCACCGGCCCCGCCGCCGGCTCCTTTACCTGGTGAAGAACTCGGCGAAGCTGCTGCCGGCGCCGGCGATGCCCACCCGGTGCCGGGCCCTCTCCGCGGGCTCCTGCGGCGGCGGGGCCGGCTCGGCGGGCGCGGTGCCTCCGTGGGGCAGGTGCTCCGGGGCGCTGCGGCGGCGGCTCACCTCGTACGTGTTGCGGGAGTTGAGGTTCACGTCCGTGAAGCCGAGGGGCGCCGGGGGCAGGGCAGCGGGCTCCGCCCGGTCCCGGCAGGTCCGCGCGCCGGGGGCGGC
>VYXF01002460.1:678700-721927 GCA_013397295.1 Polioptila caerulea | reverse complement strand
CCGCTCAGCGCCCGCCCCTGCGGCCCGGGCCGTGCGCCCCCCGAGGCGCAGCTGCGCCTGCTGCCCGACCCCGGCCCGGCCGCGCCGGACCCCGCCACGGAGCCCACCGAGGACCCGGCGCAGACCTACTGCGCCGAGCGGTGGCACTCGCTGTGCAGCTTCTTCGTCGGCTTCTGGGAGGGCTGAGCCGCTCCGGTCCGCGGGAGGGAGCGCGGCCGCCCGGCTCCCGCGCCCGGACACTCAGCCACCGCCGCCAATGCCCCCCGACTCTGTCCGCTCTCCTCTTTTACTCCCAAATAAAGCGGTAACTATTTTGTGACAAGAAGCTCGCGTAATTCTTTGTCTCGTCAAAGCCCCTAACACCGCAGCACTGTCAAAATCTGTAACTGACCCGGGTGAGAGCACCTAGGCACAGCTCCTGCATTCAAGTACCTTAATTTTTTTCAAGGGACATAAATACGAAGAGACAGCTATTCCGCCCCCAAAATAATTTTCTACGAACCTGAAGTTTTAAGTTACACTGGAATCACCCAAGTAGAAAACCATGTATTTATACTAGAATAAGAAACAACTGAGACCTCACTGATCAGTAAGTCCTAGAAAAACCTTTCTGGCTGACAGAGATTCCACAAGCTACACGAACCACTCTCGTCCTGTTTCCCACAGAACAGCTGGTCAACTATCTCCAAACAAGAACCTGAACAGGGCTGAGAAAGGAAAGGTTGAGAAACTCAGAAGCATCTAGGTATATGAACTGGATTTAGGAGATGAATGATATTTCACCCAGCTAATGGCATGGTGTTGAAGTAGGCAAGTTGTTTGACCGGGGGAAGAGGGGTTTGAGAGATACTATATCCACACAAAATGGGATATATTTTCATCGGGAAAGCTAAAGTTTTCCTCAGCTGCCTGGGGTCCTACACAGTCCTAGACCAGCCTATGACCAGCAACAGTTGCAGACACTTTGTGTACAGTTTTAAGGATGGCTGTGAGAAGGCCACTAACGAGTAATTAGGGTCTGGCCAGTGGCTCTCACGAGGATCTGGACTGTGGCATGCAGCTCTGAGTGCCGAGACGATTTCCTTTAGAGCAGACAGCTGGATAATGCTCAGCAGCACTATGCAAAAGCTTCACCATCACTGAACGTGACTTGGATGACCATTTTTTTTAATGACTGCTCACTTTTCCTCCATTTCCTTCTGTCACCCAAGCAGCCACAGAGGGGGCTGCTGGCCAGAGCATTGCACAGTACCTTGCAATAATGCTCAGCTTTGTTTTACTTCATGGCCCTGGCACAGCAGCTTTGTGCAGCGCTGCTAGAGCTTGTATTTCTCACCATCAGATGCAAAGGTGGAACACCATGGCAACCAAGCTGATTACCCACATCACTCTGCATTTAAAAACCCAGCTAGAAACTCTGAACAAATTCATTGTTTAGCCAAGGGAGAGAAGAAAGAAGAGGATCCCTTTCTCTATGTTTAATCACAGTATTTCTCTGATTCTCCAAAATAGGTCAAAGTTTTCCTTTTAGCACCACTAACAAAATACAACAACCCAAGAGACTATTAATTGCATTTACTGTGGTTAATAATACCAAAGCTTAGTGCTCAATAGGAAACAAATACTCAGTTTTTCTACTTCAAAACTGATCTGCAGATTCCAAAGGCTGGGAAACCATAGAGATATCCTCAGATTTGTTTTGAATGGGGAAGACCATGGCTTTTTGCTTCCTACCTCAACATTTTCATCCTCTCCCATGATTGGATTATAGCTGCCATCACCAGCTAAGGCAACCAAACCAGAAACACTTGTAGCCAAGATTTTCACTTCCAACAGAAACCATTCCTTGGATTCTGTGGCAGCTCCACAAGATGTACTCGTTACACTGGATTTAGTTCAGCCCCCCAGATCTGCCCATGCACCCACCCTTTACCCCATTGCAGCTCTGGCAGCCTTCACCACTGCTCTGGTTCCTGCCTTGGCTGGCTCCTGCCATCCCATCCTTCCCTCCTCACTCCTGGCTGTCCTCAGCAAGAAGAGCCAGTGTGGCCAACCTGCCAGGCCCAGACCCTGACTGTTTATCCCGCTGTCCTGATGAACTCTTCCCTCCCAGAGGAAGGTGGTGCTGGGCACGATTAAGCTTTCCCACATGCAGCTGCTGCCTGGGCTGTCATCACAAGGCTGCTGCCAGCTGACACACCAACACACTAGGTGAGTTTTCAAGGAAAAGTATAAGCTACCTTAAAACAAAACCAAATCATTGACATTTTAGCTTCTGGAAATTGAATCCTGGGAGTTCTAACTCAGGAAATTTTCACAGGCAAGAAAAAAAATCTGTGCCATATTGCACACAGCATTGTTTTCTTTCCTCTGGCTGGATGAGCTGGATGGCCGAGCTCATCTCTGTATCTGGAGGTTCCAACAGAATCTTGAAAGCTGGCAATACCATTTCCTGATTTTCCTTTGTAGAAAAACCAGTGATGCTGAATCTGGGCATGCAATTAGTGTGTCTGGCTTTAATTGCTCTCTTTAAATGTAGAAAGCCCTTGATCCTATTAAATAGCACTAATCTCTCTTTCACCACCTTCTGATTTTGAAGGAACAATTAGAAGATGCTACTCTAATTTGCAAGGTTAAAGAAGGCACTAAGCTGTCTTGCTGTGTGTAGCAATCCTTTCCTGTAAAGCGACATCAAAAAATAATAAATGGAAAGGAATAACTCTTTTACCACTGAGCTGAGCAGAGCTCAGTCTGAGCAGAGCTCAGAGCTGAGCAGAGCTGCTCCCACAATGGGTCTGGAGTTGCACACGCCAGACTTTGAGCAGTTCAGTCTTTTGTCCCAGTCCACAACAGGAATTACTGTTTCCTGGGTTCTGCACTAGGCACCTCCTTCTGGAAAATGCTGATTTTCCCTCTCAGTCTTAACTCATTCCTCTGAATCAGAGGTTCAAGAAGTGAAATCTGCTCAGGCAGTCATAGTTCAACCCTCAGCTCTACCAGCTGTACTTGCCTGTATTTGCATATTAATGTTTCCACATGTAATTTTGACACTGATGTTTCCTACTTCAGTTTATGACCAGCCTGTGCTGGGGGAGCCCGCAAAGGGGTGCAATGTTTTTAGAGGTTTGTGGTGCAATTTAAAAGCCATCAGACTATTAACAAATAAGAATAAGCCAGAGGCACAGAAAGAATAAAAAGTAAAAAAAAAAAAAAAAAAAAAAAAAAAAAAAGAGAAATTAAAAAAGCAACTATTCAAGTAGGAGCTACTTGGATAACGGACCTGGAAATCTTTGGGAATCTCTTTAATTTGCCCCTGACATATTTCAGGCCTCCCTTGTGCTGTCAGCCCTATCTAAGACTTACTGTAAAGCCTAGCAGCACACAAGGTGAGTGAATGGCAGGCTTTGTCAATTTGCCAAACAACAAATCCCCTCCTCTGTAATAATCTGGATTTTTAAGAATTCCAACCTCAATTCATGAATACAGCTACATGAAAGAGGCTTTTAACCCATACGGTATTAGAGAGTTTAGATTAACTCTCCCAGCCCTCACACTCCTTCCTTACATGGAAGGGATCTGTTAAGTATGAGTAAATTATCTACAGCTTTAGAAATTATTTTAGGGGTTAGCCTCATCCGGTCTGTGCTGTGCCTTGTGAGGTGTGGACAGGCTACACTGCCTCTGGGAAGGCAGATACTTTGCCCAGTTGATTTCAAGCCCTCGGATGTAAATGATGCACATTTCCTGGAGCGGGGAGGGCAGGGAGGGGCGGCAGGCGCAGCCCGAGCTCAGCCCGCATTCCCGACGGCTGGAGGGCGGCACGGCCCGAGCGCCGGGCTCGGATGGAGCCGCGCTGCAGCCGCCCCACGGCTCCCAGCCCCTGCTCGGATGGAGCCGTGCTGCAGCCGCCCCACGGCTCCCAGCCCCTGCTCGGATGGAGCAGTGCTGCAGCCGCCCCACGGCTCCCAGCCCCGGGATCAGATGGAGCCGCACTGCAGCCGCCCCACGGCTCCCAGCCCCGGGCAGCCCCGGCTCCCCCACCCCGGCCAGCTGGGACAGACACTGCGGGCTGGCCCCCGGGGTCTCAGCACCCCAGAGAAACCCAGGAATTTATTTATTTATCTTCTTCACTGGCAGAAGATAAATAAATAAAGTATATCCATAGATGTATTTCAGAGCTCTGTCCTTGCTGCTGGCTCTTGCACCCTGGACAGGCACCTGCATTTATTTAACAAGGGCTCTGCTGCCTGCTGGGGCACACACAGCACCTGGCATGGAGTTCACTCACCCATTTGACACCCACCCCAGAGCTGTCGGATCAGCTCGAGAAAGCTTTTGTGTTAACCTGTTTGAGGAAACCGAAGAATAATTGCTCCATGCAAAATAAAACTTCTTAGGACTAAGTTGTAGTTAATTTTAGGCTCTTACGTGACATTATTTTCTATTTAGACTGGCATAAAATGAGAAAATGTGTGATGGAAGTGTCATGGTAAAACACAGAACTAATTTCTTATTACACATTCACAAAGTACTAAAATATCTATTTAACAAAAATACAAAATGATATGTAATATCTACTTCAGCACACATTCTTAATTTAATAAAAAATATCTTAAAGCATTTTATTCTCCAGATTGTTTACAGAGCCCGTATTTAATCTGACTGGTGGACCAAGGAGTTATTTCCTCATGAGTAAATTAAAGTCTTAGGTCCCAAAATGTCTGTAGGGCCTGAATACTTGGTTGAAAAGAAACAAAAGAACCCTACAGTAATTTATTTTTTTCAGACTGCAGTTGTAACTAGAAAATACATGAGATGTATCATTCTCAGAGTTAGTTTAGTGAAAAGCAGAAGAAAGTGTAGTGGCTAACTAATAAAGCTGTGTTTCTTTTCAACTTAAAAAAGTACTGTACACTTCCCAAAGTCACCATCCTTAACAGCAGCATGATTTGCACTAACATGAATAAATATAGCCTCAATTCCATTTGTTTCCTGCTTCTCTTTTAAGAGCAAAACCTTCCAAAATTATGAATAAATTAATCACTGGTATTCTTTCGATGGGAAAAGAGCAACAAGACAGCCACACAAGACAGTATGATTTCGTGTTAGTCGAGACAAGATGTTGAGGATTTAGAGCTGCTCTTTTGTTTCGGCTCAAAGACAAATGGTATAAAATTTATATGCATGCTTCTGTCCTGACAGCAAAGGGCTTCAGCACAACTCGCTGAGAGCTAATGGCTCTTGGGGATGCTGCTCTCTGAAGTCCCTTGGCATGAAATGGTCTCTTGCAATTCATCTCCCGTTAATAGCAGCTCCAAGACTACAGTCTCTCTCTCTTTTTTTTTTTTTTTAAGTTGTTTTATCTCTGGCTGAAGCCGCCTGTGCTCTTATTGGAGCCGAGGGGGTGTAGTGTGATGGTTTTCTCCCCTCAGCTCTATTCTCTGGCGGCCCTCAGCAGACGCCGGGGCCCGCTGGAGGCCCTATGGAGAGCGGGGCCTGATGTCAGCCCACCCAGCACGGGGCCAATGAGCGCCTGCAGCCGCCGGCCCGCACACGGACACACGGACAGCGTCCCCACGGCCGGGGGCTGGGACGGGACGGGACGGGACGGGACGGGACGGGACGGGACGGGACGGATCGGGACGGGACGGGACGGAACGGGACGGGACGGCCGCTTCCAGTGGGCATCTCTGAGCCGGGCACATCGTGGTGCGGATCGGGACGGGACGGGACGGAGCAGAAAACAAAGAGTAGTTTGGTTTAAGAAGGAAGTTACTACAGACCCAAGGGAGACAAAGCTTCTATTTTCATTTCTGGGAGATGAGGTAGCCCTGGGGTGGGGGCCAGCCCTTTGCAGGGGCACCGATGGGGAAAACATGACTGGGACACCCAGAGGAGCCATCTGGCCTTTTCTGCCAGCACCAGGCTGGAAGAGCCCAGATCACCTGGCATTGATGCCTTCTTCCTTTTAATGTGCCCACGTGGTAAACACGGCTTAGTAATGAAATAACATCACAGAATCAGGCATACATGCCTAATGATACCACAATAGTCAGTCACAGCTTGGTCTGCCTTTTCCACAGGTCCTCCTCACCTGCAATGGCTGTGCTGGTGTTTCATTGCCTTCTTCACGTAGTTTGGTGCCTCAGGAGATCGGACTCTGATGCTCACAGACATCTCCACCTCTGCAGCTCCTCTGCCCACAACCTGATGGGGGTGGTGGGACTCTCAGCAGTGCTAGCTCCTTCCAGATTATTCAAACTAAGGTGCCAGTGTAGAGTAGACTTCTAGTGGGAAATTTGGAGCTAACCCCTGAATGAGCTTAATGAAAATATTTCCATCACACATCAGTTGCAGTAGAAGTCATTTGCACTTGAGAGGAAGTATCAGCTAATATTAAATCAGTGAGAGTAAAAAATTGGCATAGGTAACTCAAAAGATAAGGCTGGAAAAGTAATAATTTCCTGAAAAACGATAGCTCATTTTTTGTTATTATAGTCTAGGTAAGAAGTAAGTACACATAAATATTCTTTGTAAATGAAAACAGTGGTTTGTTAGATACCTTCTCTTTTCTAGGCACCTTAGGAATCCTGTCCAGCTTGGGATTGTGCTGCTAACTCAGTTATCCCAAACAAGCCTGGGGAACATTGTGAGGGGTGTGTGGCCATTGTCACTCAACACACACAGCAAACTGAAGCCATCTCCAGTCTAGTGACAAGCACAAACTCTATTTTACCAACACTGGATGTTCACCATTTATAAATAAATATAAAATAAAATAACTATGAAAATGAAAGCGGTCTAAGTCTTGTGTGGGGAGGGGGTGAAGGGACAGAGATTTAAGGCTAACAGAGTTTTCAGCTACATTTCTATTGGTAAATTAACCTTCCTAAGACCTTCCATAATTGCTTGAGGCTGTAGAAAGGTAGCTTCTGTCCGATTTTCTCTAATCCCTAGGGACAACTTTTGTGGACTCTCGTGGAAATGCATTATCATTCAACTTCATGAGGGTGTGTACGTGAGCTCACCCCAGAGAAGAGCATCCCTCCCTGAGCAAAACGGCTTTTACCGCTGCTGCTGCTGCTCTTGAGTTGCATTAAGGTTGTAGCTGGAAGCAGTCAGAACAAGAAGTATGATTTCTGTTAGGTCTGTTAGACCAACACAGCCATGCCACTGCCGAGACTAACTGGGAAAGCTGGGATATAGAGAGAGAAAGCCCCCACTGCCTCTCAGTCTATTAAAATGAGCCACAAACACAATACTGATGTGCTAAGTCAGGGCAATATGCAAATGACTGCATGTCCCAGAAACCCTAATCCTATCAAGAATGCAGAAGATGTTAATTTGACCATCTTTCACAGCTCATAAATCTATCTGTAGCAAAGCCAGGCTGCCAGATGTCATCCACTAGCACTTCTTTGAGGCTGGCAGTCCCTGCATAGATGCCCGATCATGCCTCAGTAAAGACCAATAAAGAGCATTGTTTGGGTGGCCTGAGGGCAGCTTCTCACATTTTGCTACAATAGAGGAAAACAGTGGGAAATGTGAATGACTGATTGGCAGAACTGGTGGTCTTGGTTGTCCTGCTTTCCACATACGGAGCTACAGATTTCACATGCATTTTTCATCGACAGCAAGCAGATCAGTCTACCTTGTTCCCAACAGTTAGTGGTGTATGTTCCCCAACTTAAGTTTTTGAATCCTAAAATGTAAGTACAAGCTGGATAAAGTTCCATTTCTCTCAGGCAGATACTCCTTATTTACTTCAAACTACTTAAAAGAACAAACAGCTTTATTATGATGTGATCTTACTCCTAAGATCTAACACCCAGAATAGAAATATTCTATTTCAAAGCAAGCAAAGGTCTGTAAATAAAATACCTCGAGAACTTATTTTATCCTTCTCAAATACAACACTTAAAATTACCAGTTGCAATGTAGCTTCTTTAATATCAGCCAGAATTAATCTGATTTTTACAATGAGGGTGGTAAAATGATGGCACAAGTTGTTCAGAGAGGTGGGAGATCACCCATCCCTGGAAACATTCAAGTTGGACAGGGCTCTGAGCAACCCGATGTAGTTGAAGATGTCCCTGCTCAATGCAGGGGTTTGGACTAGATGAGCTTTAAAGGTCCCTTCCTACCTAAACCATTAAAAGATTATATGATAATTTGCTTTTAAAAGGTGTATATTGAGAGCACCACAGCAGATATTTTTGTGGGAAGTTACTTGGGAGCAAGGTGGATGAACTTCATTTTTATGAACTGAAATGTCTTTCAGCTTCTCAGTGGATATTGTGACAATCACAGAACTCAGTGTCAAATCACTTTATTACAGAGTTGGGCTAAAAAAAGAAACGAGACAAAATTATAAATAGTGCTGTAGAGAAACAGGAATTTCCAGCAATAAAAATGACATGTGACTGTCTGCTATTACAGGTAGACATCCCCATGAAAACTGCTGTTCATTTAGGATGTGTGTGCATTCCTGTCACAAGCCACCCACATCACTTCAATTTAGCTCATGAAGCTGCAGTCCCACAGAACAGATTTCTTGTTCAGATCAGACAGCAGAGACAGAGGGACTAGAGAGGGGCAGGCCCCGAACTGAGAAGCTGAGGTGCTTAATGCTGGCAAATCCCTGCTCCCTGCAACAAGGGAGAAGGTGCAAAAGGTGGCCACAGTTAAATAATTCTGATGGGTTTAAAGAAACAAAATGCTGCAAAAAAGAAGAAACCTGAATAAAGTCAGTTTTAAAACTCAACGACATAATGAATTTGCTTGGGAAATTCTGGTTGCATTTTACAGTTGGAATTAAATATGACAAGGGAAAATGCATTGTCTGACTATGAGATGAAAACTATTCTGCTCAGTAACCTTAAAACACTGTATTGTTAAAATATGGTATATAATTCTGATTCATTTTCCTGAGACAAACAAAATTATGAGGCAAACGTGTGTTTACAGATATAATTCATTATGCTAAAACTAGTAGGTCAATGAGTTCAAACTCACTATTTTAACAGTATTTTAAGTAGGTTGAAGATGCTGAACCACCAACTCCACAAAATACGTACTGTAAAATCAGTCCAGTAAAGGAGACATATTAAACACTATTTTGTAGTTTGGTTTTTTTTTAAAGGAAAATATGTTATTTATTGATATTGCAATAAAACATCTGTAATACATAACAATGCACCCTATAACACAATAATATTTAAGCTACTTATTGTACACAGTCGCACCATTATTCTTTCTTCTTTACAAAAAACTAAACACAACTGAAACTTGATATATGGAATATTTAACTCATACATTTTGTTCAACTGTTTACTGAAAAGCTAGTATTTTGAGAAAGGGGAGAGAAGTCTCAGAAGACATAGAGGAGGCACACCTAAACCCAAGAGTTTATGGACTATTTTGTATGAGTCCTTGGCTTTTATAATTTGCCAGATGTACAAGGTTCTCATATCTCTTGCAAAGTATTGTCACAATTTCAGTATTTCTGCTGGACTACATCCCTACAGCAGACACATGGTACTTACATGAGTCAAACTATCCAAAACATTAAAGCACGTCCCTGAATAAATCAATTTACAGTAAGTGTGAAATCTTCCTTTTAACTGAAAGGTTCCACTTAACTGCTCCAGGTCCAAAATTACTATTATTTCTTTCTGGTTTTTTTTTTTTTTTTTTTGGTATCTGTTCTTTTTATTGGTGTTTCCAAATTTATAATTGACCAATAACACTTTAAATAGCAGGTGGTATTTCAGAAGTGCTTTGGAACATGATCCAATGCACAATTACATACAAAAGCAGGTTTCCATATTTGTCCAATCCTATCCATAATGGGTTATTCCCATTAGAATTTCCCCTGGGATTTTCCTGCTCTGTGTTACTATTGAGAATTGCTTCAGATAAGCCAGCTCATCATTCTGTCTCTCCATCTCATTTTGAGTCTGATTATACAAATGCCAAGAGGCTTTTAAAGCTACTCAAAATGCTTACACGGCATATACACATTGGATGTTGGATAGAAGGATCACTTTTTTTTATTTCAGAAATTCAGCAATCTGACACACTTGGGAGCAGCATGTTTCTCTAATTTTTCCTCCTTATCAAGACACTTGGTGCCTTTCTCTCTAATTTAGTGTGGACTATTTGAGACCTTGTGGTGTATCACTGACCTGATTTTCTCTTCACACACCCACACCCCTGCTCTCTCCTTTTTTAAAACCTCATTTTTTCCTCAAGGTCTGTTCTGCACCTTCAGAAATCCATCTCTTGAGTAATGTGCTAAATGGTTCTCCATTCAGAGATTTAGTCCCAATAGGAGAATGTTTTCTTAAAACCCATAATTTTGCGGTTTCTAGTGCATTTTCACATTCCTAATCTTTTGAAATAAGCTTTAACATTAGTCCATTTAATTTGAAGTCAGATTTATTTCACTGCCTGATTATTTGGTTCAGAATCTTTGCATTAAATAACACCTTTGACACAATGTGCTTCAGGGGCCTCATGTTACTACTGGAACAATGCTGTCCGTAAAATTGCACTTATTTATGTATTTTTTGATTATTTATAAATCTTTAAGTTTTAGTACCCAACTGCTAAATAGGTTTTTTCCCTAAATACTGAAATACTTAGACTTTCTTTGATGAAAACAAGTGCTCTAATGAATACTTATTATTCAAAGTAAATCTCTTTAATTTCAAATCTAATTCATTAGTTTCATGTTTGCAATGTTTCAGTAAAATACTTTCAAATAGGGAACCACTATNGTTTTAGTACCCAACTGCTAAATAGGTTTTTTCCCTAAATACTGAAATACTTAGACTTTCTTTGATGAAAACAAGTGCTCTAATGAATACTTATTATTCAAAGTAAATCTCTTTAATTTCAAATCTAATTTCATGTTTGCAATGTTTCAGCAAAATACTTTCAAATAGGGAACCACTATCAGGCATTGGTCAGCATATGTAGATTTATTCAAAGATGACACTTTTGGACTGCTTAGTAGCTCACTGTATCATTAATTAAAACAATACTTGATGCAGCTGCTGTCAGCTTCTACCTTTGACTAAAAAGCTGTTAGATACAATATCCTCCTCAGCTGGGTCATAAATATTATATACACTAATTGATTTACAGTTACTCATTTTTGCAACAAAATCTGTTTTGTCATTTCATAGAATCACAGAATCAGTCCTGGATGTCTTTTCCAATCTTACTGAGTCCAACCTATTTGGTTAATTTATTTACCTGCTGNATTGGAAAAGACATCCAGGACTGAGTCCAACCTATCTGGTTAATTTATTTACCTGCTTAGTTTACTTACCAGCTTTTTATCAGGCTAGTAAGAAATTCTATTTCTGTACACACCTATAGATCTATGATGTCCACAGTCCCACAAAATTGAATACATTTCTTGTTGTGAAATAGGCTTCCAAATGCATTGCTGACAAAGGTTACCTTTTGGAAGAGCAGCTGGACAACCCAAAGCCAGACACCTCTGGCCCTGAAAAAACTGACTTCTTCCCAGTCCATTTCTCAGGCTACTTCTATCAGCTACACTACTCAGTATTAATCCTTCCCCTCATGTACCACCCCAGATCTGTACACAGTATTAGCAGCTGACATGAAGCTGCTTTTCCAACTATAAAAGGCCTCAATCACACTTTCTCAGGCACTGGTGCATCTTCTTTTGCTCCTTAAACAATTCATGTTTGTTTTAAATGTTAAGGTTTGCAAATACTTCAGCCATGGTCTTTTGAAAACTGCTAATGGTCCTAGCTTAAAAACTCTGCAAGGAAGTGTTCCTCTGGCTGTGCCACTGCAGATGTCAGGAGCCACCCCAACCACCTTTGGTGCCACCCAGGAAGACCCCAGCTGAAACTCATAAATGAACCAGTTTTCTCAAGATTGCAGATAGAGAGGGACCTCACCTCCACTTCCTTTGAATTTTCTGGCTGCATTAAAATCCTCACCTCCCCATATACATTCTACCACTATACAGAATCCAGGTGGATAATTTAATGTGACATACTTTGCTCTTATGCTGTCTACTGGGGGTTTTCAGCTTGTCTCTGGTAATCAATGCTTCAAAACCAAAGTTTTGAAGATCTGCTGTGCAGGGCATTTGCCTTTGGAATTTAAATCCTATTTCATTTCTTGCACACACTTTTTCTCAGGTCTAACATTAATGTTTTGAATTGGCTGCAACCTTCCCCTTCTAAAACATGTGTATTCTGAAGAAGTCCCTGTAATGTCTACACATCAGTGTTTGTTTGCTTTTTTATGTCAAACATAAATTGGGAAGCTGATGTACCATGATTACTTTGGCCATTCCTAGCAATTATATTTTTTATTCCTACCATGTCTTTTCAGTGCATGTAGAGTTTGCCTTTCTTTTTTTTGCAGGTTATTATTTCTTCTATTCTCTCCCTCCTGTCTGTCATCTCTCAGTCACCAACCTTGCCCTCTTTAGGGCAGAACTTGTTATCTCCAAACCAGTCATCTACATGCTTTTTTCTGCGTGTTCTGTTCTGGCTGCCTGTAGCTTTTTCTGATCTAGTGAGCCACAGGGAGAGGGAAGAAACCCCTTGACACCCTCAGAAGCACCACTGCTTATGCTTGCTGCACAGGGGCAAGAAGAGGGACACACCTCCCCTTATGCCCCACACTGTAGCACTTCCCTCGCTGGCACAACCTCCACCTCCTACTGCAACCCAAGCACAGCTCCAAGAACCAGAGGGGCAGGCCTCAGCCAGTCTCACTGCCAGGCCACTGAAGGCAAGAAAGCAGCCTTGGTTGCCTCAGCTCAATACCAACCAAGTCTCAGCCATTTTTTTTTAACGGGAAGGCAGAAGGAGAGCCACTCATGGGGCTGTTTCCAGTGAAAGAGAAAATCCATTGTATTATATTAAGTTCAGGAGATGGGCTGAAGAAGAGGACATGGCTCCTGGGCTGCAGCACTCTCACAGACAACGATGTTCTGAAGGAAAAGACACCTTTAAAACTTCTTTTAAACTTTTTTTCCTAGAGAGTATGCAAGTGTGTGTGTACTCAGACACACACACACGGCTAATGAGCAAGTCCAGGGTAGAAAGGACAGTGGCAACTCCTTTAAACACAGTCATTTGCATTAAAAATGAGTGCCAACATACTTCTGTAACCTGTCCTGTATGGATAACCAACTTTTTCAATTACATAAGAATGTGGCTAAATTGTTTTTTGATTTCTAAGAACTGAAGTCTAATTTACAAGCACATTTTTTAAGAAAAGATCCTAATATTTTCAACTTGCTTAGCTGTGTGACTTATTTTTATACTAATTATTGAATTAACCAAAAGAAAAATTTAATGCAGAAAAGAAAGTTAATTTTTTACAACCTAGATGGATGGAATTTTCAGGAGCAATTTTACCAAAAGTTGTGTTCCCAAAACCCTTTAAAGATTTTCATTACCATTGGTCTTAGAAAACATTTGCTTTCCTGCCCTCTAGTGCTCACGTCTATTTAAGTCTTCTATACAAAACTGGTTTTGGCAAACCTACCACCATACAAATGGTCCTACTGAAATAAAATTACTTACTTAATGCAATACTACCAGTGATCTAAACAGTTCCTTCTGTTGTTGCTCATGTATGTATCACGCCCTTGCAGTTATCTGAAAGGTAAGACTCTTTAGGTTACTTTTCATTTTACAATGAATGGAATCAAGTTTTCTTTCTCAGTTCTGGACCATATAATGGAGTTTTAAATGCACAAATTGAAGCTGACTTCTGGGTTTGTTGCTAAAACATTTTCACTGCTAGCTAAAGCTGTTAGTTAGCCATATATCAAACTACAAGTTTCCACAGTATTTACAGGTTTTATCCACATTAAAAGCTCTTCTACCTAATGTAAATAATTTTGCCTCCAGTGATGCAGTTTGTTACAGCACTGTGCATGCTTACATTTAAAACAATGGGTTAACATACTACATTTGTAATTACTCCCATGCTACCAGAAAAGCAGTGAATTAAATTTATTTAGTGTTAAATGGATATGGAATGTCATACAGTACATGTAAAGACACTTCAAGATGAGTAAAGCAGAACTAATTGCACAAGGGATTAAAGGTTCACCTCAACAGTCAGTATTATCAAATCATTACAGCTTCCATCTTCAGAGTGCAAGGTACGTCATGCAAAAAAACAGCTCAAAAAATCCCCAAACAGACAAAACCAACATTGTGGTACCACTTAAAATGCTATCATACCACAATATTTTACAAGACATTAGGTGATCATTCATATAGAATGAAGCATTTTAGCAATAACAAAAAAGTTTTAAACATAATTAACAGATTTTGCATGAACACAAATTCCAGCATTACTATACCTAAGGAACAGGCAACATGCTGGGAGAAAGTACCTAAAAATCAAAGCCTTTTTTATTCATAGCCAATATTACTTTCTGCAAGAATTCTGCAATCTTATTCAGTTTCCTCACATAACTGGGTAAGGCTCAATACATTTTTACATAGAGCATAATCACATAACCACCACATCAGCAAGAGGATTTCATTATCTTGATCAGTTACTACATTTAAAACCATGGTAAGATAACATGCCCTGCAAACAAATTGTCTTCTGGGACAGTGTTCTGTACGTTGAAATATCAAACAACTAAAATATACTCCTACCCACTTTAACCCCAAGTAACTTATAATTTGTATTTACATATTTTTGAAATATGTAGGTAAAACCTGCAGATGGCAGAAAGCAGAATACACACGAGAGCTATGACAGCGCTGAGTGAGCCGATGGGTGCAGTCAGGAACCCCAAACGATACCTAGACAGGAGCTGCTCCTTTGCTCTCCCTCTGCCCAAGGGGCCTCCCCAGGGCTCCCAAAGGCAGCTGCTGTTGTGGCAGAGCTGCTCCTCCCCTCCCAGCTGGCAGAGCAGGGAGCAGAACGTGCAGCCCCACGGGTTTCACTCAGCTGAAAGCAGACAAACACACTCCTACACACCTGCTTCAACCACGGCTTGAATGTTCACATGGAAGAGACACGGGCGGTGACAGGATGGCTTCTAACATTTCCACCTTGCAATGCTCATATTGTGAGGGCACCAACAGGTAGATTAATCTACCAAAACAAGCATACAAAAAAGGCCAAGTTGTTTGCCCTCATATTAGGAATAAACTATTTAACTTCCTGGCTTAAATGTAAGCAAGAGAAACTCAAGAAAGAACTCCTTGAGGTTAATTTTTCCATCAACATTCCAAGAAAATAATTTACTAAAACTCTAACTTGCAAGGTCTATTAGCCTTGAAGTGAAGTGAGGATACAGGTTAACTATACCTATAGTTAAATAAAAAACTTCAAAAGGCATTTTACAGAAATAAAATATGCAACTCTAGGATGCAGGTGGAAAACCACTTTAGTATTTGTCTGGAACATTCTATTTTCATAGCCCATCATTCTCAGGAATGTATATTTCATAAATAAAAATACAGAAAAAAAATTCGTGTATTCAATCCAAAGTTGGATGTTTCTAAACATCTTCAGATAAAATTTGCTTTTTCCCTCACAATTAAGTGATAAAACCTGAAAAAAATTGACTTTTCAAATCTATCTTGCATGAGAAAACACAGATGAACAAACCAACATCTGGAAAAACATTTTGTACAAGATTGCAATTCTAAAACACTTATATTACAAAGCAATGTAAATAAATACCAGGCTAGTACAAAAGCTCTTATTTACAGTTTTACAAATGAAAACGTTTTCAGTGTAAATGCAGTGTTTTAAAGAACACAATATTAGTAAAATGAGTTCCTGTATAGACCATTACAATTTCTGCTAGATTTAAATGCAGTATTGTATAAAACCATTGTTTCAAGTTAATTTTTGTTTATAATTTAGTACAGCCAAACCCCAGTTTATGCCTGGCATGGTATCTGTTAAAGTGCTGAAAAAGAGGACATGTCTGAAATTTTAGAAAAACATACTGTACATTATTAAAGCTTTATCAAGTCAAAACTGGTATATTTTGTTCACATTTGCCACCACACCACCTGGGAATGGGAAGTTTTTCAACAAAAACTTGTAATTATTGGGATGGCAGCCATTGATATCTTCGGATCCAAAGTCTGATGGTTTCCCCCAAGTAACTTATCTTAAGCTTCAGTGGTGGCTTCAGGTTTCATAATCTGGTAAGTAATCAAGTATTCTGGATAAGCCTGGAAGAATGACACATGCGTTATTTATCAGTATTCCATTCTCTGGATAAATTCAGAATGCTTGTTATGGAGGACAAGAAATTATTAATGCCAAAGGAAAAAAGGGCAAAACGTCAAAGGTAAAAATCCCTGGATCATTCAGGAAACATGCATCCTTCCACCTGCAACTGCAGATGGAGTTTGTTCTAAGACTCAAACAAATCCTAGCATCACAAAGCTAGGGAAAAAACCCCCAATGCATTTCATGCCTTTGGAAAAGACAAAGGAGAGTCTGTAAAACCAACCCAAACACCACTTACCTGCTCTCCTCTGTAAATGACATATTCTGCCAGTGCCAATCCATTTACACTGGGCCGCCCAGTCACAGAGTGATGTCCTGGGGGAGAATGAGCCATTTTCATCGCACTGAACTGCAGGAAGGACTTGCCCAGTGTTACACGACAGAAGAGCAACTGCCTGTGTTGAGAGGGAAAAAGGACCATGAATACATAATGCTTATGACTTGGAACCTTGAAGCCATTTCAGTCAGCTTTCACCATTCATAAATTTCTCAGGCTCTGTTTTGCTGAACGAAGTTACACTTTGGAAAGTTCTAGCCCAAGGAAAGGGTTGGTAGTAACATGGAAAAATGTTTATCTTAGTTACTGGAAACAGCATGCTTAATGCTTAATCAGAGATTGCCACCACCTTTTCTTTGTCTGTTACTCATTTTCATTTTGGGGGGTTTTTTAGGAAAAAGCTTTTTATGTCCTCCCCTCATTACTTATCCTAACAACATAATTCCCAAGGGTTCTAATGCTAGATTAGACAGCCAAGTCAACATCAAGGTCAAGTGCAAACTCTAGGTCAATGCAAAATACCTCAGGCTAGCATCTGTCAGTTTGCTATGCTGTTTTCACTATTAAAAGACTCAACAAGGGCTCCTATCTCTGTACACATGTACCGACTGCAATCACAATGGAACCCTGGCATTTTTATAGGTTATATACCATTTCACTCTGTAAAAACTTTTGCTTTTCTCACTCTTTACAGAAGACAAACTAAAAATCTCTTCTTACTCAAAACTTTGGAAAGTATGAAAAGACTGACATCCTCTGTAACTCTCAAAGATGATCCTCATTACTTGAGAGTGCCAGAAAAGAGTAAGCAACATGAAAAGGGGGAGACACTCAAAGAAGGATACTGGAAGGATGACTCTATCCTTGTATATCTATGTAAAACAGAATGTACACAAACACTAAATAGTCTTCTGGTTGAAATGACTGCCACCACCAAAACTGACTCCATGATCTAAGAGTTTATTCTGAGCTGATGGTGTTGGTAAGACATACCAGGTGTTTCTGTTCTTAAGCGGATTTGAGAACTCAGTGTCAGAACCCACAAATCCACGTCTCTATTTCAGTGTGTGAAAAAGCAGTGATGTTACAAAGTACATCCTCCTCAAAGAAACACTGCATCTGAGTAACTCTGAATTTCTCCTTTCTCTGTAACAGGCAATGAACTAAACTCTCATATTGCTGCATCCTTCACATAAGCATCTAGCAGATCCTCTTCACTCTCTGGCTCTCTAAGTCTGATTTTTATATTAAGGGCAAAGATATGGTTAAATGCACGAAAGATAGTGGAAGGTTCTTTAGGACAAATGTCAAAATTTTCTGAAAGTATCTATTAGGCCCATCACACAGAGAGTACTGAGAAGGTCTGGTTACCAAGCAAATCTATCTTCAGAGAGAGACTGCTGCATTGGTAGTCTAGGACACAATATACAAATACAAAGCAAGATCAGGTTCTTTCAAGGGACTTACCTGTGGCAAACATAGCAAGATCTATCTTTATGAATTGGACATCCAGTGCCACCTCCAATTCCATACACATATTGATTGCTTTTGGAAGAATTTTCAGCAAAATAAATCCCAGCTCCAAACATGCCGCCTATATAGGCATGTCTCTCATCAAAGCCTTTGTGAATGATTGCATTCACAAATGGGGAGCCTAAGAGAAAGGAAGTGAAATATTGAAAATACAGCACACAGATTTTTGTATGTGTCACAATTCAATCACCTGTTCCCATTGTGTTGGGAACTATGGAGCCTTCCTTATGAACATGCACTGTAAACACCAGGACAAACTGTATTTGTGCACAGGAAAGACTGTAATTGGCTTTACCTTGCTAATGTTAAGCTATCTTTTCTGGAATGCTGAATAAAAGTAACTTACCAACTTATAAAACAACAAAAAGAAACAAAAGAATCGCACTCCAAAACAATCCTTAACAGAATGAAGTTCGACCTTTAATCATTTTGGTCATACAGCTGTGATAAAACAGACTTGAGGAGGCACTCTACTTAATCTTCATTCATAATTGCTTAAATGTTTTCACTTAGATCTTTCAAGTCTCCCTCTGGGAGAGACAAGGAGATGCAGATTTCAGAAGAATACACTGTATCATCCCTTGTGAAATATACAAACATTTGTTCATAAAGACTCATGTAAAACCTACAACCTATTTCCACTGAGGAAATTTACTTTGTTTGAGACAGTTGAAACACTCAAATAAAGAGTGCTGCGGATGAAATAAGTTCATAAAGTGCATTTCAAATTCTCACCATGAAACAGCATCCTTTCATTGGCATGGTTATGATTCTCTTCAGAGACCTCTTTCCTCCTGTGAGTGTATCTTTCCCATAGTTTTTTGTTGCACACTTTCTGAATCTGAAACAGTCAAAATGACACTGAAAAACTCAGTTCACTCTCCTGGACAAATGTGTAACCTGTAGCCACTACAGTACAGTACAGTTACACTCTGCCACTGCAACAAGAATACTTTCCTTGGGACTCAATGAAACACAAACTGACTTACGCTGGACAAATTTTTTTAGTATGACAAGTAAATAATAACTACATGCTTAAGAACCAATTCATCTTACAGAGCTCCTTGTTAATAATTCTTAAATTAAATACTCTCTAATTTAAATTTAGCAGGCTAGCCACAACTCACCTTGATGCTGAATCACTAGTAAAAAGATCAATCAGTAGATTAAGAAATGTCTTCCATGAAGACTCATGAAGTATTTCTAAAATAAAGTAAATTACATACTCCCTGCAGAGGTATGCTGGGCATTGCAAATTCTTGTGCATATAGATACAGCATACCAATTCCACTGTAACTTTAGTTCAGAATAAAACTTAGTAGTACTTACTTGCAAATCAAAATATTTATGATATTAATGAAAATTACCATTATTTCAGAGGGAAAACTACATAAATACAAATCAAAATTCCACTAGATGAATTAAACTTGTCTACTGCCTGTTTTTTTACACTTGTCTGATGTTAAATCAAGCCAAAAGAAGAGTTCCAAAGTTTTGCTTTTCCTTCTTATGTTTCTTCCTGCCATTCTCCCTCAAAAGACACCCTCTTCTGTTTCCTATAAAACCTTCTGCCTTCAAAAATTCTCCAGTTTTCAGTGAGATCCTTCCATGTCAATTTCTCATAAAATTGCTTCCTGACTATTAACTCATAAGTAGCTTTTCTGTATAAATGCTAAGTCTTTGAATTTCCCTGGAAGATGATCTTTATCCTGTGCATGTCTCAGAATCTTGTCACATAATGGAACTCAAACAAGTGTAGAACATTTTATGGATTTGTTACTTTTAGACAAAACTCCTTCGGTGTGAAACCACTGGCCATAAACAACTGACAGGCACCTTTAAGATGTTGTATCTATTGAAGACTCCACCAGCATGTCCTCCATCTCTATGCTCTCGGACAGTACTCTGCATCTGAAAATTGAGAATGTAAAGAGGATTACATTCTTTCAGAACACAATCAACACACATTTCCTTTACACAACTCAAATAATGAAAAGAACTAATTATGTATTAACACAATTAAAAATTGTACAAGAAATTTTTAGGTGACTGATTGTTAAGTAATGCCAGATTTTGTGAATGCATATGAACAGGTTTAATGATTTTTTTTTTTTAAAAACAACATATTTTGACTTTTCCATGGTCTAATTTTCAAACTGGAGAATATTGTCACTAACCTCTTTAAAACTGTTTGTTCAGAATTTTGCCTTGAATGATTATGGCACTTTGAAAAGAAGTGATGTAAAACTGAGTATGACAGACTGGCAATTCGTTGGTAGCATAAAATGTATGTTATATTGAAGAGATTTGATATATAGTAGAGGTTTTAAAAATATTACAAGCAATAATAATATAAGAATGAAAAAAGTTACATGGTCATGAGCACAGATTATAAGTGGTGCAGTCAAAGTCAGGAATCTGAAGTATCCTTATGAAAGTTTTTCTTAAACTTAGTGTAGTTTACTGCATTGTTAAACTGTCTAACAATACTTCTTTATCTACTTCTTTAGTAGCAATAGCAAAAATACTGAGAGACTACAAAGAATGGCATTTACCTCTTCTTCTACTGACTGGAATTCCTTGTCTTCAGTGGAAAGGTCTATGAGAATAGTTCCACTAGCAGAAGTATTTAGAGTCAGGTATGGGTTAAGTCCTGTGAATGTAATAAAACACAGCAAAATGTATGTGAATGTAATAAAACAGAGTTTCAGAAACCACAATCATTTTCTCTGATCTGTGGACACTGACTGATCCTTGTCTCAGACACTAACCTGTTTGTCCATGCTTAGCTCAGCACACTAAAACACACAACAGGGGCAATACCTGTAAGCACTTGCTTACTTCAGAATTCATTTCCACTCTAGACAGTGACATAGTGAGCAACCAGTTCCTGCACAGAGTCCACAACTACTGGTGGCAATGGCATCATGAATGGGAAGAGCAACTTGAAGCACTTATTTAGTAGGAACATTTTTCCCATGGTCATGTAGAAGAACTGACAAAAGAACTAAGTCTGCCAACCCAAAAGGCTTGAGCCTAGTATTGAAAGCTTAAAAAGACATTGGATATTTAAAGGAAACTTCTCTATCTTTCCAAATAGGCAAAAATAATTTGGAATTTTACACAGAATCCAATGCCAGTTTGCATTGGACAGACTGTAATCACAACTGGCAAGTAATGGAAGTGTAATTACTGGATATAAGAATATGAAGACAGTGTGCATCAAGTGTTTTTTCTGGCCTTTCCAGACAACTATCAGATGACCAGAATGAAACACTGGGTCTGCCATGAGCTCTTTAAAAGGAATAATCTGGGGAAAGTGGAAATTACAGATTTATGCATAGTCTGGAGTCTCATGTTAGCAGTGTGCAATTGGAATAGTGCTCAGGAGAAACAAAGCGGCAAGAGCCAAAATAAAGCTCATTCACTAATAACCTCAAAACAATGGTTTATACTGTGTTCAGGAAGAGATGCCAAAGTACCATCGAAAACAACTTGAGAAAATTGACAATAATCCTCCCCACCCCAAAAACACACCCTAGAAAAAGATCAAGGGCTGTTGAAATATTAATTACTTATGCTTGTGGTTACAAATAAAAATGCCTGGCCTTTTATGGCAAGGTTGTGGGAGTTTAGAAAGAACAAGGGTGGGAGTGGTGAAGGATTTAGATGTTTGAAGTCCTCTCTATCTAAAGACATATTGAAATATGTACAAATACACATATGTTCAAAAATACATCAGGCCTACTTAAAAGGCAAAGTATGTAAACTTTGAACTCAAACAAGACATGAGGCCGAAACCACACCTTAAAACTAACTTTTATCCATACTATTCAATGAGTCTGTCCAGAAAGGCCTGACAATTATGAGAAAATGATGCAGATTCACCTAAATACTTCATTATCAGGAAAGGAATTATCTTAGGGTTGGTTCACACTGTTTTAAGGAGCAAAAAGTAATTTAGAGCGTGGGGTAGTGACTCATTACTCTGGAAATTTTAGAATGAGAATTCACAAATAGAGAATCAAGAAGGGAAAAATTCTAGCAATTCTAATTTATTTAATTTCTGTGAAACACAACAACACAACAGTAAGTGATATTTCCACAAGTCAAAGATGAAAAAAAAAAAATTGGAGGGTTTTATTTGCCTTCTGAGCAGCCATAGTTAAATGAAGCATACTGAATTATGATGAATTCAGGACTGCTGGGACTGTGCTCTATCAACAGTCCTGCACAAAGAGAGAGGCTTTAGCAGTAACTTCAGTGTAAGCTAAAGCTGTTGAACAAAGCAATTATGTTAATTTTGGTTCACTGAAAGCACATCAACTCTATTTTTAAAGAAAAGCGTAAGTAAGAATTTCAGCTTTCTGAGTGAGCAGACAGCATTCTGTGGAAGAACCCAACAAACAGCACCTAACAGGCCTGAACTTGTCAACAGAATGTGCTCTGCTCTTCAGAGTGCTTTGATGAGGATAAACACTCCCTGTCTCAAGGAGCTTAAGAGCATTTTGCCCTAGATCAACACATTACCTAAGTAAACACAAAAGAGTGACCACAGAGAAAAAATATAAATCAGAGAACTGGAAGGCAAGATTCACAGTAATTCACAGCATAAATAAAAGTACTCAAGTTTCAAGTCAGAAGACATTCTTAGCATTTGAAGTGCCATTTTCTATGTCAGGTTTTATTACCAATCCTTTTTAATGAGATACAATTTGGAATAACGCAAGTTATTTATAAAAATTGATTATGTAAAGGCAGTATTATATGATAATTTAAAATAAGCATACCTTGTTGTCCAGAAATAAGTCTTTCAACTCCTTTGATGATTTTATGCCTATGGCCATAAGCATTAATGCCAATTTCCTTCAATTCTTTATGTCCCATTTCAACCAATACGTCCAATGTTATCTATAATAAAAGCAAGACCATGTTTTTCGTACTAGAACAACTGCCAATGACAGTGAAAGCACACCTCACAACAGACGTGAGAAAAAGCAAGTGTGAAAAGAACAGGGACATTAGAGGCTTTAGTGTATTATTTTCATATTTTACTCAACTGCTTTCTTCTAGCTTTTTGTCTTAAATAAACATGCTACAAACTATAAATTGTAACTTGCATTGCTTGCAAGGATCATGTTTCTGATCGAGAAATACCCTTCTAGATGTATTCAAACAAACACTGAAATGACTAATTAACACTTATTTCCCTACCATTTATACCACTGAAAGGAAACACTGCTATAAGTGTTAAACTGATATGAACATTATTGCCCCATCTGTTAATATATACATATATATTTTAATATACATTTATTTTATACACCAATTAAAAATCCAATTACAGTCCTTTGCTTCATTCCACTCATTTTGACAGTCACTCATTTAAAATCTGCCTTATTACGTTGTCCCAACCAGTCACTATTTATTCCATTGCTTTCTAGCCCAGAGTATCTGGTAATAAAGATAATCACTTACCTGTTCTCTCTCAAATATGTCAATTAGATGTTCAAGGCCAAGGTTCCGCACAAACTGATTAATGCTAAAATCTACACCTGAAACTGGGTAAGAAGAAAAACTCTCAATGTTTTGTAAAATAAGGCATACACATCTCCCTTCTGTGGCAACAAGAGAGACAGAAATTCCTGGTCTTTTGCAGATGTAGATTAAATATCTGTATCACTATCCAGTAGTGGATAATCTGCTCTTCTACCTCCCTAAAAGCAGTGTTTGTGCTTCCACAGAACAAGCCAACCAGCTACCAGAAATGCAAGCTACTGCAGAAAATATGTTGACAAGTAAAATGTCATAGAAGGAACCTTTTTAATACACCTGATCTAAGAATAGCCTCTTAAAAATTAGATAAAGTTTGTAGTAAAATATTGCTTGGTATGCAGTCAAATTTCATTTGACTTCTCTTTTAAAACACAATTCACCATATTGGTTCTGTTCAGCAAAAAACATTTTAAAGGCTCTGTAAGGGGAAAACAGTAAAATCTTCTACTACAAGACTTTCAGACTTTTGTTACTCATTAATGACATCATAAAGAATCTAAATATTGTGTATGCCATGTTATTCACTCCTGAGAAAGCCTCACCTTCTTTTTTCTCCAGAACAGTAGCTCCCTCTGCACAGTTTGTACCAACAACAGAGGGAAGTTCAGAAAAACTACCAGACAAGTTATCAAGACTACTTGCAGCAGACAGACTGGATGGACTGGATGGAACAGAAGAGAGGGAATCAGCTGCAGAACCAGTAGTCTGAGACACACTTATAACCTGAGGTTTGTAGCAAGTTGGTAAGGCAGAAGGAGGCATTGCTGCTGTCAGTAATGCACTGACATCATCAGCCTAAAGAGCAGAAAACAACTCATTAAAACAGAGGAACACTTTTGCACAACATTTTTTCCTAGAATGCACTATCATTATATTGGATTTCTTAAGTACACTTCAAAATTATATTGGGGAAACATGCATTTTACAGTGCAGCTTACAAATGGCCTTTCCTGCCAACAGCATACATGCAACTGTAAAAAGTTTATACATAAAAGCTTTAAAAAGATAAAAAGTAAAGACTTCATACTTCTAAAACAATTTAGAGGCAGTTAAACAGAATTCATTTGCTACAAAAAATGAACAGAAGCTTCTACTGGCAACCAGAATTTATGAAACAAAACAGTTACACTGAGTGTAGTTTTGGATTACATTATAATATTTAGAAAAAAATACCCCTAAAAACTTAACAGACAGACAGTTTCCTTAATTTATGCTGCTACAAGATTTGCTTGTATCTTATTGTCACAATTTTTGTATTAGTCCAACTATAGGCACTGAATTCAAAGCATTAAATTACAACTGTTAATTCATTTTGTTAGCATTTTGAGGTTTCCCCCCCAACTCTATACTGAAGTAAGATGCCTGAAGCAAGAAATCATTTAAAGAAGGTTTATAAAGCTCTATTGACTTCCCTTGCCAGGCACATAAAACCCCCACAGAAACCACAGTATTTTAGATTTTGCAGAAGTGGCTGTATTAGTGCTTTTTAAAGGATGGTTTTAAATAAGGTGTCACACACAGGTAAGTACAGATTTCCCAAGAGGAGCCCCATCACTTACAGTGACCAGGTCCAATGGTGTTTGTCCTTCTTGGTTTTTCAGAGTAGGATCAGCCCCATGTGCCAGTAACAAGGCACAAAGCTGAGTCCTTCCTTTCTGGGCTGCTTCATGAAGTGGTGTGAAAGCCCATTTGTCTGTAGCATTCACACATGCATTATACTTTATAAGTAAAGCTGCTACATCAACATGCTGGAAAAGTAAAAACACCTGTAAATCCCAAGGTACCATAATCCAAAGGTACCACAGTGTACCAAAATAATTCAGAACTGTTACTGCTATTTCAGTGTAATCACAGTAATTCTAAATCTTCTTAGAATGCATTTAATTATGATTTTAAAAAGTATTAAAGCAAGGTGTTTTCTTCCTCACCTATGATATACCAGCAAAAAGTGAAGTAAGATTTGTTCTCTTGTAAAAAAGGGACAGGGTAGAACAAAAATCCAAATCCAGAGGAATCTGAAGGAAAAAAAGCCTGATTCTGAACTTCCAGTTTGGAACGTTCTCTAACTGTTTTGGCTAAAGACTTGATTCAAGGGCAAAGATTCAGGAAGTTCACAAAAACAAGTGCTGTCTCACCAGCAGTCATATAAGTGAAAGTGAGATCTTCGTGATAAAATTTGACTGGCACAGGTAAGGAAAGGCATTTTACAGAACACCTTTCAGCCTGCTGGCTTTTCAGGTGCTCATGGTCAGAAAACTCCACTTGTGATTTTACAAATTCTTAAGAGTCTTTACCTATAACATAAGCTGTGATCTAATTATTCATTCTGTGTCTTACAAGTAAGATTATAACTCAATAGCAAAAACATTCTACAGAGGCTCAAAATGCTGTCAATGAAATTTACAATTTTTTAAAAAATAAATAAAGTCTCAGAAAGTTTGAGACATTTACCCCATAAGATGCTGCATTATGCAGAGGAATCAAGCCTCCTTTATCCTGTGCATTCACATCTGCTCCATGCTGCAACAGGTATTCTGCAACCTCCAAATTATTGTAACCAGCTGAAATTGCAGAAGGACAGAATAAACAGAATTAAAACACCACTCCAAACAGGCTGTGGAGAAGTAGAAATTCACTTAAAATTACTTGAAAGTAAATTAAATTGTCAATCCCAGTGAAGACAGTGTAGTATCTATTATGAAGGACAGCATTACTTTAAGAGCATTTGGTTTAAAACCTGTTAATAAACAATAAAGATCCTCTCTGGCTAGAGAGAACAGAAAAATAATTAAACAGGTAGAAAAACAATGTAAGATTAAAATGCATAATATACTGATTTTTTTAAAGAAAAAGTTCTGAATCCTCCAGCTTGAGGCTACACTCTAAACTTGTGTAGACATAGAAAGTTCAGCCACAGAAATTAGTAACCAATCAAAGCAGTTAATTAGAACACTGACCTGCTAAATGCAGTGGTGTTGAATGCCGTCCTTGTGTGTCCCGACAGTTGACGTTGTCAGGTGAACAGAGCTTTTTAACTCGGGCCAAGCAACCTTTCTTAGCAGCATCTAGGAGAGCTGCATCTCCTCTAAGTAGGTCTTGAATATCAGTATCACCATCTTTAACAAGGTCCAGAGGAGTATTTCCATCCCTGTTTTTCTTTGTAGGGTCAGCTCCATGCTGTGCACACCAAAAACAGGTGGTAAGTATGTCAGAAGAATAAACATGCTGCATCTGAGGCATCTAACACCTTGTTCTCACACATACTGGAATCCTGCAGAGAGCCTTCCTTTTACTGTGTGAGAAAGGCCAACACAGGTACTAACAGTACCCCTTTTACTGAAAATATTTCATTACACTAATTTAGAAACCACAAATCAATTTCTCAAATAACTCAATTTATGTTTCAAAGTGAACAATAAAGAAAAGAAATAAAGTTACCTCCCTCCAGCATATATAATACCTGTAACAGGAGTTTACAAATCTCATATTTTCCTTTTGCTGCAGCTTCATGCAAGGGAGTGAATTTCCACAAGTCAGCTACATTGACAACTGCACCATGTTTAACCAACAGTTCTGCAACTTCATAGTGACCGTATGAGCAGGCATTATGTAAAGGGACAAGTCCTCTGAAAAAATTAGAAGAAGAGAAAAACCCTCTTTAAAAACAGGGTATTTTTTTCAACAAGACATATAAAATTAAAATACAATGCACCTTTGACCATATCAAACTGTAACAAAACCTTTTTCCCTCTCCATCCCCAACAGTCTAATATAGTAGGAATACCCATTGCAGTAAAAACTTAATCAGGGCACTAAAGAGAAGTAAAAGCACAGGGCCAGATAAATTCTTTGGCTCTAATCTTAAGTACTGCAAATTGCTTTTGGATATTCTTAACATCTTTATTCTAAGACATAAATTTCTATGAAAATAAAAAAAGTCTGAAGAAAAAAATCAGCATGCTTATCAGTGAACAATATTCCAAAGCTTATAGATATGACAAATTACAATTGCCAAGAAAATATATATTCAAGCATTTACCCCTTATCTTTTGCATGTACATCAGCTCCATGCTGAAGAAGATACTCCACAACGGATACTCTGTTATACCCAGCTGCAAAATGAAGTGGTGTAGACTGACGTCCTTCAATATCTCTGCAGTTCACACTCTGGACTGTACACAGCTTCTGTGAATTTCCCCAAACAAAACATATGTCACTACATATAGTGTTGACACCTCTAATTTAGTAATAGAATATTGTTATACACATTTAATTTCACATAACTGTTTTCAATTTAAAAAAAATTATTTTTACAGTCTTTACTTCTTACAGATCACATGTGTCCCAAGAAAAAAATCCACCTGCTCCCAAATCCACACCTCTGACTTATTACTGCTTTTTATAAAAGGCTAACATCTGGAGGTGATGAATATTGTACTCCGTTATCTGTAATAATTGTGTAATACAAAGGTTTTAGGACAGATCACAGTTCTAAAGCAGTCAGGGAAGGGCTGTTTGCTTGCTTTGAGAAATTATACACTGACATATAATTCTGTGCTACTTTGGCTGGGGTAGAGTTAATTTTCTTCACAGTGGCTGGTATGGGGCTGTGTTTTGGATTTGTGCTGCACACAGGGCTGATGCTGCAGAGATGTTGTCATTGCAGGGCTCACACAGAGCCGAGGCCTTTTTGTGCTGCCACGCTGGCAGGGAGGCTGGGGGGAGACACAGCCAGGACAGGTGACCCCAACTGACCAAAGGGACATTCCAGAGCAGAGGGCATCGTGCTCAGTGCATAAAGTGGGGGAACAAGGAGGAAAGCAGTGGGGGATGTTTGTAGTGATGGAGTTTGTCTTCCCAAGTCACCATTATCTGAGATGGGGCCCTGCTCTCCTGGGGATGGCTGAACACCTGCCTGCCCATGGGAAGTAGTGAATTTATTCCCCTGTTTGCTTTGCCTTCATGTGTGGCTTTTACTTTCCCTATTAAACTGCCTTTACCTCAGCCCACGAGTTTCCCAGCTTTGACCCCTCTGATTCTCTCCTGATCCTGCTGGGGGGAAATTGACCAAGCAGCTGTGTGGGGCTTGGTTGCTGGCTGAGGTTAAATCATGACAAATTCCCTCTTATTTTTAAGGAGAGGTTTAAGCTTACTTTTACAGTATCCACATCTCCAGCCTTTGCAGCCTCCAGCAACTGTCGATCTGCATCAGAATTACCTAATGGGATACCTTCTGCAAAATAAATGAGATTGCATGACAGGTAAGTGTAGGCAGTTGAAGAAATTTGTTAAGACAGGAAAAACTTGAGTTTTTTTAAAGGGAAATCCTTGAAATAAAGCTAACCAATTACTGACAAGTTTTGTCTCTGTTTAGTACCTACAACTATAGCTGCTAGAGCTAACAGTGTTTGGGAAGTTGACTTCTGCAACCTGCTTCCTGTATGTTTTGGAATATTGTGGAACCTACAAAGCATTCTTATTTCAGTTTCTATTCAGAGAAATAATATTCTGAAATAATATTCTGAAATTCTATTTCAGAGAATTAGAACAAATTAAGTTTATGAATGTATTATAATGTCCAAATCTTACTCTTGAAAATCCATGTACACTGTTGCCTCCACTCACAAATGCAAAGCAAGCATCAAGCATTTGTTGTTTTAGAAACTAATTTTCTACTTTCAAGATTCTCCCCACCCTATGTCAGGACCTTAATAAAATTTTTTCAGGAAGCTATACTCCAAAATCTTCATCTCTGATGATCTAGACAATAAATTATATTGTTAAGTAGTGAGTAGAACATCACCTAGTACCATCTTTAGTAGAATATTTTTTTTGTTGACTAGTCTTCACAATTATTTGACAGCACTTGGAACAGCAAGTAAAACGAAGCACCACAGTGGATGTTGAGTAACTCAGCATACCTTGTAGCAGCTGTTGCACACTTTCAGTCCCCATTTGTAAGGCTGTAAAGCCCTGCAGAGACACAATGGAAGGATCACATCCAGAACTCAGCAGCAACCTGCATGTCTGAAGATGACCACAATGTGCTGCTCTATGAAGAGAGGTCTGGCCAAGATTATCTAATGCATTAACCTAAAAATAACAGACAAGAAATACCACCATCAAGTGTTTTCACTGCTGCCTGGGAACATCTCAAAAGTAGTATCCTTACCTTAATAAAAAGAACATATTCAGTATATTTCCAAAGGTGATGACATTTCAAACAAAAACAGTTAATAAAGTAACCCCCTTTTAGAGGCACAGGAACAATCCAGTGCATTTTTACAACAAACAGGACTAATTCACTATTTAGCTTCTTGCAGTACAGATCTTCAGTGCTAACATGTAGAACAGCTTTTACCTTGCACTGGCTTATCATGGTTTCATAGGACCTCCTATGTGTTGGCTAAGTCAAAGTGTATTCAACAATTTAAAACTCTGCCCAAACCTTACTTTTATTCTCTTCTCTTCCTCTGGTTTTGGAAACTTCACAGCAGTCTGGCTATAATCAAATTTCCAGGAGAGAGATTCAACTCCCCATCTTGGAGGGTTCAAGCACTACAGAGAGTCTCTCCACATTTTCTTTTTGTAGAAGTTTGAACTAATCATTGTGTTATGGCTTAACATTTTGCCTTCATTTTACTTTTTACTACATACAACATCATGTAAAGTCTATCTGTCACACAGTTTAGTTTCCTGCAGTTCATATACAACCCCCCCCTTTTCCTTATGTATTTCATTATTCCTGCTGGACAATTAAGCACTGAATAACACACTTCAAAAATTTTCTGTTCCCAGAGAGAACTACATCTGCATTTCTTAAAATTAGGACCAAACCAACAACAATTCTGTAATGTATAGGGCTGTACTGATGGATTTGGTGGCCTATAGCTGAAGTCTATAAATCTAGAACCTCCCAAAACGAATTATTTTCCAAAAGCTGTCCATTCTCATGGTATAAAAACCTGTATAAGTACATGAATGCCAACAGAAGTATGATACTCATACCTTAGCTTCATGTTTCACAACTACTTCAACAACATCATTATGAGCCTTTTCTGATGCCACATGCAGAGGAGTCAAGAAGCTTTAAAAAAAAAAGAAAAAAAAGAGTCACTCAAAATGTATTTTGCAAAATCTTCTAAACAAACAGTTAAGAATATACATTTGTAACCACTCACTCTTTTGTTTTTTCATTGATATTGGCTCCTTTCCTCAGAAGCAATTCACATACTTGTTTCCGCTTAGGATACGGAGATGCAGCAGCACAGTGCTGTAAACATTAAAAAGTTTACAATTAACAACCAGCTAGCAATAGCCAGGTTTTACTACTTGCTGATCCGCTGGCAGTCAAGAGCTGGTGGTGTACAAAGACAACAGAAAAAAACCCCAAGACACGGAGAATCTTATTAATTTGCAAGATTCCACACGGGCTTTTGGATTTACTCTGGTATTTTCAAGAACTCCCCTTTCTAATAACTACTGGAAACCATTAAAACAAAGCTAACATACATCCCTTGTTGTTGCTTAAAATGAGACTATTCTACAAAACCCAGTCATTTAGACAATCTAAACAGGCCTAAATAATTTATATCAGCCTTAACATTATCTTTGGGAACAAAATATTAATTAGTTATTTGCTTAACTAGACACTGGATATTCCAGGTTGGTCTGAGTTACAACACTTGACACTGCAATATTTATTGCTAAACTACTACCTAGTATGCTTAGGTTAGCCACAATATATACAAAACCATTAATAAATGCTGAGATATTACCAATGCTGTCTCATGTGTCTGAGGATGCTTGAAGTTCACTGTTTCCAAAGAAAGATGTTTCTTTATACGAGCTACATCCGATTCTCTTGCAGCCTGTAGCAGTGAGTGACCTTTGAATTCATCTTTAAAAACAAAGAAATACATAGCAGAGGGTTACATTCCTTGTCTCAAGAAGGATCAAGAGAATTGCTTCTTTCAGTTAAAAAAAAATATTCATTTTACTCAGCAGACCACAGAGCACACATTTCCAAGTCTGACTCAAGCTCTTACATCACTTTACAGAACTCATTAAGTCAAAACACTACACAAAATTTGCTTTGTTTCTAAACCAAAGTCAGACACATCCAAACTGGCTGCACAAAATCTATTTCACTTACCACTCTGTAGGTTCTACTGTTCACATAGGTACTAACTCAAACTTATAAAAATCTCTAATTCTGACCTATTTTTTGAATACCATTTCTAAATGCCAGCAAGAACCTTAGTGTAGTATTTACTGACAATTTTTGTAAATATCCCAGAAAGTTATTGTTTGACCATTCAAGGACAGAATCTGAGGTTACTCTTTTCAACTCTTAAGTTTGCTGGACAAACTTAAATTAATGTCCTTCATTGATTTCTTTGAACTGTCAGTGATTGTGGCACATTCAAATGTATTCAGCATTCTAAACAGTTATTTTTTGTTTTCTTCAGACAAAAAACTGTGGAATAAAAAATAATATTTCAACAATCTTGATGCAATGACAGGAACAAGTACAGGAAATGAAAGTCTACTGGCAAGGTCATGAGGAAAAGCATTTAAGAGGGGAAAAGCTACAAAACCCATCACAACCACTTGACTATAAAACTGACAGTAAAATTCTTTTAAATGCCTTCATTCTGAAAATCTAGCAAATTATAAACAGTGAAATACACGGTGCAACACTGCACAATTACTTTGAAGTGTAAGCATTTTCCAAATCTGGTTTCTGGCAGGTCACTGTCTAGGGAATCTAATCACACATTACAAGCTGAAACTGTAGAACTGATCCCACTTTATACTCACATGCTAATCGTTCTTTTAATTGGGGTGTTGGAGCCAAATCAATGGTGCTTTTGTTGTGACAGTTCAACAGTGTTGGGTCAGCACCATAACTTAACAAAAGAGAACATACTTCCACCCTGTTCTTAGAAGCTGCTTCATGCAGAGGGGTGAATTGCCACAGATCCATTGCATTCACACATGCTCCATGCTTGAAAGGGAAAGGGGTAAAAAAAGATGCAATCAAAACCAGGACGTTAGAAAAAGACTATGTTATTAGTTTTAATACAGTAGACTGTTAAAATAAAAATCAATGCTTATATGCAAACTGTTTCCAAGACAATCATTTTCAATCTAATACAACATTTCAGCACATTGTGGTTTTTAATCACCTAGTGTCCCACAGGTAGATTCAAAGAAGCCAAAGGCTAGCTAGTCTTTTCAGACTTTTTTCAGAAAGGAAAGGAGCTCTGTCACTGGTCAAATCAGAGAAAGAGAAATATTCACATTCTCCAAATCACCTGTGAACAAGCTCTGGTTCTTTGCAGCTCTAGAAAATATCTAGAGTATTAGACCAGCTGCACTAAGATAATGACATGTTCTGTGAAAAACACCCAGGATATGAGTGCAACAGTATCTGAAACAAGATGGGCACTCAAAGTTAATTTTAATCCAAGACATTTAGGTACAAGATTCTACAAGTAATGCTCCTGGATGAGTAATGTATGTGTAATTCTTCTCCAGTAACATTTTGATTGCACTTCAAGTTCAGTCTGTAAGCAAGTACACGCTCTTTCCCATTGCTTCTCTTAAAGTTGTACAGCTCTGCAAAAAGTAATTCAGAATTCTCTGGAGCAGAAATCCAATATGGAATACAACTCTAGCTAAATTGTTAAGACACATGGTAGTGTATAGATAAAAGTTCGTTTGTGGGGCTGTGTCTAGTACCATCATTGTAAAAATTCACTCTACAACTGCCCCTGAAGTAAACAAAATCATAACTCTTTATACTTACTTCAACGTAAACAGATTTTTTTACTTAATTTTTTGTTAAACAAATAGAAAGATACGCGGAATTAGTGAGGGGCTGAAACACACAGAACAGAACAAGAGCTATTCCCTGCACAGCCAAATGTCTGGAGTTAGATAACAGAACACTCTCAGTGTTAAAATGATCTTGATTTGCTGTGGCAGCTGAGAATAGGCACAGCTCAAAAATCCTTTGCAGGGGGGGTACACATACTATGCTGCAGCCCACATCTCCAAGCCACTAGTGCAATGTGCATCATACTTATCTTCAAGTCTAACATAATCCAGATAAACCACTTCTGTTCCAGGAGTTCCCTTCTGTTGGGAAAACTGACATTTCTCTTTCTCTGGGGTGAAGGCTACAATTCAGGGCCAGAACTGATGTTTTAAAGTTAATTTCCTCAAAAGACTGACTGCTCTTTGATTTTAAAACATTTACTATCTTTACCAGTATTCTTTTCAAACACCTCTTATTGCTTTGTCTTCTAAAATATTCTTCTACTGTCAAACTCAAAATATCACTCAGCTTGTAGGGGTTTTGTTGGTGCTTTTTTTTTGTGTGAGTGTAGAAAGATTGAGATAAGCAGTACTTACTCGATGGCACAAAAATATTCAACTTTGGAGCAGAGAGAGTTAAAAAGAGAAAGTACATTTATAAAGAAAAAGCTTCCTTGCAAGCAGAAGATTCTGTAGCTCCAGCTTAATAAACACTAACATGTAGAGCAAAAGCAATTTATCATTTGTAAAGTTTTGTACATCTATGCACAAAGTAAAAAAAATATGCAACTTGTATTAGTCTATTATAAACTGTTCTTATTTAATAATATGCAATTTCATGCCTTCAAAGACCAACCTTTACTAGAAGCTCTGTTACTTCGTAATGACCATAGGAACAGGCATTGTGAAGTGGCACCAGATCTCTACATAGAAGAAAAAGGAGAAGGATGATTAATTTAGTACACATATATTAATTTCAAATGCATCTAACACAGTGCAACTGGTACTATGCTTTATGTTGAACATTTTACTAAAATATGACAAACGTTCAAATGAAACTATGGGGAAATAAGGAGCGGAAGAAACCAGAAAATCCCATCAGCATTTATCAGAACAGTAAACATCTAAAATAATCAGAAGATGAGAAGTGAATGGCATTGTCTCCCAGCAGATGAAATGGTTCCACTCAGACTTGGAACCCTAAGCAGGAAGAACTATCTGCAGGGGATGTTTAGGAGTGACCCTAATTATATCCTTTTTCACAAGAACAACGCTGTAGTATCTTCTCCTGTGAAAACTGATTAACTTGCATTTTTGTCATAAAAGAAAAGTTAAAGGTGACAGAACAGTCTCAAGCTGGAAATTCTTTGTGGTTAAAAACAGTACCACTACTCTTCACCTCAATTTTTAATTCTGTTTATGCTGAACAAAGGGGAAAAGGAACCTACCCTTTATCCTTAGCGTGTACATCAGCTCCATGCTGCAGTAAGAGCTGGACTATTTTTACACGGTTATACCCAGCTGCTAAATGTAATGGAGTAGACTGAAACAACAGAATGTGGAATAAATCAGTAACACAAAATCAAGATTTATTTTATATTTCTTTTTTCACAACTTGTTAACAGTACTGAATGCTGAAGTCCTTCAAGACTTACAAGTTTAAAAAAAATCCAAGAGTGCTTGAAACAGACCTTTGATAACTATGCTCATTGTTCACTGACTACTCTTGAGTCAACATAAACACAAATCCCAAATTTACTTCATCACTAATACAAAGGCCATTTTTTGTTTTTTAGCCTGCCATAGCTATAAATACTTTGCTGGCACAAACTATGTCCTTGTGAAAGATGAAATAGGACGACCATTACCAACAATGATTGTTGCACTATGAAGAAGTCTCTCTGCCTATCAGTGTAGTAAGTTTAACAATTATCAAGAGGGATTGTTATCCAAATTTGTGAGTGCAGTGAGTGAGTGGAGTGTGGGGGAAATTTCATCTCTTCTAAGCTCTCACCCTCCACAGAGTGGACACATAACTGCTCTACGATCTTTTCTAGTAAATGCATTCAAGCATCAGCAGCACTCAGGGCACAGCTACAAATTAGTGAGGAGAAATGTTATCCTCTGAACCAGATTTCTACAGTTCCTAGAGGATGAGCCTCATAACCAGGTGAGAAAAGAGAGATGCAACAGTGTTTTGGAGAATCCAGTACCTTACCACAGAGCCTCACAAAGGGGAAGTAACTAGATCAAAACCTGGGTGAATGAGTACAAATACTTAATGAGAAAAAGGATGTCAAAAAGTGATACTCAATAACCTGAACCTTCTGTAGGCCAGGGGCTGAGCCCAGAAGACTCAAGATTTTTCAGAATGGAGATTTTGAACATTTTTTATGTATTTCTTTACCATCACTTACAGCAATGAAAATCTTGCCCCTGAAACAGGAGCAGTAACTTGCCTAAGGCTGCATGTCAAATAAAGCACCTGTTTGTTTCTCCCTGATAGGGAAAAAAATATGTGAAAAGGCCCTGCTTCTTTATCACTGCAGACATGAAGGTCAAGCAGAAGTTTCAATGGGAAAGGTATTTGTTTATTGTTCCTATATAGAATTAATTGGACAGTTCTTTTATGACTAAAAAACAAACAAAAAACCCTCAACTGGCTGCTAGAGAGGCAGAATCTTATTTTCTCATATACAGTGAAGAAAACAAATTTCATGTTTAACATTTTAAAAATCTGTTTAACAATTTAAAAATCAAACAATAACTGCATCATGTAAAAGATAACTACTTTTAAATCAGGTTTTAAACAAAAATACCTTTCTGCCATCACTTGCATGACAGTTAACATTTAATGGTGTAAGAAGAGACATCATCTTTTCCTCATTTCCACTCCTGAAAAATAAGATATGAAATGAGCAGAAATATTCTTATCCCAATTTTAAGTAAGCATATTTTGTATATATTTCATTGTTGTATATTTTTTATTGTGACAATGTTCAACAGATCTGAAGCAGCACATTGCCCTCTGTATTGTCAGCATTAAAGGGAAAACAAAATGAATTTATGCAACTACTGAAGCTTAGCATACAGATGGAATGCAAGCTCCAAAGAAAATATAAATATTATATATATATGTATTAATTACACAATATTCTGCAAATATAACTAATTCCAGTTATTTCCCAAACATACATACCTGGCACTTTCTAAGAGTTCATCTTTCTTGTATTCACCTGGAAGACAAAAGGGCTTTCTTTAGCTGTCAAATAAATATCTATATGTGAAGTTCATGACTGAACCCCCTCTTCTAAAATTTTAGAGAATATAAGTGCTAGAAGTACTTACAAATACTTATTTCAGTTGTTAAAGGGAGCTTTTAAAAAAGAGGAAGGGTGAGTTTTTACACAGGTAGGTATTGAGAGGACTAAGGGAAATGTTTAAATTAAAAGAGGAGAGATTTAGATTAAATGTTAGGAGGAAACTCTTCTCAGAGGGCAGTGGGACACTGGGAACAGGATGCCCAGAGAAGTTGAGGATTCTCTGCCCCTGGATGTGTTTAAGGCCATGTTGGATGGGGTCTGGGCAACCTGCTCTGCCCATGACAGGGTTTTGGAATGACGTGATCTTTAAGGTACCTTCCAACCTAAGCCATTCTATGATTCTAAAAATTTGACAGTTCATTATTGAACTAGCATGATAAACTATCCAGAACGAATGCCATAACTGAGATGATGAAAGCCGTAAGGGAATTCTATTTAGAATTATAAACACGTTAAAGTAGTATCAAAAAGACAAGCCCCAACCTACAGTGTTACATCAGTTCAACTGTTACTAGTCATAAAGAAATCTAAAGATTATCACTTACCAGTCAGCACTGCTTTTGCAGATGGGTCTGCTAAATCCAAAGCTGTTCTTCCATCTGTGTTCCGGATGGTTGGTTCAGCACCATGCTGCAACAGTACTATAAAAATGCCAAAGTTTTCCATGAGAAAACAATTCTACATTCTAGAATTCTAGAACCTTGTCTTCTAAGACAAGGTTTATGAGACATTATCGTTACTGTAATCTGCAAGCAACAAAAGAAACATCCTAACTTCCTTTTTCAAATTTTTCATGTCAGCATTCTGCAATGTCATCTGTGACCAGTGTTATCTGGTAAAACATGACTAGATACATTTTAAGAGAAAAAAGCAGATCAGAAGAAGAATCACCACAGACTGATAAGAGGCAATCTCACTTGAAAGCTTGTGACTGACCCACCATAAAAACTCAGCAGCTATTTTCCATCACCTCCAGAGCATGCTGCCTCAAATCCTGTGCTGCTCTAACCTGCAGACAGCAGTGACAGGCTGTGCATGTTGCACTCATATTCAGGCCAAACAGGCAATGTCATCTGTACAGCTCTCTAGAGCTCGACAGCTCTCTTAAAGTAAATGGCAGCAAACCACACAATCAAGAAATCTTGATTACGTATTTAACTTTCTTCCTCTTCCTTAAAGAGCTCTTCTTAAGAAATGTGTAGGTAAAACAGGTACTCAATATAATGGAAGTTTTCCCATTTTTAACTAATTTCACACAGCTGCTACACATAAGACAGAACAAATACATTTTAAGATCCCTTTTGTTCTTTTCACTGCACTGTGGTCAGAAGCAGAAGGCAGCACAATAGTCTAGGCTGAAATAGAAGAGAATTTAGCTCCATCATGTCACTTTTAAAGTACTTCCTCCAAGATGTCAAGGTGAACATTTATAGGTGGACACTTAGAAAAAATAGATCCAAAAACTTGTATCTTGGAACAGTGACATATGAATTGAAGTTTATGAAAGATGTTTACTTTTAACCCTTGTATCAGCCATAGCTCCACAGAATGAAAATGGTCTTTAAAGGGTTCTTGATTTTTCACATTGAAAACAAGTGAGTCAGTCACAGGAAGAGTGGGAGAAAATTACCAATGCAGACATCTGTCTTCCCCTTAATAGCAGCTTCATGAAGGGGAGTGTAATTCCAGTTATCTCGAGCATTAGGATCTGCACCGTGCCGCAAGAGCAGATTGACAACTTCAGCATGGCCGAAAGAGCAAGCGTTGTGAAGAGGAATAAGGCCTCCATCATCTCGTGCATGGACATTGGCACCACTTTGAAGTAAATATTCAACCACATCCTTCCGACCAAAACCTGGAAGAGGAAAAGGGAGAAAAGGCTTCAGGGTGGGATAAGTGAAATTCCTGCCCTAGATGTGCAGATTAAACCAACAAACTTCAATAACAATAATCACTACAAAAGACAATCACAAGTGGTATGGTTTACTAAAGAAGCATTTACACACTAAGGATGTTTCTGAAACTCCTAAAAATGAGATTAAACTCAGCTGAAAAATAATATTAAAGACACAGAAACAATTAGTATCTTGATAGGCTTCCCTCAAATTTCAGCTGTATCTTGCATACTTATATAATGGCAAATGAACTAGGATATCAAACTGTATCTATATTTGCTCTACTACCTCCACATGAGGCCAGAACGCTTTAGGATGTTTGCCTGTACCCATTATACCCATCTGGTTATGTTCCAAAGGCCACCTCAAAGGTTCCATGCATGTCTCTGTGGGTCTCAGCAATTATCAGGGCAGGTAAGAGCCATATTTTAATATGTATAAGTCTTCTGCCAAGTACCTTCTGGGAAATAACTCGTGTGCAGGACTTGGCCTTCCTTGCTTTAAATATCTGAGTTACAAACTCTTTTCCTGAATAGATCAAGATCTGGATGAAGTCTTGAGCCTTCCCCTCATAGGGAATAACCATGAAGTTGCCAACACCATTGATACCCAGATTGTAGCAAATTTAAACTTTGCTACAGATCACCCATAGAATGTCCATGGCAGGTTTAAGTCCTTGCAACCATAACCATAACCTAGAAATGATGTATATTCCTGAAATACTTTAGTTAAAGTCTCACTTTACTCTTCTTCTCTCAGAAGTCTGGTAAGGAACCACATTCACCACAGATTCATCATTATTGTAACAATCATTTCATGCCAAACTTTTGAATCACAGCATGAACTTGAAGGTGTTTTCCAGTAACAGCCACAAGGCTGCAATAGTGATGTGTTTCTTCAAAATACAATACTAAAGATACAAATCCTACCTTACTAAACCTTGCCTACCATAGAACCACAAACCCTACAGCACATTCACTTTTGAGTCTCACCATGACATTTACCCACCTTGCCTGTCCTAACAGAGAACAGGAGCTCAGCATACTTGGATGAGAACTGGATCAGACACAGGGTCCAAGCAAACTCAATTTATCTGCACAGGCACAGTAAGTCATATTCACTGCACATATGCATGCATATTTCTGTTGCAAAAAAAAAATATTAGTAGCTATACCCATGCAGCTTTATTGTCTATATTACATTACATGCATCATGTTTCTCATTCTTAAGTATGTTGAGCTATTTTAAGTATTATAAATACTGTTATTTTTCTTAAATGTGTCCTGGTATTTTTCTTGCTTCTTCAAGTTCTCAAAAAAATTCTGTTTATAGTTTGAATATATACTTAAAACATACTATATTATTTTGAGAAACTACTTAAAAGAGACCTTCACATGTGCCAGAGTCCTGCAAACTCATAATCAAAACTGTTATTTGATGACAGACTGCTTGTTATTTTCTTCTTGGAGTACCAAAAAATGTCCTCCAGGACTGCTGCAATTATGTTAGAAAAGACTCTGATCAAATTCTTTACCTTCCAGTTACATATCTGGTAGCTAAACCACTCATTCTTGTACAGAAGGCATTCCTACCCCTCAAGGTATTGATATATATGTTTTTAGAGGTAAAATTCCTCAGCAGGAATCAACATCACAATTGAAAGGCAGCTGAAGTAAACCTTACTGTAGGCACAGAGAACTCCCTCAGATCCCTCTATTTAATACAGAGGTTCAATCAGATACAATTCCTGAGCAATCCATAGTTGCTCTCTCAACAAAGCCTGCATCTAATCAGAGAGCACTTGAAGAACAGCAACACCCCTCAACTACCTGTAGCACCTTTAATGTCCATGAAATGAACTCATTTGTATCACACCAATTTCCGGAACTTCTCTCCAGCACTGAGTGCACAGTAGGGATTCCTTACTTCCTTGGGGAAGCATCTGTACAACAGGGCACCATATATGGAAGGGGAATTATTTTCCCATTACTTTCTAAAGGATGCAGGAGTACAGAGGAAGTGGCCAAACTGCACAATGGTCTCTGCCTCTGCTGTTTTCCCTGAGAGTGGAAATCAGGGCCAGCCTTTGCTGTCATGGGAAGGCAGTCACTGCCTATTTTAACAGTTCCTCTTTACCATTAGTTGGCTGCAGTAAAAACTATTTCAACACTTTAAAAAACCCCAAAACTGCAATTTTTTGCAGTAGGGGTTTTCTTTAGCTCTTGAGCTTTTATCAAGAGACCACCTAAATGGGATTACAGCTTTCTATTGTGCAAGGTAATGGTCTTATCATGAACTCTTTGTTTCTTGTTCCCAACAAGAAAGGCTGGCTACTCAGGACCTCGAGCTGTCACTCTTCTACCACCTGTCAAGCAGCTCACTGCACTTGTCCCCTGGAAAGTTACAAATTTTTAGCTGACAATTCCCAATTATTAATCACAGTGGAAATGTACAACTGTGCATAATTTTAAAAAGGCATTTATTTACAGTCACTGTGCATCATAACTGACTTTCAGCTACTTTCGATGGGATAAAAAGCTAACAGAAAGAACTTGGCTCAAATTCTTCTCCACTACCCTGAGTGTTCATACTTTTTATGAATTTTAGATTGCAGGAAGGGCATTTTGGTACCTGCCAAGTCCTTAAAACCTTGTGATCTTTAAACTTTGACACACACTGTGATGAAAAAGACTGACTTGAGGAAGTATATGCAGCTTATGATGGCAGAGGCTGGAGTCTCTTATTGTGAAGGGTGGTGGGCTCTTGACTAAACCTTCAGGACAACTTAACTGTCACACACAGAGTTGTGTATTACAAAATCCAAAGAGCAACCTCCAGCAAAACTCCAATTACTTCTGATAATTCCCAGGGAGAGCTTGAAGCTTTTTTATTTTAAACATCTTTTACTTCAAAATCCACCTTTACAAACTGACACATGGAAAAACAGGAATTGGGTTTATGTTAAAAAAAGCAACTGCTAGGTAAGATCTGGGAAAAGACTTAAAAAACAGAAGCCAAGTTCAGATCCAGAATGCCACTAAAAAAGGAAAAAAAAACAATACAAAACATGGTGTATTTCAGCTCCAACTCCTCTATAAAAGAAGTCTTGAAACTGAATAAAACTAGTCAGAGAAGTTTTGTAATGTATTTTCTAAGAACACCCAGGCAACTAGGATAAACAAAGCAGGAATACAACAGATTTTTGCTTTTACTTCCTGGAATGTGACTCCTTTAGACACAAAGACAAAAGAAGTGAGTATTACTCCAACTGTGAATAGCAGGGGAAAGGCAAAACCAAACAAAACCAGTCAGGCCCAAGTCCCAGAGCTACTAATGTCCACCTTTCACACAGAGCCTACTGCAGGTGGGCTGACAACAGCAGAGGTCAACCTGAGGCAGTAAAGAGAGCTCTGCTGAGAAAAAACACAAGTGTGTTCTGTCACATGTTAACCAGAAACTCTCAGCATCTCCTACAGGCCGGTGAAAGGAGCAATTGATTTCTCTGTAGCACGTCTGAAGAAGACTTGGGCATGACAACAGTGTCTCCCATTTACAAACCAACCTGTGTAACATTAGAAATCTAGTGACTACATGAACTTACAGCCATGCATTTTTTAAAGAAAAATCTCACTACAGACCAGGAGTTATTTAAAGTTAAGACAGATCATCCCTGTTCAGACAGACAAACTAGATCGTTATAGTGAATGAGAAACATCTTAGCCACAAAATCCCAATCTAACAAAAAGCAAAAAAAATAAAAACAACCTCTCACTTCTCCAAAATGCTCTAAAACATACACAGTTGTTTAGAAGTTCAGAGTTTTTAAGTGTACAGGTAGGATTGCTGCATATAAAAAAATAGCTACAAAAATTGTTTCCCTCTGACAAGATAGTTTAATTCATCTCCTGAGCTCTCTTGACGATCAAGCTTCTTGAATTTATGAAATACTATTGTCCTGAGGAGGCTTTCAAGAACTTGGACCTCTTAAGTGTGGGTCAAGCTCTCTTAACATGAGGAAAGGACACCTGAAGCAGAAACCTTTACCAAGATAATCTAATAAAGAAACAAATATCTTTGTGACTATCCATATTGTTTAGCTGAAAAGAAGCAGCTTTTTCTCCAGCCTGTCAGCCTTGGGGTCCGACATCTAAGGCAGTAATTAAACCAAAACAACCAACATGAAAACAACAATCACAGTCAGGTCTTTGTCTGAAAAGGTGGGATACAATCTTCTGGCCTGTTGCCAGTGAAAGCAGTTGTCCTGTGACGTCAGTTGTTTGCTTACTTACGTCCTGAATTAACAAAGTCCATTCGTCAAAGATAAGAAAGCAAAAAGCTTAGAAACGGTGTTATCTGACAAGCACCTTCATGAGTTTTAAGCTAAAAATGCACAGGCCCGCTGAAATCCACGAGAACTGTACGTGGGACATGTGTCCCTGTCAGAGCTCACGCGTCACAACACGAGCAGTATAAACCCTACTCTAGATGCGACCCCAAAGCCAGATGAGGTTTGTTTTTGAAAAAGAAA
>VYXF01002460.1:656692-669138 GCA_013397295.1 Polioptila caerulea | reverse complement strand
TTTTTTTTTTTTTTTTTTCAGGCAAACTGCCAGTGTCCTCTTTTAAACCCCTGCTTCAGCTCTAGCTGTTCCCAGCACAAATGTGAAAGCTTAAGTGACATTATACTCTTTGGACAGGGGTTCCAAATTCAAACGGTGACAAAGCTTAACACAGCCCCTCTGTGTCTATATTGGGAGGACCTGTGCAAAGCAGCTGGATACATGGTTGTTGGGGGTAATGGCAAAGTCTGATGTTCTTTTTAATTCTGATGCCAAGCACCCTGATAAATTTTAGAACATAGTGCCATTTGGAAACTCTGCCTTCTATTCATTGTTTAGGGAAAAAGAAGTTGAATGAAGAGAAACCATCATCAACATAATGTGAATTACGTGTCAAAAAGTTACAAACTGGAAATTTAAAATCAGTAAAAGACCTTGATTTTTTTAGGCCAAAATGGTGCTTTTGTTATGCTAAAAACTGCATTAGAAATATGGCTAAGAAATTAAATTGTAATTCTGCACACAGGGTATTTTGCACCCTGTTCTTTTGCTAAACACTGCAGCACTTAAAATTACTAAATGGAACTATTTACATAAATGTTAATGAAGAATCCAAAATAATAAAAAAATCCATATAAAAAAGTCTAAGAATTTTTAAAATTTTGGGTAGTGAGGGGGAAATATTTTCACCAGTGACTGACAATTATCTGCATGTTGTGGCTACTTAATAGGAAAAATTATATTCCTTCTCTTGCAGGAAAAGGTATGTTTAAAAAAAAAAGCCCCAAACTGTAGCAACCTTTCCAAGGACTAGTCACAGAGAAAGATCTTCCATAGTTTCTTCGTACTTAGATTGGTGTTCACTTCACATTCTATCTTCCAATACAGGGATCTGTAAACAATTTCTTAACTAACAATTTTTCTGTCAGGTATTGGAAGGTTTTATGTTACCAAGTGATTAAAAAGGAAAAGTATGAAAAAGATAATGGAATTTGCTTTTATGTTTAAAGCTGAGCTTGGACCAGTTCTGTTGTGCTGTATAAAAAAACAACTTGACATGGGCATGGACACTCCAGGCTAAATTTGGAAGGAATTCAAAGCAGTGACCTACAGGGATTTATTTGAATGTTCTTTTCCTTTCCTATGTACCTTTTCTTATCTTATGTCAGTCCTCCAAGTTTATCTATGTGAAACTAACACTCTCCTATTTTTAAGTTGCTTCTGAATATGGCGTAGAGCCTTTCCTTTAAAATAGATGTTAATACTATGTTGTGCATTTGTGCTACCAAATTGGCACGAGTTTGCAGCAGACCCACTGATGTGCTAACCTTGTGTGTTACCTTGCACCTGGTGTGTTAGTGTATGGAAAGAATAATTCACTGATTCTGTGAGGAACCACTTGGGAGCTCACAGGCTGCTCACCTTGGAAGCTGCCACTCAGCTGCAACTGAGACCAAGACTGCTCTTGGCCATTTTTCAGGACAAAGTAGTTCATCTTGTGTCCTGCTGTCTTCAGAAAACCCCTGACAGGACCCTAAATTTCTTGTAAAGGCTCACTGAATCAATTCTTGACTGTCTTCTGTTAGCTACAAGTGGGAGGAGGCAAGGATGAATCTGATCCCTTTGCCTTGGGATTCCTCTGGCCAAGAATGGCACATTGAGTCCCTGTAATATTCCCTCCAGTAACCTGCCTTGCCTCAGTCCAGGGGTGACTTTTCCACTGTGAAGAGTTTGTTGTGCAGATATGTGAGCACAGCCCCAAGACTGGCACATAGAGCTGTTAGACACTCGTGACTAGCACAGCTCCTCTAACTGCAGGGACAAAAAAAAAAAAGGTAGGATGAGAAATGAGGTGTCAGAAAAACGTGCTTCTTAAAATGTTATGTGTCATTTTAGCTGTCACCTTTTCCTAAATTTTGTGCTGTATCACTTGTGGCACAAGGTGAAGGAAACAGAGCAAAGGAAGGGCAGTGGTCAGCATCTCTTCTGAATTAGAGACCTTGTGCTTAGCACTGCTCAAGGACACTAAAAGATGTTGGTTTGGTATTTTTCTTTTAAATAACACCGAGACTGAATTTCTATCAAAGTAATGATGTTTAGATAAACTCAAATGTGCCTACAAAACACTTACCTGCAGTGAAAATAGAGAATTTATGAAGACTTAAAATTTCCCTTCATATTTAGACAATATATCCAAGTTATTTTTGCTTGGTTCTTTCTTGGCATATATTACATTTAAATTATGACATTTGTGATGGGACAAAAGGACCAACATGAACTGGCAATGCTCCCTTCTGGGTCTCCTTTAGAGAAAATGCATGACCCCATAAAAATAGGGCTCTGTCATAGCATCTGCTCAGAGATAGAAGAAAGCCTCTAGATACAGAGCCTCTAGCCCAATTTTTTCCTAGCCTGACATCAATTTTTTTCCATCATGATTTCCTCCTGCTCTCTGCCTCCTACTCCAAGTTAAACCAAATTTAGTAGGCAATTCCAGACATTCCTATTCAAAAGTGTCCCCTGGCAGGAAATCAGTGCCCTGTTTTTCAGATTAAAAAAGAACAAGCAAACTAAGCATTTTCTCAGGATGTATGCTTATATCTCTCTCACCCACTCTAAATCCATGCATACACTTTTTGCATCAGCCATCCTATCATCAGCCCTCTAAGCCTGGCTTCCAAAGGAAAATTTAAGGTGGTTGAGTAGTCAATTATCTGCAAGACTGAAGTCTCAATGGGTGATTGAACTCATCTACTCAGAAGACTTAGAAAGAAAGAAAACTGGATTTAGATTTGATACTGTATATCAACAATGAAGTCACAATACATTTTGGTAGTGGTTAAAGTACTGTGTGACACAGCAGCAGCTCAGAGTTCTACGGTACTTTGGCTAAAGGTTGTTGGAATGTATACAGTCTGGTTTACCTGTAAGCATGCTTCCTTCCTGCTATAAAGTCTTGCTCTAATTCAGGTCTTTGACTGTCTAACTCTTTTGATAGGGCATGGAAACATCATCATTCCACTGTTAAACTTAGACCAATATGAATCTGCTGGGAAAGTAGGTTTGTTCAGCTGATCTGCTGAACCACTCCTTCTTCCATAAACAGACAATACAGACAGATTAAATAAATGTTAGGCAACATTTTATGAAACTGTAAGGTTTTTATGGCATTTCTTTTCAGCATTACAACAGAATTGATTTGGTTTTTGCCATTTAATCTGATTATAGTATACTAGTACTGAAGTACAAAAATCCACAAATTCAAAGGAACCCCATGCTCTGTTAAATTTCTGCAAACTATTGTGACTGTGGGGATGATGCACAGTGAAAGTATAATTGTCCCTAAACTCTGAACACATCCCTCTGAATGTGTTTCTAAGCATCATCTTGCCCCATCAAGAAAAGCCTGGTAGGAGTTTCAAGTGGGAGCTCCCACGCTTGTTATTAGTTGTATTGTAAGGGTTGCACACTGAGTGTGGTAACGTTCAGGGAAAGACCTTCAGGAGTGCAATTACTCTTTCAAATTCATATGGATAAAGAAAGGAAATGATCCTGAGAACAGACCTCAAAGACCCATGAAAGCAAGAGACTGTATCTCTATTGACTTAGCTGAGAAAGTATCATTAGAAATGTCAGAGAGTCATGGCAGGAGCTTTTTATATTTACCTGGTAGATGTTATTCATGCTTCACACCAGTCTGATGTGCTTACACTGGAGTAGGTCTCATGCAGTTTCACTAGAACAGCTGTTTTTTATCAACTTTGCATCCAACTCTAATAGTTTATACAGTTTAAACAAAATAGAGATTAATGTCTTATTTTGATTAAAAAGGTAGAAAGAACATTTTGTTAACTTCGGCAAACTGATGTAAAAGTAAAAACAATAAATGTCTGAGTCCAGGAAGCTCCCTGTCTTGGACAGAATGACTTTTTCCTGCAAAAAGGATTAATTTGCCTTCATTTTTGTATATGGCTATCATAAAAAACAGGGCACAAGCATAAGCCTGGAATAAAAAGCTGTAGTATGCTATCAGCTATATTATGTATTTTTAAAGTTCCATCTGCTGTTTGAAAACACAGAGGACAAAACAAGTACTATATCACTTGCAAAACTTATAACAAGGAATGGTAGGAGTAGGGTGTACTAGAAGGTATACTACTGACTCTAAGGCTAATCTAGACCTTTTGATTTAGAACAAGATCAGTGACCAAAAGCATAACCCATCTCCTGTGCACAGCACCTAGAAAGATGATTTGACAATAGTCAAGAATATGTTTAGACTTGTGAAGCTTTGGAATGTTGCATGTGAATCAGCATTCTTGGGTTTTGGATGAACAGATAATGAATCATCACTTCTTTTCCTCTCTCTGTACTTACACTGTGTTACATAAAAGGGCCAGGTATACTATTTTATTTTCTGGTATTATACCTGCAGGGCATGCATAACCTGATTTTGAAACTAGCAGCCCTCATAATAGGGTGTAATTTCTAAAACAGAGACATTCCATTGACCAACACCCCATCCTGCTTTCAACATCGTTGTGCTGTGACTAACAGAGAAGTTTCTCCTTAAATACCTTCTTTGTGGGATATTCAAACACAGACTGTATAAATTATGAATATGGCTATTATATTGAGAAGCCAAATGTGTAATATATGACAGCAGTAATAAAATGAATGCATCATTTCTGTGCTACCTGTTTTATACAGAACTAGAGTTTATTTTCTTTCAAGCAGTCTTTATTACTGCCCTGAAGGAAAAAAATACAAAGGGAGAAACTTTTCTTTCCCTTGGGGTACAGAAATTTAAAAAGTTAGTAATTGAAATGGGATGGAAAAAGATTTTTTGTGTAAATATTTTACTTCCCTCCATTCCCTCAGTTGCTCCCAAAGGACAGAACCACGACTTCCTCTCCCATAATAGCCAGTTGATATGGCCAGGCCTTGGCTTGGTGACAACCAGCTCCTGTCCTACAAATAGGCTGAAAACTGCTTTGACTGGGCTCCATCTCTCTGAGCCTCTCCTGTTACATCTATGCATATTTGCATGCTTAAATATACTGCAGAGAATTATATGGGTGCATAAAAAAGGACCACGTCCTTCAGGATGGGTTTTCCCTGACCTCGGAGAAGGACATGAATGCCATGCCACCAATGCCATGTGTTATTTTGTGTCCTGTCTCATTCTCTGCAAAGGGATCCTTGATAGAACTCTTTGCTGAAGGCAAAGAGAAAGGTTGGCTTTGTTGAGTTTTGCTTTTTAAAAGCTGTGTTTCCAAGAAGCACTCTGTTGGACATTTATTCCTTTAAACATTAGAACTTTGTTAAAAAGAAAAATTTCTAACTACTTCTGGGATAAGAGAAGCTTTTTGCTTTCACCTAGTCTGGGAATAAAAACAGAATTCCTTTTTCCCCTCAACACACTCAGTGATTTCAGATGAAAGCCCTTAACTCCTCATACCCTAAAAGTGTACATTGTGACTAGGAAGTGCATGTCAGTGTCACCAAGGTGAGATCCATGCCTTTGCAGCAAAATTAAGAGTAGGTGAAGTTAAGGCATGATCTGTGTTTTGCTCAATAAACTAAGTCCATCCAGTTGCCTGGTTAACACAAAGTTGTTAAAAAGAACCAGCCAGGAGAGCTTAGGTTAGGTTTGCATTTGAGTGCTAGGTTTGCATTAAGAGCAGTGGAAGGTCACCAACATGGTTAGTGGCCTGCAATGTGCTGCAGAAGGTGAGACTGAGGGAGCTGACTTTGCTTAACTTGCAAAAGAAAAGCTAAATTAGAGTGGGTCAGAGTGCAGCCTCCCACCACTGAGAGGAAATGGAGAGAAGATGGAGCCAGACTTTCCCTTGAGAAGCACAGCAAAAGGAAAAGAGGCAGCAGTCACATGTTGCAGAAAAGGAATTCCAGACAGATAGATAGAAAAATATTAATAGAGTTGTTAGCACTGGCACAGGTTGTCTAGAGAGGCTATGTCCTTGATGGTGTTAAAAGCTCAGCTGGACAAGCAACCTGAGCAGCCAGATCTAAGCTATTCCTGCTTTGAGGAGGAGACTGGATTATGTGACCTCAAAAGGCCTCTTGCAACCTCCACTGTTCTGTGGCTGCAGTTCTCCAGAGAAGCATTCAGGGTTATCCTCACTGATTAAAACCATTTTAAATCTTGCAAAACTTGCTGTTAGCATTATTGCATATATGAAGCAAGCACATTTTGACAGTAAACCATCTGTGTTCTGGGAAGCAGCATCTAAGAATAACCAAAGAAACCAATTTATTGCAAATATATTATTTAGCCCACAAATCTTTCTACACTCAGGACCATAACTACTTCCCCTTCCACTGCAGGATGAAAGAGGACTGATGATGTTACAACACTTGGATTGAAGAGCTTCATTCTTTCCAGCAAATCTAAAAATGAAGTGACTGTCTGCACGAAATTTGACCCCGTGAAACTGGGGAAATATACATTCATATACATTTGTATGCTGCACCCAAAGAGGGATAACTGGGTCAGATCATGAGAAACTCAATTTTTTTGTCTGAAGTGGTTAGAAATTAAACTAAATCTGAAAGTGAAAAGATTCATTCATTCATCTCTTAGACGTATGCCATAGGGGAGCTTTTTCCCCACACAGAAAATCCAAGAAAAACTTGGCACAGAATTTCACTGTACCGATTTCCAAGCCCCATTCTCCCCTTGTGATACACAAGACAAAAAGGACCTTGTAAGAAAACCTAAAATAGGGAAATGGATCATGTCTCTGGAGTGGCAGAACAAGAAAAGGAGTGTTACTCAGACCCTTCAAGGGCTTCTAAACACTGTGTGAACATCCTGCAGCTGTTGGATGGGCTGCTGTCAGATATAGCAACGCTTCTTCAGGATGAAGGTTTTATTCAACATGAATTTTATGGGCATGGTAATCATATTGAATAATCATGTGGTTCCTGCAAGTCTGTAGGGAATTGTGCACATGTGGATGAAAAGAGTCACATTTTTCCTTGAGAGACTGCAAAGAAAGAGAGTACTGCCCACATACTGATGGAAGTGTCTGCTCAACCAACATTCGCTTCTTCACACAACATTAAGCATAAACCAAATTGCACAAAGTAGCACTTCACTTGCTGTTTTCTCTGGAAAAGACTATTCATCAGCAGAGGTAATGCCTTCACCTGGGTCTAGGAAAAAGAAGAGAGAATAAACACTGATTATCTACGCACAGCAACTTGATTTATATTAACAAAATGTTTGGCCACAGATTCTCAAGGTTCAACCGTCTCATGTGCATGGTTAAAAATAAAACCCACAAAAAATGGAGAAAAAGAATGTTGTAATATTGAAATACTGCATTTATTTCAGACATCTAGGAGAGTCTTTACATTCTCAAAAGTGAATCTAGTCTGTATTTATAATGCAGATTTATACTCATGTGTAAAATACATGTATGTGTTTTGTTTTCTTCACTCTTGTAAAACACTTCACAGAAAGTTCAGGTTATTCCGAGAATGAATACCTAGATTTATGCTCTTCCTTCTTTTGATTTTTTCCTTTTTTACTGTACATTGCAGCAATTTATAAATAATGTGGCATTGTCTTTATTTCATCTTACTACATTCTAGCAAACCAATTACACTTCCAAAAGATTGCATTTTGCATAAAATCAGTTTAAGGAAATTTGCTCAAAATATCCTGAATTTAATATAAACACATGACATTAAATATTTGAGCAGCCTGAGATATGTTTTCTTGCTTTTTCTACGTCATTTCCATGGCACTTCCCTGCCACTACACATTTTCAAAGTGATGACTCATCTACAATTGACTGATCATTAATCAGCCTTAACAATATTGGACATTTTAATCAATTTCTAGCTTCTAATTCAGTCCAAAGCTTTCAGTTTCAAGGAATTTAAATGTCTTTGAATTTAACCTTAGAAAGTTACAAGGATGGCAAGAACTTGCACTTTTGACTGAAATAGAATGAGACCTAGAACGTCTATGAATGCCCAAAGAAATAGACCCATGTCCTGTTTCTGTAGGAAAACATAAACCCCATCCATCTTTGCATGTGCTTTTGGCTGTATGTTGCTTGCCCTGCTCTTTAGGGAATGGTTCTGGCACTGTTGTAGTGGGGGCAGTGCAATATTTTTTTCCAGACTTTCCCTGATTTCCCTATTAACAGGAGATTACAATTTACAGGTATCTCAGTGAGGGTTTCCCAATGGCTGTAGCATGTTGGATCTGGTTGAAACTCCCTCCTCTCCCACAACCATAAGAAATGAGCTAATAAAAATCCCAGAAATACCAAAAATTTATTTCTTCCTTGTATGGGCTGTGCCAGTGCTGAAGAAATTCCTAAAAAAATATTAGAGTTTCCCAGGACTAGTTTCCTTGGTATATATTTGCAAGCATTAGTAATTTTCAAAGTTCACCAAAGGGTTCTGAGATGCAAGTAAAGAATATAGCCTTCTGTTAAGACTTAATAAAACTTCTGCTCACTTTATTTCATCAGATGAACCATTAAAAGTAATTTTAAATTTCCAAAGGCTTACAGGCTCAACTGACTTGCTATGTACCTGAAAAATCACTATTAGCCTCTTGGTCAAATTTATAGAAAACTGCAACTCAGCTTCATAGATAATACACATTTACAAAGATTAATCTTAGTAGCAGAGAACAAATATTGAACAGAAGAGCTCAATTCAAAGAAAAAAAAGGCTGCTGTAAACCTTGTGTGATGGAATTGTCCCTGTCTATTACCACAGATGTTCTTTGAAGTCATTGTCTCATTTGCAGGGGTTGTGTGAAGCTGCAGGAACAAAATACCTGCCAGCCAAAATAAGGTGGATGTATTCTGTGTTCTAATGACACCAGCATAGTGCCAATGCTCAAGCAATTGGTTTTAGTTTCAAGCCCAAAACCAAATCAAAAGCCTCTCTGCTCAATTGCATACTGTAACTTGCATTAAGCTGGCACTGCTCTCCCACCCAGCAAATAGCAAGGATTTCTCAAGAGGTGCATTACTATGCAAGTGAAATGGAGATACGTTTTTTCTCTCTGGACTTTTTTACCTATAAATGTGATCATGACTTTACTTTGCTCCGAGGAAATATTTGCTCATCTTTGCTTCAAAAGGCTTTAATTAAATGCTTATGGCTCCTCTACTCTTTCTATATCCTCCACTGCAATGTATTTCCTTTCTTCCTTCCTGAAGCTGTGGGGGAGGATAGCAAAGAAGCAGAGTGACCTGAAAGTAATAAAGTCAGAGTAAACCACAAAATCTTTGCTTAATTACTCAATTTCAGAACAGAGGCTGAAAAAAGCAGTTCTTTCATTCTCATAAAATGACAAGAGCCAGAAAAGAGATGAACAGAACAGTCCTTTGAGGTGTAATAGCCGACAGGAAGGCACAATCACTCATTATCTGTTCTCAGAACTGCTGATTGAAAGGTCCAGGTTAGGTCAGGTGAGGGGAAGAATGGCAAGACCCAGAGGACCTTCTGCATATAAAAGCATTCACTGTGGAGCTAATACCATATATTTGTCTTTGAACAGAACAGCGTTCTGAACCCAATTGCCTATTTGTCAGTGAGCAACCTCAATGAACTCCTTGAAAGCAAGGAGTGTCTTACATTGCATCTGGACCATCTAGGCTGCAAACTGTTTCTAAAAACATACATTTAAGGTTTGGTGAAACTATGGTAGCTATAATAGAACTGTGTTTTCAATAGCTAACTTGTTGCAATTAACTTACTAAAGCTAATGTGCTACTTTTTCAGGAAAAGACAAAGAGCCAGTCTGGGTGATGGATTTGGGTTTCCTTCTCACAGAAGCAGTTGGAGATACAACCCCCTCTGATGGGGCTTGATTTTATAATCAGCTGTGCTTTTTCCAGTAATATATTTCTGCCATTGTGCGCCTACAAATGTCAGAAAAGCTGATAAGCCACCAAGTGCTGTCAAATGCACAGTAAGACAGTAATTTTTTTTCCTGTGGTGCTCCCGTTTTAGCAGCCCTATTTGAAAGGTAAGACAGACAGACAGATCTACATTTTAAGATGCCAAACCAAAGTATCTGGAAACTTGAATCCTCTATAAAAAGCACAGCTAAGGAACCATCACTGACAGGACAAAGTGGTGTGCTAACTCAGATAACCCTGTCAGTTTGCCCCAATGCAGGGATGCCTCCCTGGATGAGGAAAGAGTTGCCCTGGCTCTGCACAACACTCTCTGCTTGTATTGGCAACCAGGAACTGGGACACCAGTCCACGGCCATGAATGTGCTCCAGATTACCAATTAGGCACAAAGTTACTGTATCCAGTCTCTATTTACTGACTTGGGCAATGATCTCCCCGTGAAAGGCTCTGGATCTCTCTACTGGTTTTTTTGCTAAAGGTATCACTTCAAACAATCCTTCAAGATGTTTTCCAAGTTGTGCAAAACAGGTATTTTACGCAGCAGGAGCAAAATATTTTATAGCACCAACAGTGCAATGAGCTACTACGTAGAAACAGAAATATGTGTAGGAAAGCCTTGAGGCAAGATCTTTTTTACAGGCTTCAAGCAGCTCTTATTTAGTGCCTGCAGCCAGTGTGATGGAGCAGCCCCAGCTGCTGCACGTGATCCCTGATAACACAGCAGCCCAGCTAAGCAGTGTGTGGGAAGCTGCATGGACAAAGATTCCAGTAGCACAGGCTCATAAAATGCCAGATTTATTTACTCATTTTTTATAATGGGTAAGTAGAAGAGATTGGATAAGTGCCAGCCATGTGTCCAGTCCTCCCTTATACCCGTGGGTATGTTTGGCCTGGCTTACTGCAGGTAGGTGGCTGGGGCTGAAAGTCTTTTTAGCTCCTCCAAATGAAAAATAAACTTGCAACTAGTAAGGCTACTGGCAAGGCTTCCAACACACAGATGCTGTTTTCTATCACTTTCTGTAGACAAACAATGAGAAAATATCATCTGCCTTTGAGAGAGAGTCAGCAGTCACCAAAAGATAGGAGAAGGGAAGGGAGAGAAGAGCAATGTGAGCAGCAGGAATACAACTTGAGAAGCAGAGGACCAGGGATGGTTGTCCTGAGTATCAGGCTCCAGGGAACAGAGGAGGACCTTCCTAAGCCTTGTCTGCATTGCCAGTTAGTGCTTCAGGCTTCATCTGAGTGACACTTAATGTCGTTTACTGTCACTAAAGGCAGGAACTTCAGTCACCAAGGGGCAGAACTAGGAAACCTAAGTTTTACTGTCTTATGAATACTCTCATTATATGTCAAAGGGCAGATACTGATCCATGTGCCATGCATCCATCAGCAGGAGCCTCTAGCCTTTCCTGTTTGTTCCTTCTGCTTATAGGTAGCTTGAATCCAAAATGGAAGTGTCCTTGTCATCATCTGCTCTGCTCACATCCTATCTTCTAATAAATTCTCACACATAAGCAGTAGGGCTTTTAATTTCTTTCACTTCTAAATCAAGAACAGAAAAATCCTTTACTGTTTGTTCATCACTATAAGCCCTCTCTGCTTCCTGTTGAACACAGGACATCCTGCTGTTCATTTGTATGTGGTCTCATCTAGGTAAAAGCTGTGAACCCAGAAAATCACAGTTCACAGACTCCCTATCACATCTTTTAGGTTGACTCCAAGTCATCTACCACCCTTGGAAAAGAGCAGCAGAGCAGCAAGAGGGTGGCAGTGGAACTGTTGATCCACAGAAGAAAGTTAGCAGCCGTGGTCTTTGAAGAGCAGTAACTCGGGGATGAACCTTCTCTGGTGGGATCATTCACAGCCCGCAGAAGACAGCGCGCTGGCACCGCTGGGCTGCCCACAGCCCCTGCGAGGGCTTGTCAGCCACGGGGCCTCTGGCAGGCAGGACAGCAGCAGTGCCGCAGCATTGCTATGGCTGAGCTGCGGGGGCTGCCTTCCTCCAGTTTTTGTCCCTTTCCTCTGGAAAAAGGCAGTGGATAAAATGTGGTACCTATAGCAGGGCTTGTCACCCTCAGACAGCGCACAGATCACCAGGTATGGGCGGTGAAAAGCCATCAGCAGCATTCACGTTAAAAGTTCAAAGGTACTTTTACACTGGGGACAAAGGCAATTATATTCCAGGATGATGGATTTCTGGCCCTGGGAGCATTACCTTCCTCCTTTCCAAGGAAGCAGAGAAGTCTATAACTTCCCATGGGTTTTGTTCGGCCGGGCAGCGCCCTGAAGCAGCCCCACAGCGCCGTGTGAAACATCTACCGCGCTGTGGCGAATCCCCGTTTGCTCCCCGGCTGCTGGAAAGGGCGTCCCGGGGACCCTGCGTGCCCGCAGCTGCTGCCGCCCCTCCCGGAGCACGCGGGGGCAGGGGCAGGGCGGGCACGGGCACGGGCACGGCGCCGGGCACGGGCACGGGCACGGGGAGGGCGCCGGGCACGGACACGGGGAGGGCGCCGGGCACGGACACGGGGAGGGCGCCGGGCACGGGCACG
>VYXF01002460.1:582534-656393 GCA_013397295.1 Polioptila caerulea | reverse complement strand
TTTTTTTCCTCTTTTTTTCCCCCTAACACTGCAAAAGCTCGGGTCACCAAAGTTAGAATGAGAGTAGTTCTCGAGCCTTAGTTCTTTTCCTAATAAAGCAAAGCAAGAGTTGATTAATTTGATTCAGGTACTCTCCTCCTACTGCTTAATATGGTAAATACTCCACAATAAAAAAAAAAAAAAAAACACGATGAGGCCAGAGCAGCTTCTGCTTCATTTTTGGAAGGGCTCTGGAACACCAGTGAGAACTCTGGGAAGCAGAAAGCCATTTATTTAAGTGACAAAGCAAATGCCTTTCTGTGACTCAACAAAACTCTGCATTTCCAGCAAGGACTGCATCCATCTCAGCAGAGATGTGCTACAGTTGAAGCAGTTGAAGCCCCTTTTTAGAAATAGTCAAGTTATCTGGCCTTGAGTGAGCCATGGCCTTGCACAGTAATTTTGATATCCATCACTTAAGGGAGGGTTACGAGTAACACTTTACAAATAAAACTGTAGCATTCATATTGAGTACTTGCAGTAGACTTTCAGCATGGCCTTTAGGGATTATCAAAAGTTATTTTGAAGTCAATTCTTGAAGGCTAATGAGCTGAAAAAATAGCATGTCCCTCTCTTCTCCCACTTATTCCCCCTGCTTCACTCACCAGTTGACATTAACAGTGCAAAGAGCCCCATTACTTAGACCTGGGTTCATTGCTCATAAAATTACTTCCAAAGGTGCTTTAGTGTTTTTATTCAACGAAACAAGTGCCTAAAAAGATTGACTAATAGTTGTTTAGAGCCACAGAATGACGGTTCTGCATAAAGATACACAGAATCCCATCTGATGCTCTGATGGGATAGGCAACTTGCTTAATATAGTGCTGTCTGTCCTCAGAGGTGAAGCAGCTGATCCAGCATGTTGAAATTTTAAGATCTCACTCAGGGCCTCTAAGGGGGAAGTTCAAGTGGATGAGAACTTCCACTTTAACTGGATCTGTTTTGCTTGTTACTAGAATGTTATTTTCTCTATTTTCAAGGAAATAAGTTCAATTAGCTTTCACTAAAATCTGTTTTTCAGAGGTTTGGATGAAGCAAGGAGAGTAGATTTGAATTGAAGAAGTTTAGAATTGGCAAGAAATGAATGACTAGTCTCACCCTGGTTCATTAGGTAGAACTGTCAATTTTGATTAAGGTGCATTGTTTAAAGCTGTGCAGAGATGAGGCTGTGAACCATTAAGAGAATGGATGGAGTAAATACACATTCTTGAGAAGCTTCTTATCTGATGTAATAAATGATAACATGCTGTGTTTCTTCTCCATTCAGAATGTTACAGATCTTGGACCCGAGACCCTTGCCCAGCTCCATCATGCCTGTGGACATGGCCATGCGGATTTGCATAGCCCATTCTCCGCCACTGAAGAGCTTTCTCAGCCCCCTCGAGGAGTGCCAAAGAAACAACTTTGTGAACAGACTCAAACCTCTGAGGCCGTGCCTTCAGGTGAAACGTGACTCTGAGGATCAGGAGAGTGGCTGGAACCACTCGCCAGCCCGAGCCAAGAAGCGCGTGGTGTTTGCAGACTCCAAGGGCCTGTCCCTGACAGTGATCCACACCTTCTCCGAGTTCCAGGAGCCCCCCGTGTGGGATCTGCCGTTTGACCTCTTAGGCATTGAGGACATAACATCCAACTTAAAACTCCATGAGGAAAAAAACTTGATTCTGGGTTTCCCTCAGCCCTCAGCTGACTACCTGGACTTCAGGAACCTTCTGCAGAAGAACCTAGTCTGCCTGGAGACCTGCACCCTGCAAGAGAACGTGCTGTCAGGAACTGTGAAAGTAAAAAATGTGAGCTTTGAAAAAAAGGTTCAGGTTCGTATTACTTTTGATACATGGAAGACCTACAAAGATGTTGAGTGTGTGTACATGAAAAATGTTTACAGTGATTTTGAAAATGATACTTTCTCATTTACCATTGATTTTCCTCCTGCCATTTCCTCTGAAGAGAAGATAGAGTTTTGCATTTCTTACCAAAGTGGAGAACATACCTTCTGGGACAATAACGAGGGTCAGAATTATAAAATTGTACACACAGAGTGGAAGCCTAATGGTGTTCAGATACCATTTGCCAAGGAAGGCTATGTAGATCTTCAGACTTCAAGGAGAGGACAAGACAGAGAACCTGATCAGCTGGGCAGTCCAAGATTGTCTGGTGGCCTCTTTCCCCGGTGGCAGAGCTTGGGTCATGTTGAAAGTTCATTACCATACTGGTGATCCACACTGCCAGGGAAGCACCCTTCCCTTTGCCAACAGAACAGTGCTAGTTTTCTGGTTCACATACTGCATGGTGAAACCACCTGGCAGGTTTTGTTTGCTGTCTGAACAAATCCAAGTTCATTGGACTGTGGGACTTGTTAAACTGTATTATGCTCCTGAAGTTCTTAGCCAAACCTTATCCTTGGAAGGAAAGAAAACCAAGGTGCAACTCGTGTATGCTACGTGCTATAGGAGTAGCTTGCCTGTATTTCAAGTATATGCTGCTTTCTTCCTGCTGTCAGCTCTCCTGGATCACTAGGAGAGAGACTTGCAAAGTAGTGTGGAAGGCAATGGTGTCTCAGCAAGCTGTGGTAACTGTGTGTGAGAGTATGTGTGTGGGCGCAGGGATGGAAACAGAATGTCACAGCTCATTTTTCACCTATCAGGAGTAGAGTAGATGCTGTCAGGAGGCTTGCTATGGCCCTCTACCTGCTTGTAGTAAAGGCAGGTAGGGGTGCATGGCAAAGATTTGTGGCTTCAATACATATCAAGAAATTTGGAGAGAATAATGGAAAAGTGGGTAAAGGGGAACAGGTAGAATGTGCTACATAACTTGGAGATGTGCAATGTTCTAATTCTTTCCAAAGCTATTTTTCTAAATCTCAGAGAAAGATCTATGGGATAAAAAGGAGACTTAAGAAAATGATGCAAAGTGGGTAGTAGAAGTGATCACTGCTTTAAGAAGGCATCTCTGTCCTTACTGTCTTTGTGAAGCCTTAAATTTGATAACAAATGTAACCTTGACTTCACCAATATTTAGCAGGCAAATGGCTGCCTTTCAATGTTAAAAGAAAAATGTGCCTTTGAAAAAAATTTAAAGTCACCCTAATGTGTCAAAAATAGGGTTAAGCAACAAAACAAAGCGATTTGTGAATTTCCTACTCTGTAGTATCATTAGGTGATTCCACTTATCACCTGATCTAATCTTACAGCATCTGATGGTTGAGTATCCTGCTCCTAATTGCAACATCAGCCATGACTTTTCACAAGTAACACAGGCAAGGTCCTTCATATTGAAGACAGTGAATTGGCTGCACTTTGTGAGAGTTAATTTCTTTAAAAGAGCAGGATTGTTACTAGTTTTTTATAGACCGAATATAGGCTTGCGCATAGAAAACTGTTCCGGTTTATTTTACCTCATTTTTTGAAGGTTTTTTTTTTTTTTTTTAGACTTTAGTAAACTAATATATATTTTGTATCTGTATGCTTATAATGTAGCTTTCTGAGCTGTGAAATTAATGTTATCTGGGTTTCATGCAAGACTTGTGGGAGAAATTGTCCAGTACATGCTCAGGAGGTGTGAATGCCGGCGTGCCCTTTAGCTGTACAGAAATGGTGTTAACATCAAAAAATAAATCACATTTTTGTCCATGGCTAAGAAGTATAGTAGCCTGAGTATGAAGCTACTTTCAGTGCAGCAAGATGTTAAATGTTAAGGTGAAATAAGCCTCCTCCACTAATTGCACTTTTCCTTATGTAACCTTTGCTGTTATGTGTAAACTAGCCATTTTAAAATTAAATTTTATTTTGATACATATGGTTCTCGCAGTGTCAGCTCTATCTATTTTCTCAGCTTCTGTAAAACAAAATTAGCATTGATACAAGGTACAACCAGTTTGTTCTGTGCCATGGGATCTACTAAAGCTGCCTGTGGTATGGCATCTCAGGTCAGAAGCTGGCATTACCCTGAAAATGAAATCCAAGCTCTTCACTAAATGAGAGATTCCCCAAAAGTATTCACCTTTGAAGTTCTATAATTTTAAAAGACACTATATCTCACTAAATTTACCTGGAATATTTTGGTTTGACAGATTTTGTCAAGGATCTTACTGTGCTGTGGCAAGTCTGGCAAGTGTGTCTTAATCTGAGGGCCAGACTTACCTGCTGAGCTAGAGCATATTTGATGTGTGGATGGGTGAATCTAGACAGCAGCACTTAATGGTTTCTGGCTTGGTTCCACTGTAACTTGGCTGGTCGTGCTGCCTCCTGCAGCTATGCTGCTCTTTAGGGCACTAGGAATCCATGGAACTGCCATCAGTCCCAAAGGGCTCCCTGCAAAATGAGGTGTCTGCTCTGAGGCAGCCATGCACCTCTGATGCTGCAGGGTGGCCTCACGGGCACTGAGAATGCAGATGAGGTGGGGGTGGTTTCCAAGGGCCCTCGTCCCTTGGGCTGTGGGCAGAGGGCTCCCCTACTTCTCCTCCAGGGCCATGGACAGTTGCACAGAGGGGGATTTCTCAGTACATTACCTCACTGACAAGATGCAGTTTAATTCGGTCTGCTGCACTCAAAGTCAAGGGTTTCCAGCAAGAAATCTAGCTTTAATTGTGAAAAAGCAATTCCCAAAAGGCAGAAGACATGAAGCTGACAGCAAGTTGCTGACCTGAGGCATTAATTCAGTGCTTCCACATGGCTGGACCCAGAGCCCATCTCAGTTACTAAGTACACTGGGTCTTAGTGGGCAGGAGCTCTTCTATACTGGACAACCAGGTCCCTACTCTAGAAAAAAAAAGTGAACTAAAGAGAGAGTTTTAACTTAAATGGCTTGAAGGCTGCTCTGCCTCGATGTGAAATTTGGTTTCAACAAACCAAATGTAAGGATACTGGATAAAGCAGAAGCCCTCTAGCATCAGGAAAAGCAGCATTTCTTATCCTCTAGCCAGGCTTTGAGACCAGCCAGCCCAACTGCCCTGCTTCTGACTGAGACATAAATCACTTAAAAATACCAGAAGACAGATGCCTTTGACCAAGCCTTGGCTTTAAGCCAGCTGCTTTGCAAAGATGCCTTGCAAGGTTCTACTTGCCCAGCAGAGTCCATGGGGTGCTGCAGTGTCACTTAGCAGCTTCAAAGCCCTCCCTCAGATGAAAGGGCAAAGTATTTCTTCTTGCTCCACTCCCTACCAAAGGAATTTCACTCCTTCCTCTTTTAAAACAGCTTATGTTTGATGCTAAAGCTAGCATCCATCAAAGAGGTAATGGGCTCCTGGAGAAAAGTGTTAGCAACGCTGAGGTATATTAACTGAGAAAAATACTAGTCTTACAAATCTTTCTATCAAACACTGAGAAAAACATCACCATTGGAAAATTGTCTTAGCGTCTTAGATGCTGCCCTTTCAGACATGTCTGTTCTGAAACCTGGAAAAAGCAGATGTGGTCTGTGAAAAAAAGCTTGCAACCTGTGGCATCATCTCATTCTCTTAGGAAGTCACTTTTTCAGCTGCGCTGTAGGTCTGTATTTCCAGCACTCAAGTGACAGCAGTGAATAACTGGATTCACTCCTGTACCTTGGCAGTGTCTGACTTTCAGTTATAGCCTATGGGTGGCACAGTGCTTACAGAAATTATTCTTCAAACATGAGTGTTTCACTTTGGGTTCCTAATAGCTGTGCTCACTTTTGAGAAGCTAGATCTAGTTTTGCCATGAAAAATTAAATTAAAATTTGCTGGTGTTTGATATTAACAAAGATCTATCACCCTGGAAGATCAGTGTCTGAACATTTCTTGAGAACATAATTAGAATTTTCATGGGCAATTAGTGAATGTCTTTTTCTGTCATTAAGTGTAGCTAAGCAAATCACCACAATTTACATGGTAAATCTGGTATATTAATGGTAATGTGGTAGATGTTATGGTATTAAATATGCATAAAGCAACGACTCCCATCTCTCTCAGACACTTCTGAGATTTAAAATGAAATGTAATCCAGAATAAAATATTTCCATGAGGCCAAAATAAAAGAAAGTAAGAATGTGCTAAATCCTCTTGAGAGGTTTCTGCTCCTGTTTCAAGAACCACCTGTGCTTCAGCCTTTCCTGGCTGGCATTCACTTCACCTATTCTTACAGCCCTTCAGTGATGGTGGTTTCCAATTATTCTTTCCTCATTTTAAAAGCCACCTCAGGTCTCAGCCTGATTAAAATTAAGCTCTTAGCTTCTTGTTTTATACTGCATAGGCAAGAGGAAACACCTATTTCTTTCTTTTTACAATAGCCTATAATAGTTTGAGAGCAAAGAACAGCGTTCTCTCTCCCCACATCACTTCTCTAGGCGATGTAACACTTCATTTCATTAAAATGAACATATTGACTTTCCATCCTTGTTTGAAAAGAACCTGTTTGGGCTTTGAAATTCTCTTAAAGCAGAAATATCACTCTTGACTAGCTCTGGCAAAAGCCTCATGGTGTGGTCCTCAATGTCACCAGTGAAAACTTAGCACAGCTCAGTACCCATTTTTCATTGCTCAACTGGCTTCATCTGTCTCATTCAGAAAGGCCTGGGGAATGGACAGCTCATTTCTGTGCTCGAGAGCCTGCCTGTGAAGCTTGTGACAGCTGGGCAGATTGAATCACTGATGCACTTCACTGACCATGTATTCTAATGGTGACATTTCCTCCACTGAAAACATTTGTCTTTCTCCTGTTCCTCCTCCCTATACTGCAAACTGCTCCCAAAACTCCAGCCTCTGTTTACCTCTTTTCTGGAACATTCACTTAGTGAGCTTTCCTTTCTTACGTGAAGTGCAGCATTCTCTGCTCCAGCAACAAAATTCACGTGAGCTTGACAGGGTTGGTGCAGAGAAGGCATAGTGACATTTGTTTTTGCAGTGCTTGCTGCAGGTGGGACAGTGTTAATTTTGGTGAGTGCACCTTTCAAACAGTGAGGTAGGAAATACCAGGGTTAATTCTGGTAAGGCAAAGCCTGAACACAGTACAGTGGGGCTGCTCTTAGGCACTGCAGCCTGAAGGCACAGCAGCCATGTACCTGTGTTACAGCCCCAGAGCTCCCTGAGCACAGTGAGCCTTTGGTTTAGCTTTTAGATTTTAGATCCTGTGCTGTTTTAGTGGGTAGTTTTAGGTTTCATATTAAGTGCTACTAAGCTCTCTTCACAGAGTAGATAGACGAAATGATTCTCTAACTCGATACCAAGGACAACTTTCAGGCCCAAGAACAGAGAAAACGGTGAAGGGAGAAGAAAAATCCAGGAGGATGGAGCTTCATAACCTGAAGCTATGGTTGGACCATTGATTCTAATATGTTGATGGATCAGAACTTACAAAAGTGTGGGACCTCATGATCGGGTGCCCATTTTGGGTTCATCTTGGGTGTGGTCCAGCTGGACTCTTGTGCTGCCCAGGTGGACCCATTGAGGCCTTTTAATTAATCCCTGTTTTATTCTTTTGCTCTGTCTAGTCTCTGTTCCAGGTCAGCTTCCAGAAGGCAACAACAGGGGGACATCAAGGCTGCTCAACAGCTAAAGCCTTGGCTCTCTGGCAGCAGGGACTGGCAGCAGGATTATGGTTACAATAAGCTAACAACCAGATTCAGGGGAAAGGAGTGAGTATTAAACAAGCAATCAAACATAGCATAGCAGAAACTGTAAGGGTGCCAGACAAAGGAATTGGTCTACAGCTTACTATATTGTAGAAAGAAATAAATGATGAAGAATTAAATGAAATTATTTGCCTCAAAGTTGTTATTGGTGAAGAATATCTGCTATCTCTTCATATTTCAGGTCATTGTAATGTTTTATATGCTTTTGGACTTGCAGCACTTACTTTCAGGAGGAACATGAAAGTGGCTGTTGCTTGGTGGCAACAATTCTCATCGCTTGCAAAAATGGGAAAACAAAACAAAAATCCCTCACACAGCAAAACTCCTGCCCTAAATAGTCCTCTCATTCCTGAATCACACTCACAACAGTAGTTAACCATGAAGTCAAATCTGTGAAATTGTTATTCCAAAAGGAAGTATCTCAATACTTTTTTTTTTTCAAAAAATGTCTCTTACCAATATCCCCTTGAGAAAAAACCCCAACATTTTAACAGATGAATTCAGAGTATGCAGCAAACATCATTAACTGAAATCAGTGGAAGGTCAGGGTGAGATGGTTTTTTGTATGTGTTCTTTCAGTTTGTTTGTCTGTGATTTTTTAAGTGCTTTTCTTCACAGAGCTTTGTCTTTTTCTCCTGCATTTCCACTCACAAGCTCCCTCCAGTTTTCCTTGCCTGGAGCTAAATCAATATTGAACCAGGAGACAGATAAATTCTCAAAGTGTCCAGCTTTACTATGGCCCAAAAGTGAATGTAATTTATAGAGAAATACAACAGAATTTATGGAGATATACCAATCCTCAACATACCAACAAAGCAAAAAACAACCCCCCAATTCTTGTTCTCAATTTAAAGCTAATTACACACTGCAGGTCTATCAGGTGAGGTGCCAAGGATGTTATGGTACAACACAGACATCTTTGACTTGGCTCTGAGCACCATGGCAAATCTGCTGACCCCAGGAAAACAGATCTGACCATAAACTCAGAGTTCAGCCACCCCTCTCCTACCCATCAGAAGCTCAGGTCACACATTGATACAGCACAGAAACACACAGAAGCTGCAGAATTGGATGGGGAGAGTTAAAGATGATTTTGTGTTCAGGTGACACAGTCATATGTCAAATATTGATACCCTTCAAACTCTCCCTCTAGCAAAGGCAAGTAATGGAAGACTTCCTAATATTTTCTGCTCCAATTTCTTGTTTTCTTGGAAAAGTCACATTCTTCTATAGCCCAAACCAGCCCATGGTCTATGTGTCTGTAACTATCACCTCAGCAGCTGCACCACCAAAAGCATTTCCCTTTGCTCTGCCTTGGGAAGGCAGGAAAAGTTAATTTCCAAACCACTCTCCCCAGCCCTAGAGTTTTTTTCTTAGAAAAGGCTGTAAAATCCTCCTTTTCTTACCTGCCATAATCTTCTGAAAGACCATGGTCATCTGAATTTCTGGAAAATATCACTTTCAGAAGTCTGTCATCATCATCTGGGAAGGCCAGCCAGCAGGATATAATCCCGGTACAAAGGAACCATCTGCTGGTGCAAAGGTGACGCCAGCAACTGAGATAGTTGGAGTTAGGATCAGTCATAACTCCAAAGGACAGGAACTGAGAGCCACTTCCAGTAGCAGGAGATGGAAAGGATGCTTTAGGGACAGCTGTAATTGCTGAAGCAAATTTCCTGCAAGCCTGGTGTCTTCTTGGCAGTGGTGGGTGAGTGCTGCACTGGCAGCACCTGGGAAAATGGGCATAGCAGGTGCTGCTTGTATGGCACACATGGTGGTTATTTGCTAAATGACAGAATTACACTCCTTCTCCTCCAAATCAAACCTTTTTCATGCTGAAGAAAATCAAAAGGGGAGTTTCACAGGCCCTTATCTCTGCATCCTAGGTGTACTGGGACCAGTTACCCAGCTTTGTGCATTGAATCATGGTGAAAGCATGAGGTCAAGTGACCAACAGAGAAACAGCTGGGGCTGTGCTGAATGAAGTGCAACCCTGCTGGAGAAACAGCTGTGGTACAGAGCATCTCTACTCAGATAGAAGAGAGCAATCAGGCACTACACTACATATTAAGTGTCTGCTCCTCTGTTGCAACATCCATGAGCAGCTGAGTAGTGAAGAACTCAGCCTCAATATTCATTTTAGCTAGTAATTAGGAAAAAATAGTATTTTTTCATTTTCAGTGAACTGCAAATGTTAATTATTGTATTATTATTCTCAAGATCGGTTACATAAATAACATTGCATTTTATTCTATACGGTGAAAAATATGACACCTCAAGTATAAAATGTCATACAAATGTTCCAAGAGTACATCCTGGCATGTGCAAGTTGAGGTTTCATGTAGCTACAGCCTCAAGCAGCTGACTGACAGAGAAAGTTGGGCTGGATTTCTCGCCCTCATGCTTCAGTCATTATTCAGAAGGGGGAAAATAAAGAGGCATGAAAATTGTTTCCGATATCACATCCTGCTAGCTGGTTATTAGAACTCCCATCTTAACTCCTGCTGGCTCCAGGAGAATGCCCAGGGCAGGGTCATGGTGGCTGTGAAGTCATTCACCCTGTCTTTCACAAGTCTTTCTTGTCTCTTGGGGTGGTGTGGCAAAGAATTACTTTCTGTCAGCATGGCAGGGATGAAGAATCATAGAATCAGAGAGGTGATTCTGAATCACAAAATCAAAAAGAGAAGTCTGTGTAGTCTTTTTATATGGTCAGTCACCTTTACTGGACTAAAAGGTCCTTAGAGAAGGAAAATTTCCCCCTCTAGGGCCTGTGGTTCAGAGGTATGTACTAATGCCTTCTTCAGCCACTGGTGAACCCATTGCAATGCCTTTACAAGGAATAATTAGGCAGAGACATATATTTATATATTTATAGTTAATTATCTTGTTAGGGCAGCAAGAGCAGAGTGAATTCCAAATGCAAAATTTTGCCCCTTCTCCCCTTCCATACGGATTATATTAGCCCCTCTGGTGCTTGCTTATTCCTCTTGGGAGCCTTTTCAAAGACTTCTCAGCTCTGAGATTTAATGCCTGGCATTGCTGACATATAGAATTTAAAATGTAAAGCGTATTTGCTACCTTCTGTTTTTAGATTAGCAGTAGAGAAAATAGTCCTTGACCTGCACATAAAGCCAGAAGGGCCCAAGAGACACAGCTGCAGTGTGAGCAGAGGGGGGAGAAGAAAGCCCATGGCAGGGCAGCCCTGAGGGATGGAGGCAGAAGTCCCTCTGGAGCTACAGGAGCAACTGGAGGAGAGGGAAGCTGTGGATAAAAGCCCTATCAAATGTTCACTGCTGGCATGGAGACCTGTTGAAGTGTCATTTCAGGAGACAAGAGGTTTTGTCTATAGGCCAGGGGATGGATTGGGTTGCAGCTTTACTGATATCTGCAATCAAGTGGTTTGAGGAAAGAGTAAAATCTCATGATTTTCACTGGATGTTTCTGATGTACAAAACTAAAAATCTTTAACTAAAACAATAAAGAGAATAAGAAGAATGTTTTTTCCATTTTCATTGGAACATTATTAACAGCTCTATTGTTTGCTTTTTGAAGTGGCCTATAGATAGTTTCCAGACACCATTCTACCTATTTTTCAATTTGTCTTGTTTACTGAATATTTTTTAAGCCCTCAGGGCATAACTATTAAAGCAGTACTTAAAAAAAAAAGTTTCTCATTTTTGAAGAATTTTCTCAGACAACAGGGTTACCACACCACTCTTGCATGACTAGAAACCAGAATAAATTCCTAGTATTTTAACTCTATTTTTATACTGTTCTTTTGGTAAATAGAGCAGTGTCATTCACAGGTACATAACCTGAGGCTTAGGTGCCAGAGGCTTAGTTTGCCACAGGTTTAAAATAATCTTGGGACAGTGGTGGGTTTCAATTTTTGTCTGAGCAATTTCTTGCCTTTCCTGCTCTGAGTCACAAGTTTGTGAGAACAGAAAGCAGCTCCTGAAGTAATTTACATAGGGGTTTATTTGTGCACCCTGCTAGAGACAAATCTGCACAGTGGTTTGGGATGCACTCTTTCTCAGTTGAAGTTCTGGCCTCCCACAAATAACCTTTCATGTTACTATGAATTTGCTGGGTTTCTGACTACACTGGTGAGGGAGAAGTGTCAGTAGGGCAGTTCCTCTTAAACTCATGCCAGTCCTGCTGGAAGTGACTTTGGCTCCTTGTGTTCAAGCATCTTTTGTTTTCCAAAGGGCATTTCTTTTCAACACCATGAGCCCACATGATTTCTTGGACAGTTTGGATTTTCCTTCACATAATGGTGCAAATTAAGCGTCTCTGGTCTTCATTAAAATTGGGATATGTGTGACTGCCTCTCAAACTGGCAAGAAGCACAAAAGTGGCCAAGGACAGATCGTGGACTGAAGTCCCTGGATGTTTTCCACCATCCGGCCGTTAGTGCTTGCCATAGCTCCTCACTTCCCACGCTGGCTGCCAAGCAGAGCCCAGGCAGCTCCAGACACAGGGAAAGGGGAAGGCTGAGCAGCTGAGAGCTGGGTTGCAGCTCAGTGCTTCTAGAGAAAATATTCCTCTGTTCTAAGGAGATGCTGAAATAGTTGTACTGCCAGCATCTGCTTCCTCTTAGACATCTATTTTACTCCTACATTTGACAGATGGACCAGTGATGGGGAGATGAGTGCTGAGAGCCTCCCGCTAATTTCACTGATTTGGAAACAAAACTGAGAAATACATATATTTTTATCTCTCACTTCTTTCACAGGCATTCTACTCCTTCATTCAGCAAGGCCAGAGCTACAAATCAAACTTGGATTTTGTTTAGCGAGAAGCGGAGTAGAAGATGGAGGTGTGACTGATCTAAACCATTTCACCTGTTTTCATGTTTCTGCAGGCCTGAAAATTTCAAACACAATTAAAAAATATATTCTTGGTGCAAAGTCTGCTTCTGAGGTAGAAGGAGATATTTTTCAATATCCAGCTGAATTTCCAATTCTATTCTGAACATGCAGTAAACAGTTAAGATTTCTCTTTGATAGCTCTCAGTTCTGTTGGTCAGGTGACACCATAATTCTGCTGTTGTGCTGGCCCCTGTTCTTGGGCTTTCTGCAGTTTTTCCTGTCATACCCCCTTGATTCTCGTACTTGTTATGGATCTATTCTCACCTCCTGCCCTGCCTGAAATTCACAGGCTGTGTGTGCTAGTGTGAGTCAGCAGTAATTACACTTCATCTGTAGGAAAGACAGTGGTGAAGGAGTTGGAGGTGATTCAGCAGAACACTTTATCGGCAATGTTACTCTGGAAATCACCAAACCTGAGTCCTCAGGTCGAGGGCTTCACAATTACAGATCATTGTGTAACAGACAGCCATCCTAAAGGCTTTCTGCAGCAGTCTGAAATTTGCTATTCCATTGTACTTAGACTGTCAGTCGAGCACCATGGCAGGGCAGGGATAGTGCCTGAGTGCTGTGAGCAATTTCCCATTTGTTCTCCGTGTCAAACGTTCTCTCGATTCTCACAAAACACAGCACTGTACTTAGAAGTCATTTGAATCTGATGAGTCAGAGCACACAGTATTATTCTGGCACAACTGAGGCACTAGCAATTAAACCTTTTTCTCCAGTTGTTCTGCCCTTCTAATCACTGCCAGTTCTCATGTGTCTCTGGCTTATTGGTTGCTTTGAAGGAGCTGGAGGCAGCCAGCTGATCAGGTATCACAGAAATGTGCCTTACTGATGTCAGTCCAACTGCAGAGTTAAAATCTACTGTCTGACCAAAAATGCTTGGATTTATATCATGAATCCACCATGGGGTTATGTTGCCACATTCATTAAAACAAGAGCAAGACAGCACTGCATACCAATATCACAGAAGGAGCCAGCAGTTAATTGTGTGATTGGCTTAGTTAATTTTTGTTATAAATTACAGTAATTAGCAGTGTAAACCAAAGTCAAAGTAGTTTCTTCCAAAATGTAACTCTTTCTAATCTCTTTTTAACACTGTATGGCTGGGAATAGCTCTTTATGAGGCTGAGGGTGAGCCCTCACTGGACTGGGCTGCACAGGGCTGTTCTGTGGGACGTGCAAGTCTGCATGTTCCTCTCCAGCCCTGCCAGCCCTCTAACCCTGGGTGTGGCATCTTCCTTCTGGTCTCCCCTTCCAAACAAGGCCTAGGAATTACATGATACTTTGTACAAGACACATCAATAAAGGGCCAACACAAGAACAAGAAACTCCTAGTTTGTGGCTTAGGAAATGCAATGCTTAGCATATTTTTCCTACAAGTATTTTGCAGCAATGACATGCTGTCCTCGTAGTGCTTTATAAGGCCAAGGCAAGATATTCTTTCCTTATCTCCTAAACATGTGTAATACCCTGAACAGTATTTGCACATACTAATAAAGGCAGTATATTTTATGGATGTTATAATTTTACAAAACCACATTTCATTATTTGTTTATTTAGCATATTCTCCAAATATTCTCTTTAAGACTGACATGATTTTGAACATGTGTCAGAACTTAAGTACTGGGTGTTTAATGTCAGCAGAACAGACAGTCTGAAGGCCAAGCAGGGAAAGATGTGAGTGGAATGAGAGCACTGTGGCCATGCAGGGGGAGGGTCACATTCAAGAGCAGATGTGAAAGCTGCTAAGCCTATTACTGGATCTTAAACATGCAACAATTTTTCCCTACATTCAGAACTGAGACTTCTCTTCCTAAGGGGAAACAAGGCATGTCAGGAATAATTCTGTAAAAGCTACATGATTATGGAAACCATTGAAGTTAGCCAACATGAAATTGTGTGTTAAGTTTTGCTTCTCTCAATAACTTATTTTGCATTTTACTAAATCGTACTTCAAAATTTTCTCTTAATTCACTGCTTCCAAATGCTTTGATGCTTTTGGCTTTCCCCCTTTTTCCTAAAAGCCTGAATGAAAACCTACCCATCTCCTTTCAAGATTCCCATTACTGTCAAATAAAAGAAACAGAAAGAGGGATATAAAGATAGCAGAGAGAGACTAAAATTAAATGGAAATGGGACTTTGGTAGCTTGGCTCTGATAGTTCCATCATTTCCCCCCTCTTTGCCTCTCAGGCACTGAACCACAGATGGGTCCTTCTGCAAGCATGGGGGTACTGAGTTTCTGCTCAGCACTTTTCCTTCCTGCAGGACTGACAGCTTCCATGGGCATGGAGCCAGACAATGCCCTCATCACCAGTTCAGCGTTGGCACTTCACTGACACCAGGGGAGGCATGGTGGATAATTCAGATGGCAAACTTGCCTCCTGGAGCACAGGCTGAGGGAGCTCCTGCAGCCACTGGTGTCTAACACCCTCATTTTTAATTGTCACTGGCTACCTCAACACCAGTACAGGACATCCAGTTTGATTCCTTTTCAAATGTGAGAAAACTAATAAATATTTTCTAGAAGCATTTTCTGCCCATGAGCTAATGTTCCCTTTGGATCTACGTGAAAATGCTTGGAAACATTTTTAGGGTATCGCACTATGCATTATAGTAAAAAAGCTTCCTTGCATACAATAAACAAATGAATATATCTTAACAGTCTACTGTTTAAAGTATTAGCCTGGCTCGCCCTGCCCTATGAACACTTGAGCATTTTTAAATTGCCATTGGATAAAACGCTCAAGCAATTCCTGAACCTGTCCACGGGAAATGTATTCCTCCACTTATCTGCAACAGGAGAAAAATGGCAGAATCCCCCTCTCAAATGCATACAATATTTGCCTTTTCCAGAAAAAAACCAGACCAAATTTCTTTATATGGTTTTGGAGAGTTCTTATACAGTTCTTAGCTGTGAAAAGTTAATTTTTTTCCTATTATATATAGGTTTATTGAGCATTTAACAATGGCTAGAAACAGTCAACACTGAAGAATGCATCTCAGCTCTTAATAAATTCCTTGTTTAAACGTAGCCGAGATGGCACAAAATATTTTCCCTAACAGGAAATAAAACATAGTCATCTGTTCTAATTACTGCTGATGCACAAAATATGTATTCATCAATTCACTTTATCAGAGAGTACCATAAGGACATGATTACCACATTTCCAAGGAGATCCTACAATAGGTCGCATTTAAAAAATGTTTCAGCTTCATTTTCAATGAACAAGATTTTATTTTTAATTTAAAAAATTGATCTGAAACGTACATACACTTACTCAAGCTGTGGATTAATGAGGCCCTGCCTCCAGCTGATGCCTCTATTATGGAGCTCATAAGAGAAAGTGTTTCATGCCCACCCCAAGCACAGCTTTGCCTGCTTTTGGTTAAAGCTCCTCTTCTTGGAGAGCTGACAGCAAAGGTGAACACACTCAGCATATTCTTACAGCCTCATTTACATATTTTTTATATCATGACTCTTTATCTAGGTATCCCACCTCACCCTTTTTCTCAATAATTGAGCAGTGGGTATACAGCAGAATTGGGTAATGAAGAAAAAAAAATCTCAGGAGAAGATTGTACCTCCAGTAGCTTCCCAGGGCCCTCCAGGGAGGCTGAAGGGAACTGAAAGTACACTAAGTCAGGTTTGCACCACCCGGGTCTGGCCACAGGGCAAGAAGAGCTCAGCTCAGTGAGGAGCTGATCTCGTTCATCGTGGCTTTGAGCAGCAGGGTGGGCTGCCCTAAGTTACAAGTTGTTGGTTCACAGAGCACTTTGCCTGATTATATTTCTGACTCTCCAGCTTGTCCTCCAGACCTTTCCTGAGGTCAGTCTGACTCAGTGACTTACACGTGGGACTGCAGGGGCGACGCAGACTGGCAGACTCTTGGGCACCACAGCCATGTAAATCTTCACAGGGGAGGAAGAGGGGGTGTATATCTTCTGCCAGGCCACTTCGTAGCACAAAGACTACTAAATCCCCAAAACAAGCAGGGTCAGGTTGTGGGTTTAAAAGCATAGATATGAAGAGCATGAGAAGGACCCACAATTTTAACTTATTGCAGAGTCAGAAGACAGATGTATTTGTAGCCTTAAATCTCTGAAAAACAAAGGGTGTGAGGCCTCTTAGTCTGCCCCCTGGGCTCTGTGTGCTTTTGGGATCTAGCAGTCATATCATATCTCTCAGAACCTGGAACTAAATGAACCTTAAAAGAAAATACAAGAGCAATTTAAGGGGTGAGGAGAAATGCCAGAATTGTCAGTGGTAGGCATCCTTTCCTACTTTCCACAAGCCAGGCTCAGTGGGAGGTTTTCCTTGCTGGAGCTCCATTAAAAACACTTTGTCCTGGACTTGATTTCCATGAGAAGTATTCCACATACCCATGCCAGAGCTTGGCCCCAAGCTCACATTCCGACTGTCAGAACTCTTATGCTCAGCACAACAACTTGATTTCAAACTGTAAGCCACAGAAAGTTTTAAACTAAAACAGGGCAAATTTAGACTAAATAGAAGGAAGACATTTTTATGAGAGCAGTGAAACACTGGATCAGGTTCCACAGAGGGGGTGGTTGTCACTGTCCCCAGAGGTATTAAAAAGATGTATAGATGTGTTGTTAAGGGACATGATTAGTGGTGGACAAGACAGTGTCATGGTTATGGTTGGACTCAGTGACCTTAATGGTAATTTCCAACCTAAATGATTCTGTGATTACTCTTGAAATCCACTGTAGACAATGAGTCCTGATTGTTCCTTACGCTCCCCCTCCCCTTCTAAAAAATTCCCCTGCATACCCCTAAGCTCAGTCCAAACACAAGTCCAAACTCTTCCTCCATTCCTTTAGATGCCAAAAATATTGCTTCTTCTAATAAGGGAGACAGTTCATGTGAAGGCAATATGCCATGCTATAAGAAACACTCATTCTCTTTACAGAAAATCAAGAAAGGACCAGTGAGACAGTAGCATTCAAGGTGTGCTTTTTTACAACCCTGTGCTAGCCTCATTGCTTCTTGAGAAACATCTTTCTGGGTAGTTCTCTGAAGAATTCATTATTCCACCCAGTGACTTCAATTTATTCCAGACAAAGCAGTTATATTTAGAAAAGTTGCAGTCAAAACCATATGATGCCATCATTGATTTATGTGCACAGCAGCAACAATGAGTAATAAAGTTAAAAAGCAATAAGAGAGGTCTAGCAGATGGGCAAAACACAAAAATAAACATTCTGATAAAAACATAGATTCAGCAAACCATCAAACCCAGCAGATTCTTGGGAGTTTGGCTTTACTTGGGTTAACTAAGTAAATTTGCTACGAATGTTGTTACACTATTATAATATTAAGGCACAGAGCATGGCCAAGGACAATGGAATATAATCTGGACATCAGAGGATGAGAGTATCAGAGAGGAAATGCAGAACATGCTGTAGCTCAGTTGCACTTTGCCCCCATCACATAAACTTATAAATCCTTCTAGAGGAGCTGCCCTTTCCCACAATCCATGCCACTAAAACTAGATGTAGCAATGGGATTTGTGTACTAGAAGCCCTTAGCTACTGTTCCTCACATCATGCCTTCCCATTTTGTATGAAATTGCTTTTATTTCAGGAAATTGGGCTCAAACTCAGGGAAAAAAGTAAAATAATGCAAGTGTATAAAATACTGAGCCATCTTAATGGGACATGTAAATTTGGCAAATAACTTCTCATTAACAAGATTTTGGCTCAACTGGGTTCCTGTTTCCTGCACCAGGATGGGAAATATTAATTTAATAATACTTTTGTATTGGGGAATGTGGCTTCATTATCACTGGGGAATCCAGTGCCATTGCCAGTAGCAGCTTGAGTGAAGATTCTGAAACTCAGCAACTCCCTTATTTCCCATATCTGAGAGCTTTGAACCTGTTCACAGATGGGTAACCTCTCCTTTTGATCAGAAAAAGACAGTCAGAGGCTTTACTCTGTGATAATAAAAGATGATTTTTAAGTGCCCTGCTGCACAATCCATTGCAATCTGAAAATGAAATGGAAAGATTATGAGGAGCATGGTTTTCTTGTAGACACAGCTTCTGTACAGAACAAACATTTAATTATATCTTTCTGTGCTTAGAAGATCTGAAAGTAGTTTCCAACTGCAATTATAACCAGTGGATGGCAGAACATATTTCCAGAGATAATAATCTCTTCAGGGTAGATAATGAGATTTACATGGCCTGAGACAAGACTGAAGTTTAGAAACAGTGCAATAATTTCTAGCATGATGATTTCTCAACAACTCTAAATCAATCCAGCTGTAAGGTGGATTTGCCCTGCCATCCCCCATTGCCTTTCTGATTCCTGCCTTCTGCTGGGCCTGTGGAATCAGACAGTGCCAGGAGCAGGACATTGTAAAACACAGCTGTAAACCAGGCTCTTTCTTAGCTGCCTTCAGTTTCCAGCAGACCAATGTTTTTGGTTACAGCAGTGCTTTGAACCATGCACAATCCCAGTACTTCTTTGACTGCTGGAAATGAATAACCTGGTTTGTGCTGCAGCAGCAGCTCAGGAGGATGGGAGCTGCTCACCCTCCAGCCCTGCGTGGTCCTGGTGCCCTGAGCCTGCAGCCTGGAGCCCTGCACCCACCAAGGGACTCCAGCCTCAGGCAGAACCCCCTGCATGACTGGGAGCAGGCCTGCAGGACCTGCCTGTTTGCTGCCAGCTATAATCTAAAGCAAACTTTCTAATGTGAAAACTCACAATGAGTAGGGTGTTATAAAAAAATATGGTATGCAACTCATGTAAGTAGGCTTAATCAGAAACAAAAGCTGAATGCTGTACGAATGAGGAAATTTTGGTCACAGGAGACTTTAGAGCAGTTTTCTCAAAAAGGCATTTGTTGGCTATGGCTGTCTCAGTCTATTGATTCAACATTTTCTAAATTAGGAAGGATTTATATAAACAGAGCATGGTCTCTAAGGTGCTGTTTATGATCTGTCTGGTATAAAAATTTATGATAATTCTAAAATTAGTGATTTTTCTGAAATGTGTTTTTGTTTAATACAGCTCCTGACAGTCTCTGTGATAAATATGCAGTTTTGTTTCTTATGAGAGAAATGAAGGCAACAGAAAAACCCACTGAAAATACTGCTACAATGGTGGCTAATCAATGGAGGGTTGTTCTCAGCTGTGAACTGCAGTATCTCTGCTGTCTGAGAAGAATTCCCTCCTCCACACTTTTCCCCAGGGCACGCAATCCTTTTCCATGTGCCCATGCAAACCTATCCATGCCATGCAGGAATATATATAGGAACAGAGTGCTGGGAGGAAGTGCTGGAGCTGCTGCCCCTGCAATAGAACACGTGTGATCACACAGAGTGCATCTGCTTACTCAGATCTGGTGTCAGGATGATAATTCATGTCCTCTCTGCAGAAATAAAAATAAACTGGGTTCAGACAGAGTTCAACAATCTGAGGTTGCATATTAGCAGTTACCAATCTTCTGGGGAGGTGAGGCATTTTTCAGGTTCCCACTAAGAGGAAAGAAACCAGATAAAAGCCTGGTGCATGATGGGGGGCATGGTGCTCACACTGACGTGACTCACACTCATTGGTCGTGACTTCAGTGGGCTTTTGTGAGCCATGACTACAGCATCTTTTAGCAGGATTTCCTTGAGTCACTGGCCTGTCTATTACAAATCTATAGATCTGTGGAACCTGAGCAAATTTAGAGAATAGACTGTTCCTGTTCGTGTACTGCATTATGAATTGTAAAGTGCAACTGTGGGTAGACTGTCAATTCATTTCTATCTTAATCTCTCTTTTGAATAACAAAGCTGTATTAAAAAATTGTAACCACCTCATTGCCAGATCTTGCAAGTAAAATCTGCTCTTAATATAGAATCACCAAATAAGAATTATAAATGACTGAAAAATTATTATGAACCTCCAACTGCCTCATCAAATTCAGTCATCCAAGCAGTGTCCCTTCTTCCTCTGCCTCTTTTAATTCCCACTCTTCTCCCTTGTTACACAGCTAGGAACATGGATTTCAGTTTGCTATGGTCCTCCACTTGAACCACTTCAGCAAATCTCAAACACAGAAAAAATTTAAATTCATTAATGACAATTTACCAGGAAGATGGAAAACTGGCAAACTGTAAAGAGGACAACTCACTGCTATAATTCAGTCTGCATGAGCTGACAAGATGAATGATTAATGTACTTTTTCAAATGGGAACTAATTTGTCCAAACTGGGAGAAGCCAGTCAGTAGTCATTAAAAGGGAAAGAAATGGGTTCTAAAAATAATTTGAGATCACAAAGAATAATTAACGGAATATTGTATTATTGTTGATAAATACCTGATATTGTCCTGCAAACATTCAGGTTACAGCATCCATTTTGCTGCATGTCCAGCTTCTGTGAAAAGCAGAATATTCTTCCCATCCTTCCCTTTGACTGTGGCAATTTTCAGAAGTGAAGGTGGTACAGCTTGTCAGCATCTTCTGTGGGATGGCTGGGTAGTGACAGCCTGGGCTCCACACTGGCATGAGACAGACCAAGAGAGAGCTGGGGGCTGTTTTTTGCAGCATTCTGTCAGGCAGCCAGACCAAATCCCTTCCGACACAAAGAGGGCATTTTTAAAATAACTAATGTTCAGTCAGTGACAAGCCAGACAAAGTGATGTGCTTCAGAAAATTGATGCTCAGCAAGGAAGACTGGAGATATCAGGGAAAGAGGATTCTCAGCTTTACAGAGCCATATTGAATATGTGCTAAATCTTTTCAAAACAAAAAGAAGTAAAAGTAAGTTGGCTTAAACCACCAAGTATGTTTGACCTTTCTTTCCTATAAGCAAAATCTTAAGAGTTGAGCTGAGGTCTCCCTTATATGAACAGAAAAGATCTTCCTCCCTCTGGTATGTTATTCCTTTCTAGATGTGGGGAAGATGCCATTTGTAATCTGTGTGATTCCAGCCTTTCACACTAATCAAGAGACCTGCCCATGAGATGGGACTGCATGGCAGATCCACCTCCCCACTGGAAGGAAAGCTGTGCATAGCAAATGCCTTGGAGCAAACTGGAACAGACCTTTGAATCTGCAAGAATCAGGGCTCAGAAATGTCCAAGGCATCCCACCAGCCCTCCCCTCTACCCTTCAACTCAACTTTGTTTGACAGAAAACCAAACAAAGATATCATGCACACACAAAGAGAAACATAAAGAACATTTTTCACAGTTACAGCTGCATTGAGTCCCAGATCCCTTCCTCTGACCCCCAAGCTCCCAGCCCCCAAGAAAAAGTGACTGGAGAGGCTGCAGCAGCCCTGGCACAACAGTGCAGAAGGGGCACAGCTCTCTCACATGAGCAAATGTCTTAATACCCCCTGTGAGCAAATTAAAGACCAACATTATTTGCTGGGACCGGTGCTTTGTTTAAGTGATTCATTCACAGAGTTCATTTTGTAAAAGAAGTGCAAATAAGCACAGCTTTTTTCTTTTTAATCTGAATCTGATGATGGGCAGAGTCTATACCAGTTTCCTGGGCTGCTGAACAGTGGGTCACCTGCCCAGCACACAGTTAAAAGAGTATCTCAAAACTTGGACTAAATAATTGTTGTAGGTGTTCTTTTAAAATTTTTCATTCCTTCAAGGAGAGGAGAGAAGCCGAGAGGAGATGAAAAAGAATTGCTGACTTATAACATTCCCTCTTTTTTAAAAAACACACCAGCATCTTACAATCCCTTTAAGATGAAACCATTCAAATTTTGTACTTTAAAATGTTGCATTTAAACCCTAGGGGAGACAAAATTTTTTGATCAGCCTCCATGTGTTTATTAATGTGCATATGTCTAAAAATACGTATTTACCAATCAGAGGTTACCCAAGATTAATAGATCAAACAGAAACTGTAGTGTCTGTTAAAATTTAACAGCTGTTTTCTAGTTTGTGTGGCTGCAGACTCTGAAGCCATGGCCAGAATCAAGTAGGAGTTCTCTGGGACTCACCTGATTTGAGCATGGTTAGAGGGTAACCTTTGAAGGACTGCCAATACAAATGATCCTTCCTGATAACATCTGCCTTGAGCATGATGAAATGGCTCTTGGATCCAATTCACTAAAAAATTCAGTCCTCTTTGAGCACCTTTCAAGTTAAAAAAGGATCAACAAAAATCCCATGGAATTTCAATGAGAAGTTTACTCTAATGATAGGTGTAGATTAAACCTAAAATGGGATTGCCAAAGCACTTTTCATGTTTTACTAAATAAAGATATGTACTCTATAGTGATGGTAATTAATAAATGTTTGATGGGCTGATTTGGAGACTTCACAATGGGACTGAACAATCAACTTCTCTCATTCAGTTTGCATGTGCTGCTGAAATCAGACCTCTGACTCAGCTCTCCTAGGATGAATTTAGAGCAATGAAGGTTGTTTGCAAAAACAGTTAGACTTGCTTGCTGGAGCTGGGATGTAAAGGCCCTGGTATTCTCATTCCCTCTTCTCCCTCCTTTCCTCAATACAGTAGTATCATATTTTAGTATGCAGTTTATGCTGAAAGTACCACAGAACCCAGATGTGGACAACTACAACTATGCAATAGAGAATTTTAGACCACAGTGAGTTTCAAAAGTCTCTTTGACAAATAGGAACCTGAACGTGACCTGTACATACCTTGCTTTGCATCTGGGAAGATGAAGGGAAACACTAGGTACATCTTTTTGATCCATTATTCTTACTGTTTCTTCTAATATGTAGATTTATCTAGAAGCTCAGTAGAACCATTTTTCTTCATTTGTGGCAGGATTTCCTAAACTTCTGAAGGCTGATCCTCCTGCTCCAGGAAAAAGAGCAAGGTCCTGGCATTTGGCAGTTTTCCTGCACACCCTGCGTGCTTCCTCCCCAACCCCATCCTGACCCACTTTGGATAACCCTGAGGCATGTCACCATTGCCTTGGGCTTTGTTTTTTCAAAAACACCACCTCAGATCGTCCTTTCAAAAAATAACCCCCCTGACAGTTTCTCTTTAATGCCAGTATTCTACTTGTTGTCACTGTGAATGTCAGTATTCACCCCATCTCTAGATGGGGTGAACACTTTGTTTGACACAGATCTCTCCTGCTATCCTATTAGCAAAGTATTATCACATTTAAATCCATTTATCATTAATTCAAAAGACAGTCAGCAGTGAAAGCTGTTCTATGGTTTTAAAGGCTGGAAATAAGTGTCACCGGTTCAACTTCATGTTTGTTTATTTTTTTTATAATTAGGTGCTGACTTTATTCCCAGGACTGAGAGCATGAACTCCTCTAGCTCAGGCACAGGGTCCCTCCCTAGGCATTGCCAAAATGTTACAGGGATCTCTGAAGCCCTGCAGCAAATTTCAGACTCAGTTGGAGATACCATGAAGCAAACTTCCAGCAGAATGAAGAGCCTCTGCTTTCAGTAAAATTAACAGCTACCACCAAATTGTGTTAACACATTCATAGGGCTTCAATTCCATCTGCCTGGTTGAAAAGCATGTGTAAACCTGGATTTTAGGATATGACACTCAAAGAGCTGATGTAGGCATGTAAGGAGGTGGTAATAAAGCTGTAAGTTTTTGTTGTGACCTCTGCAGCAGAAAGCAGAGATGACTTGTCAGGTTTATGGGAGAAATACAACTGATAAAATCCTGTATCATATACGAACTGCATGAAATTGTTCTGAAATGTGAGAACCTTCTTTTTCTTAATATATTTTAGAATACATTTTCCCACTAATATCTTCCATAAACACACAGGACAACTCTGCTGCAGCCCAACAATTTCTTAGCTCTGTGGTTTTTGTATTTCAACACACTTTGCTGGATTCTGCTCTCAGATAAAAGAGATGGGTTGTTTCTGCATTTAGCAAACAAAAATGTATGTACTCTGAAGTTTAATTAACTAAATTCATGTCGTGAACTAGAGGCTTTCCCTTCCTCTCCTGTCTCCTCAAGCAAGCTTTTCAACTGGCCTCTAAGCAAGTTTTAAAATTTCTTTAAAAGCAACACTTTCAAAAAATTAAATCAAAGTAGCTTTCACTCTCTCTTCATGTAGCTATTACATATGTAAATACCTTGGGACTAATTTACTGACACGCAGTCCTATTGTCATTTCAATCCCTTAAGAATATTTTTAGTTTTTTTCAGTCTAAGAACAGTAAAATAACAAACCCAGAAACAGATTTTGTTTAGGAAAAATATTTGTACGTTGCTTAAAAAATTCATAGCAAGTGTAGGAAAACATACAATCCTCCCAGCTGATATATTATTTTGCTCTGAGCCATGAGGTAAGGTGCTAGAGTTTTCCAGAAAGCTATGGTGTGGACCAACAGATTCACTTTCTGGATACAGAAAACACAAACTCCCCTGCAAACAGCTGAAGTGCTGTTGCAGACAACCTCGTTCACATGATGCAACCCCACAGGTCTCATCCACTGATACTGGAACCAAAGCCAACTCTGGGTAGTTACACTAAATAAAATCACACTAAATAAAAATTTTTCATTATGCTTAAGCCATGAGCGTTAATATCCCAGAACTATACAGCTGTGATAAGAACTCAGACACAGAGAGGACCCACCACAAACACAAAACACAGACACTGAGAGTGATGCTGCTCTGGTTCTGGTTCTATTAAACCCTCCTTAGGGGATTTTGTGGCTACAAAGAGGGAATTTCATGGTGTCACTGTGCTGGGGTCACAGCACATGGTATGCCAAACACTGCAGACCCGGCCACACCTCACCAGGTGTTGGAGAGCAGGGAGTGCTGTTGTGGTAAGGAAGTGATGGCAGACAAAAGGCACTTGGTAAAAAGCAACAAGAGCAGCACTCTAGCACCCCGGCACCTTGCTTGGACCCAGGAATAACAGAAAGTGAGGCTGGCTGCAAGTTTGTGGTGTTATTATGCTGTCTCTCACAGACTGGACGTTGTCCTCTTTGCCTTCTGCAAAGCTTCCCATGAAGAAACAAAAGAGTCCTGAGATTAGGCTGGTTTGGAGCAAGAAACAAACATCATATATAGAGACATAGGCTGCACTTTATAATTCTGCCAATGTGATGCTAATAGTCCTGCAGACTGTTGTCCTGGGGAAAGCTTTCTTTGGAAATATAAACATTCTTCTGCTTAAATATGGTGAAGATTTCAGTAAATAATTACTCCATGTATTAATGAAGTCTGATACTTTAATAATACTTTAAAAGAAACTGAATATGGATCAATCTTGGGAGAAGGTGATCAAGAACAACATATTTTATGTGAGGGAAAGTGGGTTGCTCTAATACTCATCACCATAATTTATTGATGCTATCAGCTTTCAACAACTGACTAGAAGTCATGGGTGTAGCACCCCTCAAGCATAAAAGCATCAGTGCCACACTCTTTCAAGAAATTGCAAAGGGTGCTCAGAAACACAAATTTTGTTTCTTAGACTGTGATGACATTATTTGGAGTAGGCTGAGCTAGATGCAGAGAAACATGAAACAACCATATAAAGGCAAAGAAAGTCTGTTGTAATCACTGGTGGAGTTAAATCTGTATTTGTAAGAAGTGTGTCAACTCAGCCAACAGAAGCTGGCAGCTATGTGTGTGCAGCTAGTTTTTCCAAAAGAAGGCCAAACTAAAACTAGAGTGTTTATTCTGGCATCAAGACAGTCTCACCCCAGCTGAAATCTCAGCTATATTGGTTCTAAGTTCAGCATTATCTTAATTCTACTCAGTGTATTATTATTCCTTTCAGATGCACAGACATTCTTGAAACAAATAATAATCTCCATCCAGAAGTAATGTTTTTGAGGAAGGTTAATTCTGGTGAGGTTACCTGGCCAGTCAGCAAGCAAAGAGGCAGCCACAGTCTGGTGTCCTTCAGTATCAGGAGCATTTATAAAACCTTGCTTTGCTCTCACTTCTTCATATGGAAAAACTGAAGCCTAGGGAGACCATCTGATGTACTGCAGAGCCAATAATTACCAATGTTGTTGCAGCCTCATTTGAGAAAATTGACAACATATCATAATTCCCAGGTAAAGGCTATTGGTTTTCAAACCAGAGCAGTAACAAAGCACACCACTGTTTGCAAAAGTCATGTCACACACAAACTATGCAGCTCAGGGGATGAGTTGGCTGTACTAAACCCAAAAAATCACTTGCACATACTCTCCAAGGTGAATGACTGTCTGTGAGAAGAAAAAAAGAACAGGAAAAATATCAAAAGAAACCTAAAAACTGTAATTACTTTACGGAAAATTCTCACAGAATACAAAAATGAAGACTGAATTTTATAAAAAGAGTCCCACAGAAATTATAATGTGAAGTTAAGAAGAATTTTATCAAGAACTATTACTTGTTTTTTTCATCTAAACCTGTATTCCTGCTAGAGAGTTCTGCAGCAAGCCTGAAAAGTCCATTTATAAATCAATATGTTATCATTTGGACCTTACATAAAGATTTCCAGAGGAATCATTCCTTCTGCAAATCAGCAACTTCATATTTGAATGAGAGTCCACCTTTAACATTCATTATTATTGTTCTTGCTGAACAGTTTTATGAAACATTCTTTTGCTACCTTGCAAATGCACTTCAGGGAAGTATTGCAAGATAGGAAAGATAATGACCTTTGTATCTTTATTTGGCTCCCCATTAAAGACACCTGCTCTGGGAATGAACATTGTCATCTAAGTTCCCACAAACATATTTATGCCTCATAGCAGGAAATGAGTTCCATTCAGAGCTAGATTTGTATTTTTATTCACAGAATGCCAGCTGTGATCAAAGTATTAGGGGCATTAGTAACCAATTGCCAGCCCCAATATACCAGTGGATGTAACAGCCTACTATTCCTAGGTGGAAATCTAATGGCCTGCTAGGTTGACATAAACACATGCAGTGTCTAGCTGCTGGAAAGGACTTTGGTACCTCAGTGGTTCACAAGAGGCTCATCTCCCAGAGAAGGCAGACACACAAAATGTATCAGATCCTGAGTTTAAAATATGACATAATTTTGTAAATTGTATTATCCAGACTTATTGTGCATGTATCAGCTTTGAATTTAATCTTGGCATTAGCTGACTATTCCCCAGAGATGTAACTTGCCAAGAAGATGTACTTTCATTACTTTCCAATTTGATTTTTATAATACTAATCCTGAGGCAAGCTTGAAAAAGCAGAACAGTGGTTAAACCCCCATCTGCATTTACAGAAAGTTTGTGGAGGTTGGAAAAGGGCTTAGGAAAGGATAATTTACAACAGATACATAGCTTTCAGATCAGATTTAGCAACATGACCAGCCTTAGGGAAACAGGACAGGCCTTGCTACTGAAATCCTTGCAGATTTATTGCCAAATCCATGACCTTACAATTTGCATGAGATGCTGCCTCTTGCCAGCAGCTGTTCAAGATGCTGATGCTCTGCCCTCATCAGCAAACTGGCACCAGAGGGGTGAGCAGGCTCCTACAATGTGCTGTGGCTCATGTGGCAGATGAACCATTTCCATTCGGTAGTCAGTGGGGTTTTTTGTTTGCTTTTGTTGTTTTTTTTTTCCCCTGGCACTTGATAGATGAGTTGGCTTTTGTAATCTTCTGAGTCCTGTGATCACTCATTGTCTTACTGAACTGGTAACTACACAGGACTTGGGAATGTGTCGGGGAAGGAAAGGGTACTTCACCTTGCCTGCCATTTCCCTTTTAATCTGTCCACACTCAAGAGTCTGACTACAGCAGAAAAAAGTGTGTGAGCCTTGGGGAGTGGGCTCAGCCAAACACACTTTGCTCATGGAGGCTCAGAGGCAGTTGCTGTCACAGCAAGGCCTGATGAAAACCTAAATACTCAAAGTCAGAAATTTTAGGTAAAGAGAACATAAACTGATTTCTTTTGCTTCATTCACCATCTCTTTGCAAGGTGCTGTGCTCACCTTTAAGAGAAGTGTCTGCAATGAGACATGACAGTGAGAATACTGGAAAGGGTCTCAAGAATAGCCTGAAATAGCGTTTTTGCTCGCCTGAAGCATGTCTGTGGTTGCCAAGTCACGCTAACACACTACTCCCAGAGCCTTGTTACTGAGAGGGCAGGCTGATAGCCTTGGCACAAGCTCCTTCAGCTGCAAATCCAGTCCAGCTCACAAATAGACTTTGGTGTCATCCTGGAGAAGCAATGTTAGAAGAATGTTAGAAGCCCTGTGGGCTGTTACCAAAAGACTTGAAAGAGCACAAACAAGGGAAATTATCACCTTCTCAAAATCAGCAATTTCACCCTTGAAGAAGAGAGAGATCACCTTTAACAAAGCTAAATTAAATAAAGGTAAATTAAATTATAGTTTCATTTGAACAGTTTTGTGCAATGGTGGAACTGGGACTGAAAGCACAGCCCTCTGCCAGGAGAAAGCTCCTGCTGATGAACCAGACCACTGGTGGGGCCAGAGCCCACAGACAGCTTTAGAGAGTGAGTGCCAGGCACCAGGTTACTCTACTCTAAGTAGTCTGATGTCCACAATGCACAAATCCCAGCATTAACTGAAAGCTCTACTGTGCTTCAAGAATGCATTATTATATTTTAAAGGCAGAGGTAATTAGGTGGTGAATTGGAAATTGATAAAGCAAACATTTAACCATGGTTAAAAATTATAACGCAAGACTGGCTATGTTTCTGCAGGGGAAATACTTTCAGGGTTTTTAAGAACAGAGGTGTTTGTGGTTTTTTTACATCTTAAAGTGTCAACACTCTCTTGGGCAAGCACTCCATCACACTGAAGGGAGGATTTATGTGGAGATAAAGCTTTAGGGGCAGATTCTTGCCCAGTGTGAACTTGCACCTTTAGGATGGAGGATAGCTCTGCTTGTTTGAATAGATGTCTTTCTGCTGATACTCTGAATCACAGCTCTTGGTGCTGACAATATACATGACTCCAGCAAGCTCTTCACATGAACTCCATGCCAACCTATCAACAGCATTTCTTGCCTTTGTGTCAAACTTCTTCAACAAGTATAGAGGACAACTGGCAAACACCTCATCTCCTATTGAAAGAGAGGGAAAAACAGCAACAGATCAAATGATGAGTGGAAAAACACCCAACTATTTCAGAATAAATAGAAAAAACAGTTAGACTGGAAAAGTAGTCTTTTTTTTGTTGTCCTACAAGTATTTTCAAAACATGATTTTGATGAAGTTAAAGGTGATGAGTTCTACAAATCCACGTTGGGACATGAATACAAACACGTACTTGCAGAAACTGCAAAGGTTAAACATTCTGGACAATGATTGACTTTATTCACTTAGCCTCATCATTCCAAAATAAACATTCAAAAGTGGTCAACAGTTTTGCAAGAGAGTGTTTGTAAGGAAGGCACTGCCTGCAGATCAGTGCCAGGTCTGTATTCCCTGCAGCAGCCACAGGGCAACTGCACACCAGTGATGCAGAGTCCTGGAAGGAAATGGAATGGTCAAACTCACCTCAGGCACAATTTCATCCAGACCAGGGGAGTTATACTGGAATGTGAGTAGGCACAGTTAAGCCCAAACACAGAATTGGAGGTGCTAATTTATGATACTATTAATTCTCATCTGAAGAGGATACATGTGAAAATGTTTAAATGTACGCTGCATAAATATCCATGGGAAACAGACACAAAAGTTCTCGTGCTGTTTTTCTTTTTTCTTCAGAGTATATTCAGAACCACAGTGTTCCTGCTGCAGATTATGGTCTCTCCCACAGGCTGGAGAGTTATAGGCCCCTTTCAATCTATTTTCCTTGTCTCGACAAAAATCAATTCACTATAAAATGAGAGGCTCCTTGAAAAACATGCATAATATTTGGTGCAATAGTACTTCAAGGCAGAGGAGAAAACCTACAGGAATGCTATTTACCTGAAAACAAACAATCCTCAATTAAAACTGAAAGTATTTGTGTTTCAAGGATTTATAAGAAGTAACTTAATAATAAGGCAATTTAGGAATTTACAAAGGGGAATAACAGCTTTCTGTGGTCTTGGTGTATTCTATGCTTTATATAAACATTCCCAAAACATCCAAGTTTGATAAAGGGGAGAAATACTAGAAAATAAAGATTGAAATATGCCTTTTCATTGTGCAGATTGCAATTCTATGCACAAACTAATGATTTCCACAAATAAGGAAAGAATGATGAAGTTGTTAAGTTTGGGGAATGTATTTTGTAAACCACTGAGTATGTAAATAGTTTTATTAAAGTCTTTGCCAATCAAGTTGTCAAACTAAAATTTCTACAGTCAGAACTTGAGTTATGTAATGACTGCATTTTTACAAGTTGGCAAGAAAGGGATTCATCCAAAGCCTTCTGAAATCAGTGAACATTTTCATGGGCTTGAATAAGTACTTTAACAGGATATGCTCCATAATGCAAATGACACAGCATTTTCAACATCTATCTCTGCAAAACTGCTCAAAGCTTTATAATAAAAATGGATTATTTTCAGCTTAGAATTTTTCAGCATATCAAAAATTCAAAGTCTCATTGAGGCTCCAAATGCATATTCTTCAATATAGTATTTTCCAAAGCTTTCTGTATTTCATTTACCCATATGAAAAAAAACTCCAGCTAATGAATAGAACAGAGAACCAAAAGTCATGAAATCCAGGTTGGGCTCAAATCTAAATATGATTTTGTGCAAAATAGTCTATTCTTTAGTGATGGAAAGAGTTTCAAAGTGCCATAGGCATGCTGTCCTCCAGCACTTGAAATGCAAATATTTTTCTATTAACAAAATCTGCAAAAAAAAATTAAACTTTTTTTTCCCCAATTATCTGAAACCCAGTAGAGAGTTTTGCAGAAGAAATGGCCTAGAAAGCATTCATAAATTTTCACTGGCTGGTATGGCTCTTGCAAATACCACTAAAAAATTATATATACAAATCTCCCCATATGTTATGGAAATGGAAATTTTAGGATGCCTTAAATCTTGCTTGTTCACACAGAATTACTATCCAGTGTGGGAGGTGGACTTGAATATTAAAAAGTAACAGTCAGAATTGGTGATAAGGCCTCTTTCTCTCACACAAGAAAACAAACAGGCACAAGGGAATAAATCCCACACCTGATGTGAAGGGCGAATGAGTGTGGGATGCAGAGTTCCCTGCCTGCTCCACTTAGTGGCTATTGAGCTCAAAGCCTGACCCAACACCAGAGCTCCCCAGAGAGAAGGCAGTTACTCCAGGGAAAATAATCCTTTCAGAGTCCAGGCTTGTTCAGAGGTTTATGAAGGCTTGAAGGCTAAATGCAGCCCAAAGACTGTCATGCTGATATAAGGATAAAACATGCAATTTTCAGAGTTCAATAACAAAAAAAGAAGTTAGCGCTATGTAATAACTGGACAATTTTCCAGGATGGCTTTCACAGTATTCTTTGTATTTTCAGCCAATAAGGTATTTCTGGCTTGTTATTTTTGCACATTGCTCAGGAAAATTGCACCCTGAGATATGAAGAAGAATGGTAATTTAGTTTTTAGACTTACCACACTCCCAGAATACTCTCCCATGCTCAGCCCCTTTTGTCCACAGTTCATACTGGCCTTGTGAGTAGGAGGGAGCATTTCAGGCATGACTCCTGAGCATGATTAATATTTGGTTTAGCTAACAAATCATAAGATTTACAGGAAACAGAGGTTGTTATCAAATCGCACAATCACAGAATGGCTCAGGTTGAAAAGGACCTTAAAAATCATCTAGTTCCAAACCCCTTGACATGGGCAGGGACACCTTCCACTAGACCAGGTTACTCAGAGCCCCATTTAGCCCAGTCTTGGACATCTCCAGGGATGGGGAGCCCACAACTTCTCAGGGCATCCTGTTCCAGTGTCTCACCACCTTCACAGTAAAGACTTTCTCCCCAATATTTAATCTAACCTTCCCTCCTTCAGCTTAAGGCCATTTCCTCTTGTCCTATCTCCTCACACCTTTGTCAAAGGACCCTCTCCAGCTCCCTTGTTGCCCCTCAGATACTGTAAGGTGCTGTGACGTCTTCCTGGCACCTTCTTTTCTCCAGGCTGACCAGCCCCAACTCTCTCAGCCTGTCTTCAAAGGAGAGCTGCTCCAGACTTGAGATCAGCTTAGTGGCCCTTCTCTGGACTCACTCCAACAGGCCAGCATCCCTCTTGTGTTGGGACCTCGCACCTGGAAAAAGTACTCCAGGTGGGGTCCCAAGATAACTCAAAATAAAAGTGCAGTGAGGGCTATTTTATTTTCCTGACATGAGGAAGTAGGTGGCCATGGTTGCCATTGAAGCAGAAATGAAGCTTTTATTCCTCTTGGGGATGTTTAACAAGAGCAACTGCAGAAGTTAAAGGCTCATGCAGCAGTCATGATGGTGGGGGAACCCTGTTCTCTGTGAGTGACTCAGTGTGCTCACCTGGAGGAGGAGAGGACCAGCCTCCCTCTGCTTGATTCAAACCACAGATTTAGGAACTCAAGGGTTACAGACAACAAAAATTCAAGTCCTGCATTCACAATGCCAATTCCCCCCCTCACTGGTAAATGCTCTGACCACCTGAGTGTTGAATGGGACAGATGGAAAAGCATGACACCTTCCTCACTTTGTAAATCACATATTTCTCCCCACAAAGCTCATAAATTGAAATTAGCCAAAAATTATCAGCAATTGTGGATCAAATGAAAACCTCCAGTAGGGTCTGAATACACAAGAGAAAATTACTACAGGTTTGAACAGCTGCAAGTATGAAAAAGACTGTAGAGCATCCATTTTATGGATGCTCTATTTATAAAATGCAATTTCTGGTGTATAATATATATATATGTATTTATGTTACTGCAAAAATCAGACACCTTTGCTACAAAAGTAACTGATTGGTGAAACAAGCACTTATACTACTGGCTAGATGTAATGCTGAAGGTCAGGAGCAGTTAGGAAGTAGAACATTGCCCGAGAGTTACCTCGGTGTTTAATTTCTTCAGCCACAACCAGCCTGTGCTGTGCTTATGGGCAGTCTGGGAATCCCACCAATAAGTCCACTGAAACAAAATCCAAATCCAAAAAAATAATGCCCTTACATACATAAAAATGAAAAAAAAAATTCTCTTTATATGCGAGCTGTCAACATGTGGTTTAATATTTTCTGTGGTTCTGTCTTCACAATCTGCCTATGCTAAAATAGTGAGGGACATGGGAAAGGCTGTTACCCAGTTTTACAAGTTATAATGGACATACAATGCCCAGCATGTTAAGATGAGACTACTTTATTTAACTGCTTTGCACTGGTAATATTCAATAATTGTGATAAAGCTCTGATCTTAACAATAAATTTCTACAATCTTTTTCCATCACTGCTTTTAGGTTTGATAAGCTATATGAAAAACTCTTTGCTATTACCAACAAAAAACTCTTAGATGGTGTTTGGTGCAGATGTTTTGAATCTGAGATGAAGCAATGATATCAATGCTGCACATTTCCAAAACTATCTTGATTTAAAAAAACTCAAGAAAGTCACCAACCAGCTGGTTGACAACTCGGTGGCAGTACCTGATCCATCCCAAACACAGGCATCTCCTGCTTCCTGGTTTTCTTCTTTGACCCTCAACCTGAAAAGAAACTGAGTGAAGTAATCATAGAGATCCCTATTTGCATCTAATTAGGGAAGAATGCTAATGGCAGAAATTTAGCACTCCAGGGTTTTGCATTCAGGGTATTTTACAGGACAGCTCTGTGGTCACATACTACAAAGCATGAGCAAGTGAAACCTAAAAAAGGCAGATAGGTTGTGGGGCTTTTTTTTAGTAATTATTTTCTTCAAAATAAACGACTACTATTTGACCTACTAATCCTATCAATTTGCTAACAAGTCTACATTTCAAATTTATTTGCTCACCTCCACTTATCAGTTTCTAGCAAAACCTGTTTGAAAAAGATTGAGAAACCAAGAATGGAACACCGAGCCAAGATACTCAGTGACACAAACAAGTGGCAAAGACTTCAAAGTGAAAAACTGGGAAGCATTCAGAGCTGAAGGGAAGGGCTGCAGCTGACTTGCTGCACTGCCAAACCCTGCTGCAGCCTCTCTGCTGGCTCAGCAAACAAGGTCTCTCACCAGCTCAGGCTGGCTTAAAAATGGGTTCCTCTAGACAGACTTGAGATAAATACTGTTAAAGTCTTCAGCTTTCTACATATTGTTGAAAAGGTTGGGATTTCATATGATCCAAGACAAGCCTTGGCCTCTTATCTCCTAAATGGGACTCAATTCTGACATTCAAAGCAGGAGAAACCCATGAATATTAGAAATTAGGTAAGCATGGGCTATGACCAGATCAGCAGGGAAAAAAGCAAACATCCCCAAGGTAATTCAAATAATAAGCTAGTGGCAACAGAAAGGAAGAGCAAATTGACTTACAATGACTGATCTGAAGCTTGTAGTGTTATCCCTCAGGGTTTTTTGTCCCAGGATATCTTCAATATGTAGCGTCTGTCTAGCTCCTCAAAAATGAGAGAACAGCACAGCAATTCTCTCCACTTCCCCCTGCCACCACCTTGAACCTCTTGCTTTTAATCTGCCTTTCTTTATTTTCTTAGGAGGCAGAGACACATTTACAAGTTGGACCCTAGAGACAAAAGCCATTATCCTTTTGCAGCAGCTTTTTCTCTGTATTCTTCCTTAATATTAGAATCACTTTGATTTATGAAAATGTGCTGCAAATACAGGACTGACATCGCATGTAGCTAGGATAAGGACAGACAAGCCAAAAATCTCATGAGTGCAAGTGACAACTCAGTTCTAAAATGCCTGTTAAATTCCCCTAAGTTACCCTGTGTTTTAAAAAAACACAAAATAAAATCTGCTACCTAGTGAAGAAAAATCCAAAAACCTAGAAAAAATGGTCACAAATAGCCAACAGGATGATTTTCTAATCTAGGAAAATTCAAAGTGAAAGCCTCTATTTCTTTATCATTCTACAATTACATATCTACTCTATTATGAATGACAGGAGATCTTGAACATGGTGAAAGGCAGCAGAACTATACAAAGAATGCAGATTGTTTCTACAAGTAATGACAGGAGAAATTAATCAAGGATTGATTGTGCTGCATAAAAGTAGCAATTTCATCTTCCCAGTACACCTACAAGTATGAAAATGCTAACTGAATGTATGATTAAGCATAGCAGCTGTACTTATGCTGTATAGAATAAATAGGCCCAACTAACAAAGCCAGCAACAAATAAAATGAGAAGAAATTTGAGGGCAAAAGATAAACTGAGAATACCTTTGCACCATAAAACAGAAAAGCCTTGATGCATCAAGGTACTCTGAAGAGGGAAGAGAAACACAGAAAAGTAATTTTTTCTTTTGAACAATGATGTGAAAAATGATGCAAGCAATTACACCTTCTGATCCCTGGCTGCAGTGTACCCACTGCCAACAGTTACAAATGAAAACCACACACAACTATGGCTACCACATGGGGATGGAAGCAGAGATCTAAAAAAATTCCAACTCTATCACTTTCACATAAAAACTGACTCCTAGCACATCTCCCATGTTCTTGGTACATGCCAAAAGCAGTTTACACAAAAACAACCAGGGAATGAGATGAGGAACAGAAGACACAGCTGTTGATGTTGCCTCAACACCTTTGATTGTAGGATGGTGTTTAATGTTTAAAATCCAGTATAAGAGAATAAAACAGTTTCCAAACTAATTTCATTGAGATTTTAGTTCTGTTCCTGAGCGTTCTTGGCCAACATTATAGACTGTTGAAGAAGCTGACTTCTATTTTTGAAACGAAGAATTAATGGGTATTAGATTTGTCAGTGTAAGAAATACATTAAAACACCCCCTGTAAGAGTGTGAAACCCATCCCCAGTAGAAACTGGGCCAGCATGGGCTAGGAGATGATCAATAGGAAGAAAGCAAACATCCCCCTGGTAATTCAAATGTAGCTTGGCTGTAATACCCCAGGAGATTTCAGCCCCTGTCTGGCAACTTACAAAGCAATATAAACAATTATTAACTTAGAATCCTTTTCACATATTTACAGTAATTTCTAGTAGCACAATCTTCTGGAAAGAGAGTTTTCACCTTCCAGAAGGTGCCATTTGATATAACAGCTTAATGCACTTCAGCCAATGTGAAGAAATATGCTCTTGAATAGATTCTGATCCTAAAGCAAAATCACCCAAATCAAAATGCAACGAGCTTGTTTATACGCAACAGGAACAAATGTCTGTTACTACTTTAAAACTTTCAGTTTGAATGAATACAAATTGCTTTCAATGCTTGTGAAAGCTTTTCTTTCATGGTAAAAATTGCCAGAAAAGTTGGAATTTCAAAAGAAAAATGATGAAGAACACCTTATTGATATCAGTACAATCAGACAACGCAATAAGCACTACATAGAGGTGCATGTAGGAAAATATTATAGTTTACTCAAATTTTAGCTTTATCCAAGGCAGAAAGAATTAAAGAAAACAATATCTTAAACTCTCTATGACTTTGGGAAGTCTCTAAGTTCTTAAACTCTCTAAGATATTCTACCCTAGAAAAGTTAAACCTCATCAGCTAAGGAAATAAAATCAGATTCTCCAAGTAAAAAGCAATTCCATCAAAATGCTAAGGAAGTAAATGTCTTCTATTTTGCTACTGTGCTCATCTCTATATACACAGGCCACATTTATCTGCTCTGGTTAAATAAATTTTCCATTAATAAATGTTAAAGAGTTAATATGCATTTAATATCATAAAACATGTCTTGTCAGGGTGTTCAAGTTTCTAAGCAGGGTATTTCTCCATCTTGGAAACCAGAAAGATTTGGGAGAAGATCCATCTTAGGGATCTAAGTAGATGAGCAAGGTGACAAAATTAAGTGCCTTCTTTGCTCAGTATGGCACATCACCACTAATCAAGGCCAACAATTAAAAGCCCCAAGCAGTTCATATGCTGCCACCACAGTCGCTGGAAACCAGGAATGTGAGGTTACATAAATTCACCAGAAGACAATCAAAATCAAGACCCACACATTTCAGTTTAAACCCCATGGCTTTCAAAAATGCCTGTGCTTTAGCTACTTTATATCCAGCTGGATTGATTTTTCCAGAGGACAAAACACAGTTCTTGACTTCCATAGTATTGCTATTGACACAAAACAAATAGCAAAAGAAATTAATGTTCTAGCTCTCTGCTAGAGCAGAGATTGAATGTACACTGAGTAAACTCAGCCATTGATGAGATGTTTGAATTACATAACATAGCTACAAATAGTTCTGTTCTGGTAATGCCAGCGGAGGCTGGATTATTATCCACAGTACAGCAGCAGCCAGAGATCCTGGTGTGAAAATAAGTAATGACTCTGTGAGAACGGATTCATCTCTTCTGGTTAATAAGAAATCATGTTATAGAGTTAAATCAGCAAATAAACAAGAAGCCCTTAAATTAAACCAGAACATCTCATATCTTCAGAAGCTAGGATGACTCTCATGGGAAGAAAATACTCCATCAAAAACTTAAAGTCTCAGTCTCTACAAGCACCAAATCATTAAATTGACGCCAAAAAGTAAAATGGCAAATGAAGCCTGTGGTAGTAGAACATAAAATACACAAGATATTCATTGATATATCGTTTTATTATGCATATAGGTATTAACTCTAGTAGTACAGAAGAGTCCAGAACTGAACTTAGTTTGCCCAGCTTATGTGAACTTCTCCCACTCTTCCAGAGTCCAATGAGAAACTGCTTCACCACATCATCAGAAGAAATCCCTCCATCTTCCTTGACCTGTGGTGTTTTACATAAAGCCATTGGGGTTCAAAGAATTCAGTAAGAATTTAATTAACAATTTGAAAGGTGCAGATCACTGGGGGCCATTTTTGCTCATTAATTTAACAACAAAACCTACTTCACTATTAATTAGAACCTTTTTAACCCAAGTGAGACAGCTGTGGCAGCCCAGGCCACCTCATTATTATTTTCTTATACACATGAATATTTAAAAGTGCAAGGACCTTCAATCAGTACAAACTCAGAAAAAAAAAAAATAGCAATAGACTGAAAAATTACTTGACCCAAACAAATTTATTGGCAGAAAATCAGGGGCTCTAGAAGAAAGAACATATTATTGTCTGACAGTCAGGACAAGAAATCAGAGGGACCTTTCAGATATTTTCATTTTTTCAAGAAGGAGTTCTGAAAGAACATTAAATACCACAACTATGGAAATTAACAATGAGTATAACATTTGCTTCTGGAGCAAGTCAACCAGTTACCAACACCAACTACTACTACAGAGAAGGAATCTCACCACTTTTGGCCAAAAAATCAAAAGGAAACACTGCATTTCAATTTCAAGCTCCAGTGCCAGCCATCTGATCCCTAGCTGAAACAGGACAAGGCAAGCCAGGCTTTCTAACCTCTTTTCAAATGTCAGTCTTGAGGCTATTGACTGGTCAGAGATCAGTTATAACCAATCTTGTCTCTGAGGTTTTGGTAGTCTTTCACTGGTCCCAAAAACACATTAGAAACCTTAATGGAAAGAGAGGACACTTTCAAAACCCAGAACTACATCCAAGAAGCTGCTTCTCCTTTCTCCATATTTGTTTGCTAAAAGTCAATTTATATTTGCTGACTTTGCAAATCTGCAATTATTCGTGATATAAATTTTTAAGATATGAATTTTTTCTTCATTATGTTCATTTATAGCTGTTTGTTAAAAGGGAAGTCTGACCTCTAATTAAATTGTTTCGATCTTCATCTTTGCTGCCATCTGTAGGTAACAGCTCTGTGATCAGGACCTGTGTTCGTGAGAAAGCACAATGTTCCTGTTAACTGTCCCTCCTGATTTTAATGTTAAAATTTGGCAGAAAAACACTGAAGATAGAACATACAACACTTGTGGCTTTGTCTCTTCTTGCACCTTCAAGTAATCTTGCAACTGAGGCAGTAAAAAAAAAAAAAAGGAATATTAAGTTAGAATCCCAGAATCATAGAATGGTTTGGGTTGGAAGGGGCCTTAAAGATCACGTACCCCAAACCCGCTGGCCATGGGCAGGGATGCCATTCACTAGATCAGGTTCCCCAGGGCCCCATTCAGCCTGGCCTTGAATGCTTCCTGGGATGGGGCATCCACAGCTTCTCTGCACAATCTGTTCTAGTGCCTCACCATTGCCTGAATAAAGAACTTCTTTCTAACATCTCATCTAAACCTGCCCTCTTTCAGTTTAAAACCATTTCTCCTTCTCCTGCTGCTATCTGCCCATATAAAAAGTCCCTCTCCCTCCTTTTCATGAGCCCCCTTGAGGTACTGGAAGGCTGCACTCACACATCCTCAAAGCCTTCTCTTCTCCACGTGGAACAACCCCAGTTGTTGGAACCATGATGAGGATCTGTAATATTTTACAGCATTATTCTCATGAGCCCTGCACCAGAACACTTTTGACTACAAATATGTACTTTTGACTACAAATATGAAATATAAGTCTTGGTGTATGTTTGGTTGTTGAAACTTAGTTTCTTCTCAGTGAGCCATGCAATGCTTTAGCAGAACTGTTACAGTAAAGTAAGCTCCTCAAAAGAAAAATAAAAGCAGAGAGATTGATCATAATTTTAAACCCATTATGACCAGTTTTGGAAGTCTGAAATTATACAAGTGAGGTCAGCATTTGAAAGATTTGATTTAATGACTGGACAATTTTGATACATAAAAATAGATACTTAGTAATGAACAAGTTTATACAAACCAGATTTCTTTTGTACAGTACAAAACAATGATGGAGATAAAAAAAGATTTGCTGGGTTACAGGGCAAGACACAAGAACAACAAAACACCATTGAATAAATTTTTTAAAATTATCAGAGGCTTATTTCATAAATACAGTGTAATGCTTTCATTTAACAAATACAAAATTTACTATTCAATTTATCAACATCAGGAAATATATAAAATGTCTTTGAATGACAATCTGATTTAAAAACTGATGCAAATACAATAGCATTTTTAGAATTCTGAGGTAATATTACACATTATTTCAAAAAAAGCTTCAATAAATAAAATGAAACAGAAGACAAAGTGCAATTCAGTGAAAAGGAGAAAAGATAAAGCTTTCATCTTAACAATAGTAGATAAATAGTTATTAAAAGCAGGTTTAAGCCTTAAAAAAATATTTTTGGCTAATCTGCCCTGTTTTCAGATAAACTGTATAACTATTTATTCATAAGTCAACCTTTCATGAATCCAATTCTACAAAGAGAGAAAAGGCAGAAGGTCTTTGTTTCCAGGTTCCTTACTTACATCCATGTTCAGGTGTTAGAAATTTAACATTGTTTGCAGCTATCTAGTTCATTCAGTGCAACAGTGAAAGCTTAATTTATTTCTCAACATGTGAAATCCTGCAAGTTAAGATTTATTTTAAAATCTCCATTTGGGAGATACAATGTAAAAATGCAGAATTTTTCAGTGCTGCTTTTAGCACTCCTCGTGCTAACCTAGTATAGTTCCAGGCTAAAGCCAATGGAAATTTTATTACTGATTTCAATGTCAGCACTAGGAATACAGTGTCAAATACTCTAAAATATCCTAATATTTATCTCAGCCTTAATAAAACAGTAAGAACACCACTAACTTTTCTAGGAGAAATAAAAAAATAAAATTTACACTTAGCTATTGAAGAATATCAGAAACAGCTTTGAAAGAATGAATTAGACAGATTAATTTGTTCATCATTTGTAAATGTGTTGATTGTATGAAAATAATACAGAGAAAGAAAGAAGAACAATATTGTATTTGAGTACAGACACTACAAGATAGTTATGTATCCATGCCCCAGCAGAAGTCAATGGGGAAAGCTGACAAATTAGATGCCAAAGTGTCTCAAATGATCTGGGCCTTATTCAGCTGAAAGAAAAATCTACAGAACACACAGTAGCTGTTCATATTTAAAAATACTATACTGCATGCTGATAAATTCTTTCCATTTAATGAATAAAACCCAGACTTACAATTATTTCAGTATTCTAGAACCATTTCTTCCCCAGCTGCTAATTTACTAACTCAGAGCAGACACACCAGGAACTCATTTCACGGAGTTTGTGCAGTGAAAAACAAAACATTTTAAAATGCTGGTCTCCAAGTTAATGAAAGTTGCAACATTCTTCAGAAATGTTATTGTATTCACTTTTGTCACAGCTTATTTAAGACTTTCAACAAAGTTGCTGCAAAAAATGATAGCATAATACACTAGATCAGTTTTCCACCTGTTGTGGTTATAATTCTCTTCCTAAAGCATTTCACCAGATGCAGAATTTATTTTAAATATCTAGTTTTGTTTACTATAATGCTACAATGGATCTGGCTAGTTTGCTGTTAAGAATGAATGTACAAATTCCTTAATACCTGTAGCTTGAACTTGAATCCCCTCAAGCTGAAAAAATACCTTTTAACACTCTTGTACAGTCAAGTGTAAAAGCTGAATATACAACATCTAAAACCTCTTATTTGTAAAAAATAATTTTAGCAGTAAATGGCACTATCAAAACCCCATTTCTTCACAGGCAGTTATTTACATACTTCTTAGACTGCTGGTTTCACTGAGAAGGAAAACCAGAATAAAATTACATACATTTTATAAAGACTAAAATTCCTATTTGCCTTTGTGAAAAAAAAAATAGCTACATGCTGATATTATATTTTTTTCTACTACTAATGTTAATTGAAAACAATTTGCCACTAGGATTAACCAATAGAGAAATATTCTGTATATTATCTCCCAGTGGGATACCTTGATGTAAAGGAGTTATGATTAATGATAAAGTGCTATTAAGAAAAACCTAAAACTTGGGAATTGTCTTAGTTGGGTTTTGTTTATCAAACAGACAAACTTTTTGTACAAAGAAAGCTACTTTCTGTGACAAAGCAAGCAGCAAATGTATTGCCATTCAGAAAAAAACCATACATTTCATATCTAATTAAAAAAAATTATCTAAATGTGATCAAACTGGCACAGTATCAAGAGACATAACAACGAAAAGCTTAAAGGCACAATCAGAAGAGAGTGAATGCTACATAAAAATGCTGTTCTTGGAGTATTTAATCTTATTCCAGACCAAACCCCTCTGCATTTGAAATTCCAATTATTAACTTTTGCTTCAGTTCCTTCTTGTTCTTGTAAGGAGGGAGACAAAGCTGGTTGAAGCAGGTATGGGCCACAGGTAACCTAAAATAATGTAAAAAATACCCCGCAAAACACGTTTAAGAATAATGCAATAAAACCAGAGTGCTGCCAATTGCCTATACATTTTCATTCAACATTTCTTAAATAAGAAATCCTATAAAAGGAACATTTATCCCAATGTAGGATCAAGTTCTGTTGAATGCAAGTTAGACCACTGCTGGTCATAAGCACCTCAGATGAATTTGTTTGCCTGCAACTCCCTCCTCTATCTTTATTTTTCTTTCCAAGTTCAAAAGATCTCCTTCCAGATTTTGGAAACTCCAGGTACCACATGACTTCTCTAAACACAAAATGTGGGTACAGATAGAATCCACAACATGGAAAAAGAAGGTGGGTCCTGCAGTACAGACACACCGAGAAGAACCGCAGTTAAGTGTTTGTGAGGATACAGAACTCAGGGTTCAGCCTGGTAAAACAGGTCCTTACAGACTTCAGTGGGGAGCTCTGAAGAACTGAAATGCTGGAAAAACAATAGTTCACAAATCCTGGTCTAAGCTATACTAACACTTCCAGCTCCAAGTTTCTTCTGAGAGAGAGAAGTGTGTGTATTGAATATGTGTATTGCAGATACAGCTAAGGAATGCCTGACTGAAACACTGGAAATTTTTTTTTTCACTAGAATGGATTAATTTGATGAGTCACAGGAAATAAAAAGCTAGAGGAACTTCATGCCATGTAAATTCTCAACATGAGACATGGAGGACACAGCTGAGGATACAGACTTGTCCTACAGCTGGTAACTTGGAGGGGAGACAGGAGAAAGACAATGAGCTGAAGCTCAACCTGCCATTTGGAAAACACACTGAAAAATGTATTACATTTGGACACAGATATTTTATGTGACTCAAAAGCCCTCTAGGTCTCTTTTCATTTCACCCCTCAGTCTTTTGAATGGCACCAATATGGCCTTTGATCAACGGCAAACATGCCCAAAAGGAGGTGGAACCCCTCGCCAATCTGGAAACCCAAGTTACTTTTCCCTTCCCTGTCCTTTAAATGATCAGCAAAGATCTGTTAATTGGACTGGAGTCATGGCTTCAGAATTTGCAAAGCTGAGAAGCTTTTATTAAATTTGCCAATTCTTATTGTCATTACATTCTTTGATCCTATTGAGTGAGCAATATCAGGATGGTGTCTACATTTATCCCTGTGCAGGCAGTCTGACAGCAACAATTATCTTGCAAAACATGGACATACAGCACTTTAAAATGCACACTATTTCAAAACACATTTTCTCATTTTTAAGAAAAAGAACAATTTATGGAAGGACCATAAAGAGTGACTTAATGTTGACTGATTTTTCTTAATTTTTCATCTGATCTTCATGTTACTGGAACCAGTTATCACCTCATTGAGAAAAGCATTAGGAATATCACAGTAATTAGATAAATTAAATTTAAACAACCTCAAAATGTATTATGTTTATGCCTTTGGATCAGCTCTTCACAGAAAACCCAGCAAAATTCAGATGTTGAAAAATATATAGTTCCATGTAAGTATTTTGATTACTCTAAGTGTTTGAGAAATCTGGTTAAAGTCAGTAATTACTGCTTCACAGTCAGCTTCAGAGAAGCAAGTTTTTCTATACAGCTTTCAAATTATTTAAACTGACTTCCTCCAGTCCTAAGAACTAAAAATTTACTAACTGGGTTGCTATAAATAATGTCATCAAACTCAAAAAAATCAGAAAAATTCATGGTAGTTCAAGCTATATTTTCATTAGGTCAGCTGTCATGTTAGGAATGATTAAATAAATAATTTATTTGATTTGAAAACATGTAAATAATCCCTATAAATAACTACTAGCCTCAAATGTAAACATTGACTGGAAAAACAATTTCCTTGGTTTTTAAATGTATACAATCAATAAATGGGTACACCATTTTGAAGGCAAACTAAAGGAGTCCATGCAGTTTCTTTCTTGTACATTCGTTTGCTCTTCTGTAAAAAGACATTCAAGAGCAATAAGGGCTCTCGGGAAAAAAAATAATGAAAAAAGATTTTAAAATTCAAAACATTACTTACCAATTAGTGGATGTTTCACTTTTTGAAATCTTGAAATGCAGATCAGCCATCCCTCCCACAGGTACTCTATCACTTCCTGTAGCAAAATGTAGCAGCTTCTTTTGAAGGTCCAGAGAAAATCCAAGTACTACATCCCAGAAGTATCTATGCCCAGAGAGGAAGAAGAAAATGTTGCAAGATGCAACCTTGTAAAAAAATAGCAGGAAGATGATAATAAAACTGCAATCACTACATGATGAATATAACTTACTGAGAGTTTAATTACTATAATATATAGGACATCAGCAGCACCCCAGTATACAAGGTTAAATTTCCAAGGAATTGACAAGCACAATATAATATTAATTTTGGAATGATGTCTTGCCAAATGATGCCCCAAACCACTTATCTATACAAATATAAATGCCTTCTACTCACTAATATAAATGTCCATAGTATCAAAGAGAATTGAGTAAAACAAGCACTTTTAGAAGACTGGATAATAAAAATATGAGATTCCATATGCAGGATTTGGAGCTTTTCTAACTACATTGAAGTGGTCATAATCTTTTAAGGATATTCAGCAAACACATAACATTAAGAATCTAATTCTTCCTACTTATGACAATTTAGTAGTGTCTTTGTTCTATTTAGAAAAAGGCTTCTAAAACTTCAGTCATTCTCAGATTATCCTTGAAGAGCTTACAGCTGCAAGTCTAACATTCCATGATGTTTTAAACTCAGTCATTAGAATAAAAACCCAGGCCTACCGTATGGTCAGATCAGTTTTTTGGTAGCCCTCATATTGGGTACTTCTCTGTAAAGCAGACATGTCCAGTTCAGGACTGCCACAGACGAGAATTTCAACCTCCTCTGGACGAAGTAGCTGTCATAAATCAAGGACAAAATATAGAATTTTTTAAAAAAATGAGAAATTATGCTCCTAGATTAAGATTACATTTTTATTTTGTCATGACAGAAAAATTAACAGAATATCATTCAATGTAAGTCTCAAACTTGGATACATACTGATCATAGAAAAATTAATCCCTCAGCACTTTGAAGAATCTCTCACTCTTTTGTATATAGTAGAAAGTTAATTACAGGATAACACTATAATTAATATTACAGGATAATATTTCAGCATATTTTGTTCTTACATTTATTACACTGACTTGCCTATCATGTGATCAGACTATATATGAGAAGAAAATTAGGTTTGTACATATGGAGATCTGAGGGAAGGTCTTGATGTCAATTTTGATTTCAACTTCCATTTCATTTGCACTGACAAGTCTCACTGTGGGTGGCTGAGCAGCAGAGGCTGACAAAACTTGACTCTCAGATGTACACACTGCTGTGCAGAGCAAATACTTATAACAATAAGCCATGTTCAATACCCACTAAACTTAGACTTGCAGAACCCACTTCTTCATTTACTGCAACATCATCAAGTTGCATGGAAGTATGCCATGGCATTTCCATGGGTTCTCATTGTCTTTCCAGCACCTTCCCTTGTGGCTGGGCGCACCTCACTTTGCTGCAAGGTGTCACAGTGGACCAATTTCACTGGAATTTAGAATATCCCAGGCAAATTGAAACTTTCTCTTCTTTCTCAGTGCACAAGAGATGCTGTAAATAAAAAAGTCATTCAAACAGCCAAACAGGACTGAATATAGAAGAATGTTTATCCTCAATCTCTCTGAGTGTTCTTCCTGCAAAAAGCAATAGAAGTTTTCAGAGGAGTCACTCAGGAGCACTCAGACAGTTCCTAAATGTAGGGAATACAGAGAAACCTTGTAAACATTCACAGGAGAGCCTGTGATGTGTCTGGGAATACAGAGTGATAAACCTGTCTTCTGAAGCTTTCTTTCTCTCTTTTCAATGAAACACTACAGAGGTTGTAGTGTTAATTAATCAGGTTGATAACCTGATTGATTTCTTCTATTTATGTTGGATTAATCAAGTCTATTGATCAGTCAAGATTCTTTCCAAATCTTAAAATCATCTGTTGCAATTTGATTTAGAAAAGTCATCATCAAATACTTGAAATAGAAGTGAAGAGTTATGTTTCACTTTATTCTTACCAGTAATGCATATGAAGCACAGACACTATGAAATCCATAATAGAAAGCTGCAAATTGTTTGTAGATCGATCTATTGAGAAGAAAATCAACATAGAGCTGCACATATTCTAAAAAAAAAAAATTATTTTGTTACATTATAATAATTTTAATCAATCACTTGTTCTGCCCTCTAAAATAGTAGTGAATATGAAAAATGAATGCATTGAATTTTAGATACCATTAAATTGGTAGGCATACCAGAAAGAACTACAGCCATTCCATTATCACACTTGTTTAATGAAAGCATAGACTTATAGAAAGGAGAAAAGGACAAACTTAAATCTGCAAATTATGTGTAGTTAATATACATTGAAGTACCTTGCCTATTCCGATTTGTGACTGGAATTTTATCTCCATTTGGCTTTAAGTTGTAAGATTTTATAACACCAAATTCTTCCTGAAAAACCTACAGAAGAAGAGGAGTCAAGGTCAGCACTGGAAAATAAATTAATATACTTACAAATGACAAAGCTTATGTCATGTATTCCCTCTCCCTCTTCAGCACATGCTGTAATTATGAGGGTTGTGAAATTTTTACAAGTTAAATACTACAATTTTCAACAAATTGCTCAGAAAATTGGTATTCAAAGAACAAAAAGCGATCCTGTCACACAGCGGCATGTCAAACTGACCTGCAGGCTCTGGAGCCATTGTGCTTCTTTTCATACAAAAGAACAGCACAGAAGCAGTAAACACAACTAAGAAGGTATTTGTTCTGCTGTAGTCCATCTAGGAACTAAGTACCACCAACATGAAATTTCATTAACTAGTATGTGTGTTGTGAAACAATGAGTAACTGAAAAAGACTTTCCTGACTGAAAACACACAGGTCAGGCAAAACTGTAAAAACTTGAACAGGCTATTGCTGAAGTGAGATTTCCTGGACAAAATGCATAAAATAACCAAGTAAACTTTGACAGAAAGTTCTGTTAGACAGAAAAGCACAGAGCTGGAAATGCACCAGCAGCTGGCCAAGTGACCCTGGTGGTGAGCACTGGGATCCACCAACGCTGCCAGGGAACAACAGCTCGGAGTCACCTCGTGGAGCCAACCGCTGAACACCCAGCCCTGATCCCCCTGCAGTTATATTCCAAACAATCAGCAATCACACAACAATAAACCACTAACACTGGGAAAACTCTAACACTGGGAATAATCACTGAACGAAGTTGAGAACCACTTATAGCTGTGCATTGAATGACCTGAAAGGTTGAGTAAAAATCCTCTTCAACATTGCCTTCATAGGATAGAAGTTCACTTAGTCCATGCGCCAATTCCTACAATATGAGTAAAAACTCTTTAGTAAATCTACAAAACTAAGTAATGCACTTTGCAAGGATATGCCAGAAGCGTTGTTTTATACAGAAAGTATCTTGGAAAAAGCTGTATTTTTAAATTGCATGCCATACTAGAAAACACCGAGATTTTCTTTTCTTATCAGAAGGAGACTTTATCACCCTATGCTGAAAAAAATCTGTTTTCAAACAGTTTGTAACTCAAGCATGAAATAAAAATAAATCAGGTTTTACATCAGTAATTTTGCCCCTTGGAAAATGTAATACTTACAGGCATAATCTGAAACAGGTCATCTAATGTGACACCACAGATGCCTACAAGTGTGTTATGATCACAGGGAACAATGGGAGGACTCAATAATTTCTTGTAACAGCAAGGTGGGAAACGAATATCCAAGGTGATGCTGTTATACACAGCAAGTCCCATAAGCTATATATGTCAAAAGTTAAGGGCAAATCTGACACATCCTTATTATAATTAGTATTTTTGTACCTTGGAAAGAATATTTCAAGATTCATGCTCAACAAACAGAAGGAATGTAAGTGATTTCATTGTTTCTAGACTGGCAATTTTAAATGAAGATTTTCCATTACCATTAAATAGTGGTTAACATGGACAAATGATGCACATTGACAGAATGCTCGAGAATCTTCTTCCTAATATTCTATACAAGCATTTCTACAATAAATTTTTCCATAGTGTTGCTATGAAAAAGAGAAAGATAAATAAGTATTTTCTAGTGAGAGATCAATAAGGCAATATTTCTTTTAAATAAATATAAAAGCATTAACACAAACCTGCACTTGTACTACATCTCATCCATCAGCACATTTAAGTGCATACCATGAAGCAAATTTGAAACTATCCCAATTCAACTTCTTACAAGAATAGAATAGATCTGTTAGAGAAAACCTACAACCATCATCTGATCCAATCACAATCAGTAAATGGACACTACAACCTCATCTCTGTGGAATTAAAAACATATACTATCATAAATCATTTGTCTGAAGTCTTCATTTATGAGCACAACAGAAAACCTAGAAAATAAACTTGTGCTAAAAATAGCACGTGGCTTCCCTTTTGTAAGAAAAAAGGCAAAAAGCCACATACTGCTTAATGGGGATTTAAATGAAATATTAATGGACACAGACATGTTGATGTTTACTGAAAGAAACTCAGAAGCTTAAGCACCTAAAAAATTACAACTTATACACAAAGAAATTGCATGTTTAATATTGACTTAGCATTTTCTGACTATAAAATGTACCATGTACCTACATACCACCATTTTCTTCTTACTTTTAGTTCACTTGCCTGATCGATATTAAAAAAACACATTTAAAATGGAACATAGGTGTATATACAACCTTTGAAGGAGCTTGGCCACTGCCTTGTTTCATGCCCACACCAGCTCAGGGAACGGCTGTCGTTTGGAACATTCTAGCAGACATTAAAGGATACGGCTCCAACCAGTCGGAATTCTGAATAGTTGTCACATTTAAAGCTGCTGAACCAATGGCACTGCGAGTCCTTGTGGTAGGTGAACATGCCTGCAGAATGGCAATGTGGCCCTTAAAAAGCCTGAGCTTTGTAAGAATTCGTACAAAGCCTCATCCTTCTCACCCATGCACCCCTGGATGCTCCTGGGGGTGTCCACATCCCCAGGCACATTCTCAGGACCCTGTTCCCACCCATGACAGGAGCCTGCACGCAGGTGCTTGGGAAGGAGCACCAAGGGCAGTGCCAAGGCTGAAGCTGGCTCAGGCCCACCAGCCCTGCTTGGTGCTGGTGCAATATGTTCTTCAGGGCCTCCAGCTGTGGATATTCTGCATTGGCCCTATGCAATCCTCACTGCACTCCAGCATCAGTACTGCCATAAACATTAACTGTCTCACCAAAAATTTTCTCACTGCAATGTAAACTCAGTTATTTTCTCCTTTCTATCTAGGTCAATAGCAGATGACAATCCCAAAAAATGCTGGCATGAATCCCATGATACAAATACCATAAGCTTTACCTTCTTAGAATAGAAAACTGTGAATGGTTTATGTTATATACACACACACTACCTGCAAAGGGGTATGTTTCATATTTTCTGTCAAAAAATTATACCAGAAAAGTTAAAAAAAGCCCCAAACCACACGTACCCTAAAAAAGCCACTCATGGGTCTAAATGACAAGCCAGATCCTACTGCAATCATGAGTATAGATGAATTTGACTGCTATTTGCGTCAGATACAGAACATTCTGTTTTAAAGAGTAACAGAAAGTAAAAACCTACATAATGAAAGAAGATAACAGCTCTAAAATGCCTAGGAAGTATTGCTCAGAGAGGCAAGACACACTCCACATAAGTGTGCTCTAATTGCAGAAGTAAACTGGATAAAATGTGATGGCCTTTTTGAATTTGCTGGGATTGAATAGGCCAAGTTTATTATTGTTACCATGGTCTGTACAAACCAAAGCACTGACTAGTTCTAAGCACATCCTGTATGCAATAGCTCACTGTATCTCTGTTTGAAGATAAAGTTGGTGAAAAATAATATTTAAATGAAAAAAAAATCAAAGTCTTTTTGACTTAAAAAAGGAATGAAAATCCAACTTTTCTTAGGGACATCTAGTTCTTATGACAAATTACAGGCAAAAAGCTGCCTTTACCTTTTCCCCCTCACTCTCCTGAACATTTTGTCTTAGAACTCCAGCTCAAAAAGGTGCTCATCTAAAAAGATACTGCCATTAGACATTGCCAGAGCAACAGAACAGCTGCACGAAAGGCAGAGCAAGGTTCACATTCTAAAAAGATAATAAGGATGTTGGAACAAAATAGGTTTTGAATCCCATTTGTTAATTGTCCACACCAAGATAAAGAAATCATTCCAAACACACAGGCAGGCAGACAGGTGAGTTAATTAAGAGTTTTTAAATTCCAGGAGTTAAACCTGAAGAATCAGTTAACCTGGAAAGGGTAATAACAGTGATATTTTGCCTTCCTAGCTTCTGACATGTTATTTGTATCTGAAGCATTACAGACAGCAGAGGATACAGCCCCTTTCCAAGGGACAAGAATACTTCTGAACTCCTCCCACACTTGGCTGGTAGTTGTAACAATGAAAGAATTTGCACTTTAAAGTTAGGAAGCCTGCCAGAGATAGTGAAAATATAAATTACTCTGTTTCCAAACTCTTCAGTTACCAAGCTCTGCTGACAGCATTTTTACTAACAGAACTGTCAAACTTACAGAATGCTTTATGCAGGATAAATTGTTTCCTATTAAGGTTGCTATCACCTATGTCATGTCTTCATACAGACCCCTTTTTACTAGAAAAAGGGCTACAGGCAAATAGCAACCTCAGCAGATATGACGACATATCTATGACTTAAAATTCTGTACCTTTAGAAGTAGCCCTGTAAATACCAAAGGACCATGATTTTAAGGGACATGAACACTTCCAGGCAAAGACAGGCAAGCTCAATGACTATCAGGTTATGGTCAGGTCCCTGGAAATCAATTTAAAAGTCATCCTGGCAAAACTTTAACACACTAAGTCATCAGTAATGTGCCCATGCCCAGAGGAAAGCTCATTAGAGTGGTGAATCAAATTCGGCCAGATCCACCTACATCACTATGAAACAAGTGGATGGAACTGCTTGTTTATGACTGCTCATTCATGTCTTACAATTTCCTTTAATCAAAAAGTCTAATTTTTTTACCCTTGGGCATGAAATGTTCTTATAGGCTCACAGATCCTGGTAACAGCAGAGACAGGCTTTTTCATTCAGGCTATACTGCCTATACTGCCTCTGCTCTTAACTGAAGGATCTTTCTTTTCTGAGATTACCCCAGACCCCTTTAAGAATACTGGCCACACAGATATCACAAACAGAACGTGTGATGGCAAAGATTCAAGTAAAAGCTAACTTCTACCTATCCTAGTCACAGAAATGTGGCAGGCACTCTCAGTGCAACTATCAGCACCAAAAAAACCCTACTGCTACAGGGGAGACCAAGGCTGGCAGTTTGCCAGAACAGAGCACAGTAACAGCATCCAACTGCAGCTACTGACAAAACTCAGAAAAAATCCCTCCCTATACTAACGATATGAAGACAATGCAAGAAAATGTAGCATGTGAAGAAATAGGGAAGGATGGCAAATGATAAACCAATACATTTGGCCTTATCTCTACTTGAATATTTGCTAAACCATTGTGCTGTTTTAGGGTGAGATAATTTCCTTCCTAGCTAACAGTTATGCAATTAGCAAGGCAATGTTTTGGATTTGTGCTGAAAACAGTGTTTATAACACAAAGACCTTTCCATTGCTGCTGAGCAGTGCTTAGACAGAGTCTGAACAAATACTCACGCTGTACTTAAGAATTATGAGTACTCACCATAGTCTGGGTGAAAAATCTGTCGAATCAGAAGAAGAAACCATTCTTTTGTCAGGCCACCCATATCAAGACCAGCTTCCCCTACAAATGTGACTTTTAACTTCTTTTTCAGATCTGCCTTCTTCCTTGCTAGCTATTGTGAAATAGGTAATGCAGAAGAAAAAGGAGATTTAACATATTATCACTACCACTAGCCATAGAGAACACACCTCAGCCTCTACTCTACTGCTCTTGCTTTGATTAAATCATTAATTTGCATAATTTTCTACTATTTTTTAACTAGTAGGTCAAAACTATATTAAAACAATGACTGAATTGCAGAAGCAAGACAATTATGACTACTTGACACCATCAACTACTTTGCATGTGGTGTCACTCTCTGGGCTTGAAAAGAAGATAGATGGTGTAGAATTAGACTTACTAAGCAATTAGATACAATTAAATGAGTTTGTATGGAATGTTTCAGACCTATGTAATTTTTTTACCTTTTACAGAAGATGTGCTACCAGGAGGCAATGACAAATTCAAAAAGTAATTTGAAAATATTTAGAAATAAGGAAGTAAGCTAACACTTTCAATATTTGTACACCATTTGGTTCTGTGTAAGATGCCTGCCAGCAAGTATCAGCTGCTTTTTAGAATTGTTTTTCAGACAATGGTAACAAGCTCTTTTCATTGGTTTGTCCTAAGAGACAGCAATTCATGCAGGTACACAAAAAACCTGCAAAGAATTCGATTACAGCCTTTTACAATTAACAGTGATCTTTCAGAATGAGTCTCTATACAGTCTTTCTTTAAACCATTAATTACTGTCCAGCTACAGAGAAAGTGTTTAAACCACTCAAGAATATGCATGTGCTAAAATAATCTCCATGTTGTTAGTTGCTCAAGTTAATTCCTATTACATAAATTTTATAACTATAGGTATTTGTGTTATTTGAAACAAGCTATTTATTAGCTCAAGTGATTTTGTAAATTTTTTTAAAAATTTGAAATACAATTAAGATATCTCCCCTCTGCACCTGTCATTTCCCATAAATTTGAGAATATGAATATTTAATATGTTCTTACTTATCTCTGAGGTGGGTAGAAGAAAACATTGGAAATAAATAGATGAATATTTTGACTATAAAAACTTTTGAATTCGCTGTTGGTTATTTTAGAGTGGTTAAAAAAAACCTACAATGCCTGAGAGAAAGCAATATCACCAATCATATTTCTTTTGTCTTAGGAGAAAAGGTCAAATATAGACAGGTCTTTACATAGGAAAATAAAGTTTAAACTTGCATTTTATGACATGAGTAATCAAAATTTGTTTGATGTTGTTTTCCCTACCCAGACTTATTTTTCAGTATCATCATGCTGTTCTCAATGTTGAGAAAGAGAGGGAACTAAATTTCATTAAATAATGCTAATTAGCAAGGTTCAGTGGATACTGGAGAATTGCCTACTTTAATGGACACATCTATTTAATTTTTAAAGAAGGAAGGATTACATTGAAGAATGTGAGGAATTAGTTAAATGAAATTAAGAAAAGGAAGCCCAAAATTATCCTTACAGGATAAAGAAGGAAAAGAATAAAAATATTCCAAGAATTAGAACAGAACAACCTCATCAGTGATTAGTCACATACTATTCATGCTGCTATCATGGACTCAAGTCCTACAGGAACTGATAATTGTACACTGTATTTTTAACACAAAAATTACAAACACAGATCATGTGCAAGCATGTATGTTTGTTATGGGCTTAGCTATGGAGCAGTATGAGTTCAGGAAATGAATTTCAAAATGTCTAACCCAATCTGTTCTTGAGTACTGCAATTTTGACAGTAATAAAATTCTCTTTATTTAGTATTATGTAGTTACATTCTCAATCTCTTAGTGCAAAAGATTTAAATATAACTTATCAAATTGAAATCTAACAATAGGTACTCTATAGTAACATACAATTTAATTGGTTTTTTTTGTTACCTCATCAAGTGAATCACTAACAAGGTGTGTCCTCCTCACTTTCACATTTAGGAATAACATATTCATGTCAGGCTTCTGTCTGCGAGAGACTTTATCCACAAGGCTTTGCTATTTGAATGAAAACGAAACATCACACATGCAGTATCTTCATTTCAAAAAAAGGTGTCACATTTTTAAACTGTAAAAGTTCTCAGTATTGAGTATTAAAGACATTTCCCTAACATTGGAATTGCTTCAGTATCTTCTAGGAGATGAAGGGAAATTTCTTTCCTACTGCAGATACCATTTACACTTCATTTGAACTAACTTCTAGGAAGGTTTAACAAGAAGGTGGCACTTCCCAAACTGTTAAAAATATAAGACTGTGGAAACTGGCTTATGCTTTAATTAGCTATTCACAAGGTATATCCAACAAGACAGGAATGGATCGGTGCCCCACAGAGCACTGAGGAAAAGAGTATCACCTATCACCTGTGAAAATGCCACTGACAGAGGCAGGTAATGCTCCTTTCCAAACACAAGAGGCTGCCCAGAAGCAGTGCCTCTTCCATGACCTGAAAGGATACAGCTGAATCTTGGTTTTCCATGACAACACACTTCCACTGAATAAAATACAAAACAGTCCAAAATTCTCATGGGAATTTTCTTCCTTTATCATCGTGTTAATTTAACATGCTAGCATGTTATGCTGGTTTCTCAAAAGAGGAAAAAAGTTAAGTCAAGCACTATAAATTTCTCTAAAACTACTGCCATCTATAAGGACCCTGAAACTAAGCACACAAAAAGAAAAAAATACTTAGAGAACCCAGAACGGACATTTGTAGACTACTCCTAGTAAAATGGTTTAAGTTCTTTCTCAGGGTAATCAGAAATTCTAGAAGTTGTAACAATAGTTCCTGTGTAATATTACTCCAACAAATACTCATAAAATACCAATGGATAAGACATAAAACTTTATCATTGAGGGACTTACCCGTGCAATACTTATCATTTGTTGTTCTGAGTCCCTTTGAATAATAACTTTTTTTGCTGCTATAGAAATAATAAATGGGTATTGACAGAAAGAAAACCTAACAAGAGAAAAGAAGATTAAATATTTTCTTTCTAGCATCTAGCATACTATTTTCATTTTAAGAAGACAGGAGTGAATTACATTTCAGGAACTAATCCCTCCACTGACAATAATTTGCAAATAGCTGCTGGTTTTTTCACTTTGTATATAATGATACTTGACCTGGTAGAACAAACTGTTATTTGCAAGTACTGCTAGAAACTGAAATTAATAATACTTATCTTTTTATCATTTGGGGTTTTTGTGGTTTGTTTTGTTTAGTTGGTTTTTTTCCTTCTCAAGTAGAATATCAGGTATCAGACAGAAGAGTAGCCTGAAATACCTGATTCAGTGGAGCAAATTATGGTCTCCAAGTTTTCCCAACTGCTGCTGAAGGCAAGGAAAATGCCTATGAATGTATTGGAGGCTAAAATATGCCTGCAGTAAGACACAGAAGTCTATGCCAATAATTAATAAATTTACTTTATTATCATCCATATTTTACATATTTACTCTAGTTTGCCAAGGCAGAATGAGATTTATTCCAGTCAATCTCACATCCATGAAGTAGCAAGTAAGTAGTAGCTATTATTTTTCCAATAGAATAATACAGCATTTAATGTGGATCTATATACACATAAATGGTACACATACCATCTATAGACACTATATATCTATGCTGTGTATATCTATATTAAACATAATGGATACAATGCTTGGAAGTACTACTCAACAAGAAACAACCAGTTACTTGTCTTACCTGTGAGAATTCCCATAGCATTGCCAGTTATGATATTCTTCCATGAGATCAATATGATCAAGTGTAGAATTATAAAAATCCGTGTATGAAATAATAGGAGGGCTAATGAGACTATTTGCAGCATCTACCAAGAAAACAAAAAAGACTTTTAAAATAATGCCCAGAATTCAGCACATCTCATTTCTTGGCATCATGAGCACCAGTGATCCCAAAAACTTTAAGCCAAGTCTAAAATACTACTAAAAATTAATAACTTAGCTACAGAACTCAGCTCAGTCTTAGCTACAGAACTATAGCTACAACACAACACTATCTGACATCACATTAATTGCTGTAGAAAACAGTAAATCCCTAGTTCGGCCCATTTATGATAAGGGAACCTCAGTTTGACTCTGGTTTCCTTACTAACATACACTAAATGAAGTTTTCATGGATAAAGGGTGCAATGTTCTGCTGAAGTTGATGAAAAAGCAGTTTGATAAATGAAAGTGCTTAAGAAATTCATATAATTTCAGGCAGCTATGGCTAGAAAATCTACATTTTTTCCAGTATACCATCTAGACCTGCACAAAAATAAAGTACTTAACCAAAGGAAGAAAGCAAATTCACATTTAAGCTATCTCATTATATAACGGCACTCACAAAATGTCAAACAGCTAAGAAGTTTTCCATATTTACATTTCAGCATAATTTAATTTTGGTCAGTCAGACACAAAGTAGCATCTTTTGATTGACTAAATAGCTCTTCTTGCAAAATTAAGGAACAAGCAACTCTTTCATAGATGACTATAAACACATCTTTGGTTTAGACACAGATGTGCTGGTGTGCCTAACTCTGGAAAGACAGGACTCTGCAGAATACTATTACGTAAAAGTTTTAAGTTGACTGTGAAAACAACTTAATTCCAATTATAATTTTCGTTTGGCGATTTTGTCTTCTCCTAAAAAGGAGAAAGTAAGAGGTCTCATCACCAACTGGCAGGAGTTGAGAGGGTTTACATTTGCAGTAGTCCCATTTGCTCTGCTCTATGTTGAACCGAGCAGGAATTTACTTTTTTCAAGTTGTAGTTTTGGATGTAAGAGGCACATGCACTGCCTAACTCCCTTTAGATGCTAAATAGTTCTGTGGGGAAGAAATTCTGGCAGCTACAAGTTTAAAACAGTTTCTTTTATAAATCTAAGGGAAACCTTAACCATTGGTTTCTTCCGTGGATTTCTATTTGAACAATCTTCAGTTTTTGTCACAGGAAAACTCTGCACAGCAATTATCCTCTATTGGAGGGCAAGTAGGAAGACTCACCAACAGGAAGTTGCTTACTACATTTTAAATGCTTACTACATTTTAACATTTTATTGTAGTTTGTACTGTGCCACCATCATTATTAGTCTCCCCCAGAAGAGGAGCAGTAAAAACTACCCTCTCCCAATACATGTGAAAAACCCCCTATATATACACACAAATATACATACAAAAGCACATATATGCCCACACAGTTCAAGAAAAATACCTACTAAATAAAGCCAGGACTTTTGTTGCTGATGGAATCCACCAGGTACATTTCACCATAGGTGGAAACTCTTCAGGTTTTGCAGGAAACAACCGTAAAGAAATAAATTGCAGTAACCTGTCCACCACCTGCTTGAACCTCTTCTGTGAAATCCTAAAACAAATATGCTGCACTTACTGTCATGTGATCACTGGCTACACTAGAGTTTGTTATCAAATGTTAATGCTTTTAAAAAAAAACCCCTTCATTAATTTTTTAAAATTCAATTGTAATTGTTTAAATGACATTTTTTAAAAAATGCTTTTGTCCTGTACATAAAAACAAAATTCCAAATGTAAAGTTTGAAGAAGCATGCTTTTAAATATTGACACATGGTAATTCTCTTCAGTGCACCTCTATGCTCTCTAAGACTGTGGCAAAATAAAAAAAAAAAGAGCAATAGAATAATTATTTGTTCTTGACTTTCAGAAACAAAACAAAAATCCTTATCTATTTAACTCCACACTTAGAATACTGAGGAATTCTGATTTATTTTGAGATACATGGTCCTTTTAAATAAAAAGTGGTATATGCTTCACATGCTTGTGCTATGTGCACATTTTAAATTATGTGCTGCACCACTTCCATAACAGCACAACAATACACATGCATGTGTAGGCATGTTAAAATCACCTTTTCTAAACAAGAGCTCCATTTTAATGGTTTCCAATTTTAATACATGCTTTAAGATAAAAACATTGATATGTCTGTCTATTGAACCCTTAATCAAAAGTGGAAATCTCATTTGCAAATGCAGTTCTAATGAAGTAATATTTTACCACAATTTAAAGTAAATCGGGACGTAGAGAGGGAACATGAATTACCATCCTTGCAGAAAAGAAAATCCTTAATTAAGACTTCCTAGGAGATTTGAAAATTGCAGATGTAGCCAAATTTGTTTTTACCTCAGACTGAAAATTTTGCTCAGTCAGTACACAGCAGGCAATCTGCATATCAACTTAGGAGCTGCTCTTTGGGCAGTTGCCCCCATATGACTTTTTTATTGAGGTGCTATTAGAGTTATTTCAATTAATTACAACTCTAATGCCCTAAACACACTCTCTCACCACCTCTATTGCACTAGGAAGCCAGGCCTCTAGTTCCTCTGTGGTTTCTGTACATTACAGCAACATTATAATATCTTTTGCAAATTATGCAAAATACCACTATTTAAACAAAGATCATGAAGATGTTTGTTTTAATAACACCATGTAAACATGTAACTAAAAATTTACACACAAGTTATTTTGCATGTCTTATAAAAAAATAAATTCTGATAAGTCATGATGCAATTAAGGCTTTTTTGCATAAATATAACAAGTTTTATACACTATATATATTTTGCATCTATAAATCAGTATCACTTAGTGGACTATGTCCACATGTATTTGAAAGCAACAAAACCAATCTCTTTAGTCAATTAAATTAACTTTCATATAATTTATAAAACAGTCAACATCAATGAAAATACAGTAACAATTCTAATCTTAGAAATGGAATTTGAAATGTGGGTTTTTGTTGGTTTTTTTTTTTACTTTTTAGACCAGTGCACTAGGAAATGATGGTCAGCTTCTGTTAAGGCTGCTATCTGTCTTAGCAAGTGAGCATAGATGACATAAGTAGAAGTGTTACTAAATTGAGGATTCTGAAAAAGATTAAAAAAAAATGTTAGGTTAATAAACTGCATAAAGGGAAAAACGTCATTAGGATTTTTTCTTATGTTTGTTGTTGCCAGTACAATTACACAGGAAAGTAGTTCACAAAATAGCTGTGACAGTGGTAAAACTATGGGAAAAAACAATTCACAACTTCTAGCCAAATAAAAAATACACAACTGCTATATTGTAAAAGTATGATTTTTTTTCCCCCAGAAGAAAGCCCACAGGTAGCCCAAAGGCAGTACTCACTATTCTGGATTATTCTTTACATTGTGACACAAACTACCCTCCTCTAAGTGATGTGATTTTCATATTAGTAATACAAATTCTTATAGCTGCTGTCTATCCTATATCTATCCAAACTATTTTTCCCTCTATTCCACATGTTCACACATTCCCTCGTTTCAGGAGGAGATATTCTTTTTAATTCACAGCTAGTATATACCACCCCAGAGAAGAAACCATTGCCTCAATAAATTAAATTGCCATTTGATATTTTCATATAACAGGAGAAACTGCTCCTTCTGTGTAGAGGTGTTAGGTACACTAGCAAAATATAAAGGGGAAATCTGCTACAAATGCAAGCCAACTCCAGCAGCTAAGCTAAGAGGCGACCACAGAGAGAAATCAGACATTGTAACCAGTCAGACAGACTGGAGAAAGCCAGCCAGATAGAGTGGATAAAATGCAACACTGGAGAAAGTTACAGCAGTATCAGAAAGTGCATGTACTGAAGCTTTCAGAGTTACAGCATCCTAATAAAGCAAATCTGGGAATAAGGACAACATAACAAATAAGTAGGTAAAATATTTATTCTTTCAACCCAGAAAATAAAAGGAAACAAATACTTGTCTATTAGTGCATAGTTTTAATTTATGCAACCTCTCCCCATCAACTGTCTTCCATTAAGCTCCCATTCCCATCATGCATTACACTTTTCCCATATTTTAATACATTGTTACAACACGAAATTGGATGTGAAGTATCTCAGCTATACAAACTATCTTGTTTGCACAGTATACTGGTTTATAGATTATAAATAAAGCAGACACATATTTACATAAAAATACTGTATTTTTCTTACCTGTAAAAGTATACAATATGCTCTAAGATCATCTTTTGTTCGTGGCCTATGAACGAATGAAATAAACAGAACCATACGGATCCACAATTTACAGTCATGAAGAGTCATGAAATCACAAACAATTTTGTTTTGCTTTGCTAATATGTATAGAATACCATATTTAAGAATCTTCACTGCTCTCAAAAACTGAAAAAGACATTTACAGATTCTGACAATTCTCTAAAGGCAGCAGGCTATTTATTATGTCTTTTTAAAATGTGATAGCCAAAAAAAGTCAGAATTGAAGAGTCAGAGGTGTTCCAAAGGGCGAATTCTGCATTACTGTCTATCTCAAAGGACACTATAAAGGAATTTATTTGCTCCTCTTTGATATTTCCAGTAAGAATTCTCCATACACTTCTACCACTGCAGCCTCTTCACTTCTTTGTATTTATCAAGGCTTTTACATAACTACAAATACAGGCAGCAATAGCACAAAAAGCAGTGTAAGTTGGAGAAAGGGGTAGCCAAGACCTGGGTCACGTGGGAGTTACAACAAGCCACTGTCTCTTGCTGTACCTTTTTATGAATTACACAATGCAGTCTTGCTTCTATTACCTCATGCTAAGATGCTGTCATCTCCAGAAACCTTCCTGCTTTTGGGCTATCCCCTTGTGCATTCTGCACTGCTCTTTCTGTTGTGCTGCCACACAATAACAGTGTTGTGAAGCAAACTGTGGATCAGGGAATTGTCCAAGCTGCCTTTGGGGGTTGGACAATAAGTTTTACCCTAGCTGAACCCCTTAATTCATCTCACAATTAAGATGCCCAAAGAAATGCCCTGGCAACAAGCAGCTGAGATTTGATGATGCAATGCATGGCTGGGTATGGACCTGCCTCTAAGAGGTTCAATGCCAGCCTACATAGCTCAAGATGTATTTCAGCAGATTTTCCAAAAAGAATTAAGTTCCTAGGTATCAAATAAGTTGCATCACATTTTCCTTCTTTGCCTAAAACAATAAAGATAAAACATATAGCAGATTTAAGTGCTGGCACAGCACTGATGCAGACATCTATTATAATTACCCTGTCCATTCTTGTAGTAGACCATTAATTATTCCTTTTAGGACTGACTTCTGAACATCTTGAGGCTATGAAAAAAGGAGAGGAAAAATCATATCTGAAGTAATTACACATATTCTATATGAGATATTGCAAACAAGTAAGTTTGTTTTACCTGCATTTCAACACAGATAAGAAATCTTTTGTGCTATCATAGTGAGCTCCTAAATATCTTCCTCCCAGATGTACTAGCTGAGTATGGGGTTGTGCCAATGGTGCCTTTCAACACTTAAACCCTGTAAATATAATTCCTAAACTACTCCTGTCCTTTCTATACTAGGCACAGGACCTACTTTTCTACTATCTCCCTCCTCACATTTCCTTTATTTCCCAACATGCAGTCCCATCACAACCATGTAGTATCTCTAAGATATGCAGTCTTTAAGAACTACTAACTTTAAGAACTATGCTTTACTAATAGGAAAAATTTCCTCCTCTTTTACTCCAGCAGCTGTCATGATTCTATGACAATTCTCATGGGATCATTTAAAGTATGTTTTCAGAGATTCTTCAGAAATCATGCCTATCTTGGAAAAACTTTTGGTATAAATGGTATCCTTTTTTTCTACTTACAGTATTTAATAAGGCATCATAGACAACATTCACAAATTTTGCATCAATTCCAGAGTCCTCAATGGTATTAAATGGAGAATTGGTATCTTTCTGTAAGTTAGATAATACATGAAGCATTTTGAATATTTCATAGCTATCTTTGAAAATGTAAGTTTAACAGTAAGCTTAGGAAAACATGTTCAGATATAAGTATTTTCCTTTTTAAAACATAAGAATATAAGTTTCCTTAATTATGCTAAAGACAGAGCAAAACAATAGTAATCCTACACTACACAATATTCATGTTGTCATTTTATTTTAAAAATGTAAGATGGTTTCAAATAATGAATTACATTGAACTTTCATCTTTGTTGTTGATCCATTACCAGATAAAGGCAAGAAAATTTTAAGCATTCAATAAAGGTCACAGGTTATTTCACCCAGGCTCATCCTAAGTATTCATATTAAATATCATAAGCACATTTTGCTCTATAATAAGCAGGAAATCATAATTTAGCATGAACTCAGAAACACAAATATAACTACTCCCTAGGAAAACCGAGTATGCCATCATAACACATGAACAGCTACAATAGAGACCTTATCAGACCTTTTTTTTTCAGGAATAGGGAATTTCTGTTTCCAGATTTGCCTGGGACTCCACATCAGCTTGGAGGTTTTAAAACTGTAATTTGTGTAGAAAGTACCTGCACAGTCACAGTGTCACACAAACAAGCTACATACTGGAATTTCAAAGCTCCACAAACTTGAAATTGCTTAAACTGGAATCAATAAATCAATGTTTTCATTGTCATCAATTGTCTACAAAAGGCAAGTGAGATCATGACAAAATTATCTCAGTGGCCTTGAATATCTGGCTGAAAACCTCTTAACAGACATTTTTGGAAATATTTTGAAGATACAAAGCAATGTAATTACTAAATTGTATTAAGAATTGTTTTCTACCTTAAATGCAGCATTTATCTCCAAGAAAGAATCAAAAGTTGTAGAATAAAAGTTATGTACAGCTTTCCAATCTCCGGATGCCTTCGACTTTTCCATATCATCCCTAGAGAAAATATATTCAAATACTGGTAATAGTTTGATCTTTCCAGCCACTTAGACTTCAAAATGCACTGTAACTTTAAGCTTTTCTCACCAAGCACATTTAGAAGACAGACAAGTATAATATCCGTATCTTTCTAACCTCTTCCTTGTCATTTAAAGATCATGGTATTATAAGAGAACAAAAGCATAGTTTGTGTTTGATACACCTGAGCAATGTCTTTTATTCAAAATGTTAATTCGCAATGTCACAGTTCAGCGTGTTAGGACAAATAATTAGCAGAACAGAACAGAATTAAGCTGCAGCTACACGGACATGATAAAATTTCTCAGAGTAATTTCAGTATGACGGCTCCTAAACTACTCAAATTCACTAGAATTTCTTCAAAATTTTATTTAGTTTAAATTTTTTCAAACAGAACTTAACTGTAGGCACATGACAAGGTGACTGGTGACAGTCAACATGGCTTCACTAAGGGCAGATTGTGCCTGACAAATTTGGTGGCCTTCTACAGTAGGGTTACGGTGCTGGTGCATGATGGAAGAATGGTATCATCTACCTGGACTTGTGCAAGGCCTTCCCCTGGAAGCCCCTTCCTCTCACTTTGCTGCAGGCTGTGCAAGAAATCCTCAGCATGGGGAAATCCAAACCCAGCTCAGTGCAGGGAGCAGCTGCCAGATCCAACTGAGAAGGACCCAGCCCTGTCTGGAGGATGGCAGCCATGGGAGAGGGGAAATGGAGAGGTGGTAGGGGCTCCCAGCTGGGGATTCAAATGGACAGGACAAGGGCTAACGGCTTTAACCTGCAGGAGGGTTGATTTAGATTAGATATAGGGAAGGAGTTCTTTACAAACACTGCCACAGCTTGTCTAGAGGCAATAGTCAATAGATATAAAAATCTGAATATGGAAAAAAATTCAGCTCTTTGGATCATATCAATACCAGTAAAGGATCACCTCTTTGCAAATTTTCCTTTATACCTCTTTTTCTTTCCCACCAAATACACATCAAATTATCAAAGAGCATTTGTTTTCCTCTATGGAAGCACAAAATTTCAAACGTGGAAGGGAGAAATAATTGCCAGTATAACCAAAACACCCAAAACTGCCAGGGATTTGCCAGCCTACAATAAGCAATACATATTCTTTTCCAGATCTAAATGTTCATTGCATTTCTAATTCTGAAGTATGTTTTGCCATTTTCTGTGTGGAACAACATTCAAGCTAGAAAAATTATTTTGATAGTTTTCACAGTAACAGAATTTTCAATCCCATAATCATAACCAGACGAACTCCTGGCCAGTATTACTGAAACTGTTTCATCTCATTAAAACTGTTTCCTCTTTTGAGATTAACAAAATCAAATGTATGAAAAGAACTCCAAAGAAAGAAAGAAAGCACACTTCTAGGAACATCAGTATAACTTACTGAAAATCTTTCACAGTTTTGGTTCGAATTGGAAGGGGAGGTTCAGAAGGAAATGGTGCTTTCAGTTCTTGGGGTAACGTATCTACAGACATGCGCTGCTTTTGCCGTACATCGAGGCAAAGAGGTGGTAGGTCTCTCCCTGGAAAGAAAGGTAAAGAGGAGTAAATACAATACATCTAACACAAATAAACTGGTATTAGGAAAAAAAGGCAAACTCCAAGTGTTTGATTCTAATTTTTGAAAGAAGTATTTTTCTTACCGTGCGCACATGCAGACATGGTGGAAAATTTGGCTAACTAATAAAAGTAGCAGTGTTGCTCTTTATTATATTTCCAATATAGATTGTAAATATTTAATATACAAACTGCAACACTGGTGCTCCTTACAGCTAAGAAAAATCTCACACATAACCATACCAAAGTCCAACTATCATACAAGCACAAGACTTCAGTCCCTTTTTCTACACTGTGATATAGAATTTTAGCTAGAGATGACAGTGGATCATTTACAGCTTCCATAAAGAATCTCTCCAAAACAGTAAACGGGAAAGGCAAATATTTTTTGTCTTTCAGAAAATTAGTGGTGAGACAGAAGAATCTTTGAACACTTCTCAATAAATTTGGCTGCCTATTCTAGTACAACTGGCAGTGCTTTGCCAAGGTCTTTCTATTCTACTCCTTACTTTCTATTTGATCTGAGAATATTTGATCAGATTAGTGTGGCAAGACTTGGCAACGGTGCAGCTGCTGTGAGAGAAGAGATGAGGCTGCCTCTGTGTCAAATACTGCTCCAAAACACACCTACCACAGGCCAAAGGTGAGCCCAGCAGTGACAATTGGTAGCACCTGTGTGACAATATACTAAGGAAAGAGTAAAAAAAACTGCACAGCATCTGAGAAAGAGAAGGGATTTAAAAAAAAAAAAAGGAAGAAAAAAAAAAGAAAGAAACTACCCTACAGACACCAATGTGAGTAGAAAAGAAAGAGGAGGCACTCCAGGGTCTGGAGCAGAGATTCTCCTGCAGCCAGTAGAGAGCCCATGCTTGATCAGGCTGCTGGCAAAATTGGAGAGAAATTGAGAACAAGGGAAGGTATGGTAAGCAGGGAAGGGGAAGGTGTTTTGAGTTTTGTTTGTTTTTTGTTTAACTGCCAATAAATTAATACCCTCAAGTCTGTTCTGCCTATGACAATAATTGGAAAGTGTACTCCCAGTCTTTATTGGGAATCCATGAGGTTTTTCATCTTATTTTCTCTCCATGTCCTGTGGAAGAGGGGAAGCCATAGAGCAGCTTGGTGGGCAGTCAGCCAAAGCAAGCCCACCCAAAAAATGAAAGAAGATTTCCAGTGCGTTTCCAACACTCATTTTGACAGTGTCTTCACAAACATCCTCAAACACTCTTACAGTCTGACTTATGCTGCTCATTTTTAAAAGCATTTACGTGAATTGTGACACATGTTTGGGATAAAAGACACTATATAAAAGAAAAGTGTCCTCAAAAGTCATACAAATTTAATGAAAATCCTCCATTAATTGTCTAAGACCCCTCTAAGCCTTTTTTTGAAGAGTTGGGTTTTTTTAATTAACTAAGCATCAAAGTAGTATCACTACACTGCTGCCTACTCCATTTATCACAGCACGGAAACAGATGCTAAAAAAGTCCCATGAATCCAAAAGCAGATTTTTTTCACTCATGCTCATGACAGAGACACTGTCACTGTGACTTAACTCAACCACCATTCATGAGATATTAGATCAGAACTGCCCTCAATCCCCTGAGGATGGCATTGATTACTGATATGGAACTTTGTCCATTCTCACAGCTGGAATTTTAACTATTTTAAGATAAGAGCAGTAATTGAAAAAAACAAAGCAGACACACAGATAATAAATTAACCCAAGCCAAGGTGTCAAACAATCCAACCATGCAAACATTCTGCTATTGCACCATTCTCTGAAAGCAGGATGGACTGATTTTAAGGAACCTAAGAATTTGTCTTATTTTTATACTGTGAGAATTACAAGCTTTTTGATTTAATTCTCATTCTGTCTTCTTAATTTTAAATGGATTAAACATTGAGTTATAACCAGCTGAACACACTGAAATGAGGAAAATATTCTTTCTACATCTGTAGAGGAGACATCTGCTGGCAGGTGCTGCTTCTCAGTTCAGTAAACTGAGGCTGCAGGTGCTAAGTTGGTAACTTGCAACCCTGTCAGCAATGCAATTTTCTTTGAAATATATGCAGTTTAATTTCCATATACTAAAATTGATTTTTAATAGTATCTTTAACATATATGGTCAACTTCAGTATGTTTTGTCAACATTCAAGCTTATTTGTACATAGATTTATTTGCTCCTCTGCCAATAAAGAATACTAATTAAGATCCGTCACTTGAGTTTCATTGAGTGGAAATGGGAAACTTTATGTACTGAGTTCATAAACAGCAATAACACAGTATTACAAGACAAGAAAACCCAATAATTTCTGGCTTCTTGCCCAGATACATCAAGTAAAAAGATTCAGCAATGCATGACTGCTTAAGGAATGATCCAAAACTTTGGTGAAGAAAATCTCATTGATACAGAGCAAAATTGAGTAGACCTGGGAAGTTCAGACTAAATGAATACTGCAATTATTTTCATTGTGACCAACACAGTTGCTGGCCAATAAAGATTTTCAAAGAAAATAAAGCAAAAAAACCTTACTTACTATATTTGTAACATTAGAAAAGAACTAGAACAATCTATTTAGTATATAATTTCATATCAGATCATGGTTACATTAGAAGACTTGTTATATGTGACAACTATGTAGCCCATACACATCCCCCTACTTTTCATGCTGTATTTACCAGCATTAGCTTTTCCACACTTTTTTCAATGAAATTAACATTCCCTGAGCCTGAAGTCTCACCATTATATGCACCTATATATATATATACAGCTGCAGTGTTCAGAAATAGCACATGTATAGATAAAGTGCAAAAAAACCCAAACATCAAAACACCAACTAAGCACTGTTCCTGAATGCCAGATTAGCAAACAGCATTTTGAACTGTTAAATTGGTTTAAATTGTTAATCTCTCCACAAAATACACATACTGCCTCAAAATATTTTGAATTCACCTTTGACTGTTACTAAAAATATTCTGGTTTTATATAGGCAGGTTAGTCCAATCCTGAAACTATCACAGCATCTGCTCAATTTTACACATTGAGCTCTATTTCAAGAATATATCCTTGACTATAATAAATATTGCCATGCACTAGTGTGGTGAAAATTAACAATTAAGTATTTATGAGGCAGTCATTACAATGGGGACAGCACTATTTGCAGCAAAATTGAAGGGCACTTCAAGAGAGTGGTGTTTAGAGTTCATCATTCTTGCCAGGTGCCAAAAAAAAGAGGGGGAGGGGTGTCAGGGGAGAAGCAGATTTTTGGTATGTTATACCACAGTGGGAGAATTCTTTACTGGCCATCTCCAGCCACTGTGGTTTCCTTTGTGCAGCACAAAGCGATTTGAACTATGCAAAAAAATCCTGTCTGAGGTATCATTCAAACCTTTTGTGTTTCAGTGATTGCCCTTCTTTTGGGAGTAGAAAGCACCTCTTCACCCCAAGCAAAAACTGCTTAAAAAAAAAGTCTTGCACTGACTTTCAGTTTTGCAGTATAGCTAATAGGACTAATAAAAGATTATTTTAGTAAGAATCTAATACTGCAAGTTATAAACCACCTTTTTCTGTTCAACTTTCAAACTGACAATACTTGTCAACAGTTTTGTTTCAAAGTCACACTGCTGAGATCTCCCAGTGCCATCTCTTTCTTGCCTCAAATTCACTGAGTGCTATAAAGACTTAGTGAGCCACAGCACAACAAGCCTGAAGGGAACTTGCTCAGAGACAAGATCAATACAAACCTGACAAATGTTTGTACAGTCTTTTATGAAAAGTCCCAAATTACTGAAATTCCTAGCCCAAAAGCCTAATAAAAATTCCAGGTCTAACCACAACATCATCTTATCTAGGTTTCATGATTCTAGCCTACCATACTGAATACAGAGCTACACTTTCTATCTTTTTATCAATATTGTTACCTCATCATAGCACAACAGCCTTCCTTCTCCCTTATAAAGCTCTTCAGAACTTACCAGTTGTTGCCTGTGCATTTTATTTTTTGCCATCACTGGCCTTCATCTTCACTGAAAAACACCATCTCTCAGCAACTGTCTTCCTTAAAAGCCTTTTGCCTGTCTCATTCCCACCATCTTTCAGATGGCAATAAAACAATTTTCTACAAAGTTCTGACAATTTCTAGAGACACTACTTGATTGCAGCTAGACAAAGAATATCTGCAGATAGACTGTTGAATCAGTCCCTTTCTTTAAAACTTCAGATGGTTATTTCATTCTCCAGGTCTATTTGTTTTTTCTTATCCAACTTGTCTTTACGACACAACCTCTACTGAGGATGGGCTATCATAGTTATCACTGCCTGTACAATGTACAACACAGCGTAATTTAATGAAATCTAGATTTCGAGATTTTCTGGCACTACCACAGTACAAATACTGGCAGAAAATTGAGCACCTTCTAAACTGGGTAACTAAGTAACACAAGTCTTACCGTTTTTGATGGTAGGTATAACAAGTTGCGTAGGCGAATTTCTGTTTCCGATGTCTTCTTTCTTTTGGTTGATAGTTGTGATGGAATTGCTGAAAGTGGAAAGCTGGTTTTTGGCTCCTTCCTCCAACCCCTGTAATTAAGATGACAGTATGCTCTAAAGGGCTAATATATCTGCTAGAGAAATCTTCCTAGTGAGGGATTACACAGAATTCTTAAATACCTTTTATCGTGAAATCAGACTGGTAAAAACTGAATAAGAAATAAATGATGATTCTGTGAGTTTGTTCCAAACTGATTCAGGAGAGGTACCATAAAATTCCTTTTCATTACATTAAAAAACTAAACTATTAATTTGCAGAATATGAAGATATCCCTGGATTACTGTGGTGAAAACACAACACAATTAGGATGCTGTCAATGATATTATAAGTTTCTGCATCTTAATGTCTACTTTTATAATTCTCACCACATCCAGCTCAGTTTAAACAGAAGAAAGTGTCACATATTCCTTTTTCCAAATAACCCTAATATATTCAAGTAGTTTAGACAAATTTCCCGAAACTTGAAATGTGGGGCCAAAAATTCTAACCTGCTAAAAGATTCCAAGACTGACTAGCTGTGTAAAACTCCCTAATGATTCAAAATGGTCAGCATCTTCTGCCACTGAAGAAAGCCTGGCCAACAAACAGTGGTTAACAAAGTGCTGAAAGACTCCCTGCTTGAGCACCTGCACATGCTGTCACCAAGGAGCCTGCACAAGTCTCTGCTAGGAAGTGTTGAGGGCTAATGTGTTTTAACAGCAAACAGAAGTGAAATCACACATCACACTTCCAAAGGATTGTGCCAATTAGTCTGTTTGGCTAGTCAGCACTGGGTGCTACTAGGTATAATTATTTGCTACAGAATTTGAAAAGCATAGGTGGGGTTAAGAGGCTTGCCCAAGACGACAGAAGTCTCATGATGGATATTTTAATTTTCATCTCAGTTCCAAGTCATCAATTGATATCAGGAGAAGGTAGATCAACTAAAAAAATATACACACACTTCCTGCACATCATGATTTTCAACCTCACAGTAACCTAAAGACTCATTTTTTTGCTATCTGGCATCTGTGCTTTCAGTTAGAAAATCTTTCCACACAAATCAAAACTTTAATTCTGCAAATGAGAATACATGTTCTAGAATAACTAATGTAATATCCTATCAAATTTTTTGAACCAGTACATTTCCCTTTCCCCTTAACAGAAATACATTTGGACTAAGACATGCAGTCAGAGTTCTAAGAAAAGCACTTCACTTCCACCACAACATCCTGAAAAACCACCAGAAGAGTCCCTAAACCTACCATGCCACAGTGTACACAAGCTGGTACTGCCAGGAATTTTAAATAACTGTGGCACATACAGCTATTTTTTCTGTGGCTCGTAACTCACTAAATTGTAAATCTGAACAATCATCAGGACTTCTGGCATTAAAAATATCAAATTTCAATTTTTAAAATTAGTATTTTTACCAAATTTCAATTTTTAGTTCCAAATTCCATATATGCAACAAACATTCCAAAATAAAATGTAATTACCAGTGTAATTTTCAGATTAACATTTCTTTTTATTCTATAATCTTTGAAATATCATCAAGATGATTCTTAAAAATCACCTGGCACATGACTGGAGAAAAACAGACCCAGGAGAAACATTAGTGACTGAAAAAGAACTTTTAAATAAATCCAGATCTAAGGTTAATCTGCTCTGTCACGAAATGTGTGCCCCAGGCAGAAAACCTCTGAAGCACAGACTAGTCTAATTATGATTAATAGGGAATAGATAGCAGAGATAATTGAAAAAAGGAGTTTTTGTTAAATAAATTATTGTGACAGCCTTTTTGACTGACTTGGCTTTCTAGGTTTTACTCCAGCCATGTCACTGAAATACTATAGGTGAACAATTTTTTTTAAACTCTCCTTACTGCATGCCCTCTTTAACTCCATCATTCTGTTTTAAGTACAGTTTCAACTATATCAGACAAACATATGGACAAAGGCTTTTTGGAAGGCCCTGGAAGGAAACTTAATGTTCATTAACGAGAAACTCTGACAACCCCTGAAGGAGTAATCAAGGGTAAATGCACAGCACCATGTCATACTTAAAAATTTTGTAGGAAGTCACTGAGCTTTTAGAACCTAAGACTCTACAAGCACACTGCCACCAAAAAACTGAACATTCATCATCCCCCTCCCACCCACCAAAAGGAATGAATATGCTTAGAGGGAGTAAGTGCATCAAAGTAATCTTTAGTCCTGTTTTAAGATCATATCAATAACCCACAACACTGCTGGCTTCTTAGCAGAAGTTTTCCAAAACATGAAGCCCTCCATAAGACTGGAGAGGTACTAGCATTATACTTTATAAATCTGTATTTTTCATTATTGAAGTTAAATGAAATGGTGTAAAGAAGTCAAAATGTTTGCAAAGAGCACATATAGACTGCTTTCTCAGAAGAGACAAAAGATCATCTAGAAGAGTTTCTTGAAAATCCTGTGTTAGCCCTAACATTGCTTACTCAAGACTCTTATGTATACAGCAAGCAAAGACTACTGAGGACAAAAAGATTTTCTTCCCTGCGCAAGAAGACATCAAGGACACTCAGATTTCCAAAAGGCATCTGACAGTGCAACAGGCTGCACAAGAAGCAGGATTTTCCCTTCCATTTGTAGCTTGAAAGGCAGAACTTTGGACTGGTTTTCCTTTACAGAAGTTTCTAATTGGTCCTATTTATAAGGGAGCAAATTATTTAGCTTTCCACAAGTTTCTCTCCAGAACATGAATGCTGACACCCAAACTATCACCCCTTTGGTGATACTCTATGACATCTCCCCACAAAACTCCCTCTCTACTCCCCTGTAAGATACCACTGAACCCCATACAAAGCTCTCGGTAAATTCAAACCCCTGCACTTGACACACAACCACACCCAGCCCGGTGTGAGCTCCTCTGTAGCAGGTCACTTCAACAGCTTCTGCCTGTGGGCGGCACTTCAGAGGTACCTGACAGACGTTCCAGCTACAAAGAAGTTATCCTGATTCTTTAAGATAGTTGGGATTCTACACGGCCATCCAGGGGCACACATTTTTCATTAGCTGAGCTAAGCCTGACACATTTTAGGCCAGCACTTGTATCTTTATTGTAAAGGACCGGCATTTGCCATTCAAAGTCTAAGGTGGAGATATTCAAAAGTAAAAATAACTGCTGGGCACTTGTCCATTACAGACTTCTCCCACCAAATCGGTATTTGAATCATAAGAATAAACATATTCTTGCACATTCTGACAGATTTTCAAAGCTGAAAGTCTTTCAGCAGATTGGAATGTTTAGGCAAAACACAAAATTGGCAGAACTGCTCCAAGGAGTTTCCAGTTTGCATACAATTATTTAGTTTAACATCACAATTATTTCCTGACAGTCATAAATATTATATGCACAATCCTTCAAATTCAAATTATGAATTTAAATACATGGTAATTCAAATGATAATTTCTAATAAGCCAGATGCTTGTCAGAACTGCTGAACTAAAATCTCCTAAGTGTATTACTACAGGATTAGCTACATTTTTGTTCTGTTGCTGGACTGAAGTAACTTACCACAAGTTCTAATGTTAAGCTATGTAAGATCTCAAACTCAGCTCAGGAAAATTTTATGTTCTGTATGGTCAGCAGAAATAAAAGCCCAACTCTGGTATAATTAAAAATCTGAAAAAAGGTTTCTGAAATGAAGTTATTTTGGCAAATATCCTTTCCCCATTTTTTCCCCTGCATTAATTCATTCATCATTTTATCAAAATGTTCTGTGATCTTTGCTTCAACACAAAAAGCCGGAAAAGATTTTTAAAGAAAAAGTTCAAAATACAAAAGTATTTCCCAGCTACCACTCTTGCCATTAAGTGTATTAGAGCTGAAACCCTCCACCCCCGAGAACCCTTAATGAACATTCACAATGCTGCAAACCCTCAGTCATGACTAACCCGACAGAGCAGACCGTTGTAAAATGTTAACTATAAGCGGATGGAGAATTTATAGCTTCATTATGTCACTGCTTACAGATGCACTTGTTATTTTTAAGAAACTTGAATGAAAGCCTCTCAACGGAAAGGAACATGAAAGAAAAAGAAGACGATGCTTCCCCCCTACCCTTTCTCCTCCCAAATAAAGCATCAAACACAGCAAGCGAACACGGAGTGGCACAGGCGGGCCCGCGGGCGCTGCCCGGGCGCTGACGGGACCTACCCCGGCAGCCGCGATGGACCCCGACGGGACGGGCGGCAATTTCTCTCCCTCCTTTTCCTTTTCTTTTTCCTTTTCCTTCTCCCCTTCTTCCTCTTCTTCCTCCTCCTCCCCGCCCTCCTCGGCTGACGGGGCCGCGGCGCTGCCCTGGCTCAGCTCCGCGCCCGGCGGATGCCCCTCGCCGGGGCCGGGGGGCAGCTCGGCGGCGGCCGGCGGGCTCTGCAGCGACATGGTCC